>BSBK01001672.1:547500-747500 GCA_027943335.1 Chamaecyparis obtusa
AGACTTAAGTCAACAACTCATCCAAGAAATAATAATCTAATAGTTGGGGCAAAATCCCTTTCAAAGACCTTAAAAAATATTCATAGAATCTCCTTGCACAACTAACCTTTTATAATCAAGTGAGGAAGAAAACAATACTTGAAAAAATAAACACCCATTCGACCTCATTGTTAGATCTAATACTCAATAAAATGGAGTTGCCATGAACAAATTAACTATTTGATTTTGGAATGACCATCCTAGCCTTAGTTAGACTAGGGATACACAAGATGCTCTGTAACAAATAAGTTTGAGAATTCCATTTGAATGTTTCATCCAAATTGTAGTTTTACACCATTTTAAAAAAAATCTCTACACCCTTAACTATGGTTATTTTACTTACAAAATATTGCAAATGCACTATGGACATGAATTTGCCTTTGAAAAAGTCATATCTACTCTATAATCTTAACTACATGCACCAAATATTCTCATACACCATAATCAACTTTTGATTCAAGGAGTGTGCCAACTACCAAGTATATTTGACACGACTCCTTTTCTTTGAAAATGTCTTAACACAAAGAAACAAGAGCCCTTTAGTGGTTAGTCCATGTGTGCATGTATTTGATTTTGAATTATATATCAATTCTAACCTTATATCAATCAAATCTATGTGCTCAAGATTTTTGGTTAACCATGACCAACTCATTGTCAAACTTGGTCAATGGGACCCCAAACAAGTTCAAAATGTGTTCCTAAATGTATGCAACTCAATCAGCATCAGATCAAAACTTTTCTACATCATGTCTAATTCAAATCAAATACTTTTTATCAATCAAATTGCTTGAAATCGCTATGCTACCTCGTTGTATTTTGATTTCACTCCCAAGGGGGAATGATCAATACATCATCAATCCATGATCATTAATTAAAGATAAATTTGCAAATCAAAAAAAAATTCCAAATCTTTTTCACTAATCAATCAAATCTAATCATCAAGCAAGACCTCATCACTAGGGGCATCTCAACTTCATCAGAATCCATATCAAGTTGAGGCTCTTCAATCCTTTTGAATGAGTGATTTCATCACTTCATATCAAATGACTCAGACATGCATCTAAATTATTGCAACACAATGAAATCTCTAGGGGCACATTAGGTTCATCATGATCCATATCAATATGATATTGTCTTCTTAATATGGAAATTGACTTCATCAAGACCAATAGCAAGTCAGTTGTCTCAATCAATCATCAGATAAATATTCAGTTTCATCGCACCACATCAAGCTAGATATTTTGGTCTTATCATCAATCGATCTTCATTCCATCAAGTTTGGCATCACTTTCATTAGTCCTTGTTCGATCATGTTTAGGATTGATATCATTCAAAATCATCAATTGGTCTTCATTCCATCAAGTTTGAAGTCAGTTTCATCGATTCTAGTTCAATCAAGTTCAGAATCAGTATCTTTTGAATCATCAATCGATCTTCGTTCAATCAGGCTCTGAGTCGGTTTCTCTTTCTTAGGAATAGTTTAATCATTTCATATCAAACTATTATGTGCTTCGATATCACATGTTCTTTGAATCAATGCACCAGTCGCACATCAATTCAAAGAGGGGCAAATGTAATCGCCCAAAATTGGTTTCCTAAACCATGGGCTCCTAATCTCAATTATTGATCATAATCATAAAAGTCCTAACCCAAAAGGCAATTCAATTTGTATTATTAATTTGATCTGATCATTAAAGTTACAAAATTAGAAAAAATAACTAATTCCTAAATGTCAACATCATCTAGAAATTAAATCAATTTTAATAATTAATTTCATTAAATGTCCTAACACATTAATTAAATTGAATCCATTTGCCAGTTACACATAAAAAAGGAATGAATTTGAATTAAATATTCAAAAATTGAGATAAATCCTCAAAGCTGATAAGAACAAGGAAAAAATATATGAAAACAAGAAATAAAGCAAAACTGAGATAAATGTGGAGTTGCATAAATAAAAAAAGGGGAAAAAGTTGTTAACTTGAGCATCAATAAGTTTTAACTCCTAATCAGACTCAAAAAGCAACCAATCAACTCAACTTGCATGCTGTAAACTCAGCTTTGGGAAAATTTGGATCGTTCATCCCAAATCAATCTTGACCGTTGATTTTATCAAGGTTCCTATAAAAGAAAGCTTTGCCCTCTCATTCAATATGTGCAATTTGGAGTAAAGACATTCTACTGAAACTATTATGCATCAATTTGAGGGTTTTCATATTCTTATTATTTAGTTTTTATTCGCATATAATATTTATCTTAAAAATCATGTTTCTTTCATAGAATATAGATTAATTTCTTATCATATTTGCATCACAAGAATCCAAGAAAAATAGATTAAATTACATTTCATATAAATCCTTCATTTCAATTGTTGTTTATAGTCACTGGTTACTCAAGAATCCGAGAGCATCATACTCACGTTGAATAGGAGGCAATAGGTCAATTTGTGTGGTTTCTTATGCTTGTTTATCTAACCATTGATTATTGATTAACCATGCATGCAAGGATCTATTGAGCATTTGCGATTGGAGCTTGCAAGTACAAATTTCACACATAGTTTCAATTGGCATGATGTCTTATGACAATGCACTTAGGGTTCATTTGGTTTCTGGAATTGAGCTAGAATTGGGAAATTCAAATACCAGAATTTTTGAATTCACAGTTTATTTTAAAAAATTGAAAAACATAGAATAGGGCTTTCCGAATTCTCATTTTGGCCAAAAATGAGCATATGAATCTTCCACCTCAAAAGGTGGAACTAGAAAACTAATTCCAATTCTACTTTTTGGTAAATCAAATTTTATAGAATTTTCAGGTCCACATTGTCCGTTGATCTTTTTTCTCTCTCGACCACATTTCTGATTGTGTTATTTTGTTGTTTTGCCCTTATGTGGAGGTTCCCAATTGAAGTATTTGCAAGGTTTTCCAACTATTTTACTGTTGTGCGGAGGAATCCTGGTTAATTGATTTGCAGGGATTTTTCAAAATTCTTCTCAAACACATTTATGTAGATATATTTGAATCTCAAAGTCTAGTTAGGTGACTAGGTTTCATGGTCATTTTGCTAAATATCTCTGCGTATTTTCTTTTAATAGTTGTCTTTGATCAAAGCATGATTATATTTTCTCTTTTTATGGTCATTTTTTATTCCCATGGCCATTTTTTATCATCTTCCAGGTAAACCAAACAATTCCATCCATATTCCAAAAACTATTTTCTAGATTAAAAATTTCCTAAATTGGCGAATTCTAGTATTATAGAAATTCAACATTTTGTAATTCCAACAACTTGTGTTTTTGGTAATTGCCTTTTTCTCTTTTCTTTTTGGATTTTGAAGGTTTTTGAATGATTATGACCAAAGAAAATGAAGGATCTAATAATATGTGACACATGGAAATGCAAATGAAGGACTTATGAAATGCAAACTATGCAAAGTTATTTTTGGGTTTTTGGGGGTTTTCAAATGCAATTTAAAGATGATGATGCAATGGATGCAAACCAAAGGCTATGTGATGCAAATTATTTTTTTGGATTTTTGAACTTTAAAAATCTTAGGAATCCAAGTCTAATGGTAAAGGAGCAATCCAAATTCATCATTGACAAGATTGGGTATTGACTTAATGATGATATTGATAAAGGGACAAACTTATTACAAGGTCAATATTTTTATATAATAACATAAGGTATAACCCTAAGAATTGAATATTTGGGATTTTACAAATTTTACTTAAGTTCTAAGTGTAGAATCAGGATGTTAATGCAAGGATAATTATGAAAATGGTAATGCAACTATAATGAGGGCTAGATATGCTAATAGTTGATAATGAGAGGTAATATGCAATTATGAGAGGAATGGAATGAAGAGGACAATGAGCTTGGATGAGATGCAAAGGCAATATGACCTAAGACCCAAGACAATAAGCAAGGTAATTAATCAAATCAATTATGAGGACTTATGTAATTAATATGAAGGCTAATGTAAGGATTAACCTAAATTTGAAATAGGGTTTCATATTATGCAAGGTTGTTGAAGTTCCAACTCTTGAAAGGTTTGATCAATTTGAATAGTTCTTTAAAAAATTTGTGACAAGGTGTTTTTGAAATGTCTTGAAAGCCTTTGGGGATTTTAGTGAGGTCTTTGAATTATGCAAATTTTACCACTCATACAAGACACATCAAGAAGAATGATTTTTTTTTTAACTTTTACAACAAACACTTTACAACCTAGGATAGAAAATATACTACTTGTTGAATCCCCAATTGGATTTGTCCATATACCTTAGACAAATTAGACAAGTAGAGATTTCTGTATCTTTGAACCCCCTCCATGGCACAAGAATCACCTGAATATCTTACCCCAAAGGTTCAAAAACCTAGAGAATTTTATATCTCACAATAAGGGGTAGATGTGGGGCATCTTAGTCAACCTCTTACCTTTTTCTCTAGCAACTATATAAGATTTTTGGTTTTCTATAACAATGGTTCATAGTGAGGACATCAAATTCAAGGGATGCAAGGATAAACTCCATTTAGAGGTCTCCTACCCTTAGGAAAAAAGGCTTTATGCATCTCAAGGATATTGGAGGAGAGCTATCATGCACCACATCTCATTTACTACAATTTTGATCACAATCACATTTTTATATAGATTATATGTAGGAGCATCCTAGGATTCTTGGCAATCCTGTATCAACCAAAATATGTTTGTCTTTGAAGGTAGATTAGTAGTTTTGATCCTAGTTTGGTGGAGTACTGGCTTGGTTTGGGAGATTGGTTTCTTTGTTTCAGTGGTTACTGGGGTGCTTGGTCTCTTAAGAATGCTCGGTAACTAAAGGTGTCAGTTTCTTTTGGTGCTCAATGATAACTACATTGCTCGGTTATGTTTGGTGTGTTCAGTTCTCTGGCGCTCGATTATTTCTCTATTGCTCAGTGGCGTTCATTGTTCTTGGTGACCGACTTGGTTATTTGGATGAATCGACTTGGCCGATTGGTGCATTTAATTTGGGTCGCATTCATTGTGTTATGGATTTGACCGTTGGATGTGTGGGGACCTAGATCTAGCATGTTGCATTCTTCTATATAGATCTGATGACCATTTGGGGGCCATCTTGGAGATTTTATTTATTTGTAAGGCTATTTGAGAGCCGACTGATGTTTTGTATTTAATATTTGTATATCCCTATAGAGCCAACTTGTGGCTGGGATTTAGTATTTAAGTTGATGCTTGGGTAGTTGTTTGGGAGGGAGTAAGTAGTGAGAGTTAGTAGCTTGTGAACTTAGGAATAGGGAGATTTCTTGGAAGTGTGAGTACAAGTTTAGATCTTTCCTGGGGTCCTACCAGTACCTGTCTTGTTGCAGATCTAGGCTAGCTGAGTACTGGTGTTGTAGAAAAGACTTGGATCCTACGAGATCTTGTAGACTATTACTTGCTTTGTAATTGGCCGTAACTGGGAAGGCCTTACAACTTGACACATTGCATGTAATCAAGATAAAGATTCCTATTTTATCTCAGATCTGGTGTTGTTGTTGTTGAATTCTGCTGTGTTGTGGTTTGGCTACAAGGTTGGATAGTCCTTAATTGGATCCTCCATCCTTGACTGTGTCAAGATATTTGGAGGAGCT
The DNA here is from genome assembly GCA_027943335.1 of Chamaecyparis obtusa. Classification (NCBI taxonomy): domain Eukaryota; kingdom Viridiplantae; phylum Streptophyta; class Pinopsida; order Cupressales; family Cupressaceae; genus Chamaecyparis; species Chamaecyparis obtusa. The sequence goes on from BSBK01001672.1 coordinate 553,162, forward strand.
TGGCCTGAGCTTGTGATCACTTGGGTCATTTCCTCTCATCGACTATACTAAGGTGACTCAGGAGGTAGAACCTCTAATATAAGAAAGAAAATTAGATGTCACTATCACTTTTCTCTTACACCCAAGTTCACTCAAAGAAAAAGGGGAGATGATACTTTTCATAGTAGTGGGTCCACCCTACAATGCACAAGCACACAACCCATACTAAGAAGAGTTCTTTGACCTTTTAGAAATGAAGTTTTCTCTAATCTAATAAAAATAAGCACATAAAGTTTTAACAAGCACAAAAGGTCTTCACCACACATCTTTCAACAAACTCATTAGTATTTTGGAGGATAGATCTTCATCCCATGTTTGTGACAATATTGTACAAACTGGTCAGTAACATGAAATATTTATGCTAATAGAAAGTTGTAGTGATGAAAAATAGAAAGAAGACATCAAACTAGAAAGATAATATACCTTCCCAGTAGTGCAACTTTTCTCCCAACTGCGTAAGGACATCATCTAAGTGCATAGAAATAGTGACGAAGTATGCAAAATAGACCCCAACCATGCAATAGAACAACTTAACTGTGTAAAAAAAACCTTAAGTGCACAGAATCTGAGATAGAATGCATAATTACTCCCAGATTTGCAATATATGCTCAAATTTGATAAATCTAAGTTCCTAATTAGGTCTATCTAATCAATTTTGGATTCATTGATCTATACTAATTAATCTATGTGAAGATTTGTTGCTAATTGAACCCTCCTAGTTATACTAGATGATTGTTTATCTTGAATTCAATTGTCTAAAATTTTAGACTAGATTGTGTTCATTTTAGGAAGCCAAATGAAAGTGTGAGATTTAGTTTTCAGCCCAAATAAGTGTGAAAATTTCATTTTAGGACTTTAATTAACAAATTGGTCACCAAAAAATATTGCATGTAATATCAAACTATAATTCATAATAAAACTCAACAAAACCCCTATCTATGATCCTGACTATGCGGTTCTGAGATCCAATTGCATAAGATTCACCCTAACTAAAATATTTGTGTGTAATTCCATTGTAGAAGTGACTGAGTGTGCAAGTTAACTCCCAAGTGTGTAGAGACTATGTAATGCCCCTCCAACCCTAGCATGTCCTTGTTATACACATTGGAAGTTAGGGAGTATTATAGAGGATTGTATGGCTATTTTTATAATAATATGATCCTTCTTGAGGTGTTTTGCATAACCCAATTCCTTTTCAACCATAAAAACTTCACATTCTAATTTGGGAAATGATAAATATTTTATAGGTATGTTCCTTTATATCTTCTTCTGTGTCCATGGTATTTTGGGACCTTGATATGATGGGATCACCTAATAGATCCATATGTTTCTTTTTGAGATGCTCATTATCAATGTTTATGATTATCTTCGGTTAATTGGTTATAATCAGTTAAGGGTTAAATGTGTTACCCACTCTAATGATGCTACTTGTTATACTCGAGACTAGACATGATTATGACATTGAGTATTAAGGATTCTATTATTTGTTTATTTTGATTAGATAATGAGATATTATGAGTACATCTTTGAGGATAGAACCAGTTTATGAAAGTCAATAAATGATTTACATTTACATGATTATATTATGATTCATTCTTTTTTTACATTATGAATTTATAATTATCTTGGAGCTAACCATACTAACCCATTTATGCTCTGATATCAATACTGTTTGATGTGCTTGTGGGATGAGGAGAGGTAGTTGTAGTCACTCCTACAGGAGATCCACATGATGTCACACTCTCCCTCCTTGTCTACCACTATGTTGTATATATATGTTGGTATATATGTTCTCTCAGCTTGATGATGTAGGATGCATGTACTAGGCATCAACTTCACCTGGCTACACAGGTCTGAGCGTGCCTTCAAATCCTTGAACATTTTTGTGTGGAGATATTTCCAAGATACTCTCAAGGATTCCTTGTTGGCCTAGGTTCCCGTTAAGGAAGTCACCTTAGCTTGGGGGGTTTGATCAGTATTATAAATTTCTTGATTTTTGAGATTTATGTTTTATAGTGTGTTTTCTTTATTCTTTATGTATGTTAAAGTATTATGATTTTCTATCTTTTAAATATATATTTGGATGTATGTGGTTTAATTTATTATATGTGTATGTATGTATGTATGGGTGCACACATATATACTTACGTGTATATAAATATATTTATATAGTTATGTGTTTGTTTTATATGTGTGAATGTATTTTATAATAATAGAGTAAATAATGTATTATAAAATAAAAAGAAAATGATTATAAATAATTATCTATTTTTGAGTAAAACTAGCTTGCCTAGGGGTTTTGAAATCGAGATCTCCTGGGAGTTAGGCTAGTTAGTTTCCATTTGGGCTATTTGATTTATTTGGTAATCTTATTTATCTTTATTATATTAATGGTTTTTGTTAAGTAAAATAAGTAATAAAAATAATAAAACATTTATTTAAGGCTTACAGAGTTGTTTAATATTTGTAACCAACTATAGTAGTTGGAGAAGTTGCTTCCCGTAAAGTAACTCCTCCAACCACAAGGTTGGATATGAATATTTGGAGGAATGGAGAGATTTGGGAGGAGAAAAAAAGGAAAAATAATAAGAGGGAGATCTGGTTATGTAGATTCTATAACAATGTTTTACTTTTCTGAAAAAAATGGAGAAACAATTGTTAAAAAGAAAAATACAGTCCTGATGCGGAAGCCATATCTCTCTAACCAACTGTTGGATCTTGCTAAGTTTTTGAAGAAATATAATACGGTTCAAAAGTTATAGATCTTTGTGTGTGGGTCTATCTAAGAGGACAACAAGGAGGAAGTTGGAAAAGATTTGGGTTTTCTAGAAGAAAGTTGGTCTTGGAGAAGAGATGATGGATTTAAAAGATTTATTTAAATTGGAGAATCTGAGAGAGGAAGAAGGTGTTAAGTTTCATAAGAATTTAGAAAATTTTTCCCAGAAGGACAACAATTAATCCTGAAGCTTGGAAGAAGGTGTTGGCTATTACAGGAGCTGTGATTACTCAACTTTGGAAGAGATTCTCCGTAGGACTCCATGTAGGATTTGGAACCAGGAAGAATCACCCTCTTGCCTGTATGCTTGTTATGTGTATGTGTATATGATATATGTAATATGGTTTTTTTTAACTTTGTGGTTGTATGAATTATTAAAGCTATTAATTGGTTGTAAAAGTATATTATTCATAGGAAGTTGTAATACATCTGTTTGAAAGATTTCTTGGTCAAATCTCTTCCTCGAGAGTTTATTATTATTTATATGATTGTATTTAATGTGATTATGGTGTGCAAAGTTTCTATTTATATTGATGTATTGATTTGGTTTTGAAGTTGGAGATGTGTAGGGTTTTTTTGGGAAGAATGTTGTATTTAATGATAATTTATCTCTTCCAAATTTCTTCATGGGAGGGTTATGGTTATATATATTTGGTCATTTTTGGGCTTGGATTTTGGCCTGTGACACTTGTATTTTTTCTCATGAGTTTGGTCTGCATCATCTCACCCTTGAGAATGTTAAATTAATGCATGAGGTGAGTTACAATGTTGTATTTAAGGTGTCTTGTGTTGATAGCCTTTCTATGATTATTATTATGCTTATGGATAAGGTTAGGACTCATCCTAGGGGCCTGAGTGCGTAGGAGAGTTTCCTAGACCTATGAATTAGATCATTTAAAGTGTATTATTTTTCTTTGGCTTTTGTTGAGGTAAGGAAATAGGTACCCTAGGTGAGTGGCTCACCATAGGTGTTGGAACCCAAAGTGGTTGCTAGATGATCCTATGGGTGAGTTTGTAATCAAGTGATAACCTTAAAAATTAACTTGGGAAGGGGGGATTTCAAAAGATAATGAAAGAAAATATAATAAGGCTACACATACATGTTAGAGTACTGGGACCATGGGTAAATTCCATGATGGATCACTATTCATAAAGGGGGGACTGGGGTTACATGGTTTCCATGAAGGATCCCAATACACAGGTTGTGTGATGACACTCACTTAGGTGGTATCCTAGAACCTTAACCTTGGTATTATAGTATGGTGATGTTTTATATGCTTCACTCTTTCTCTTTTGAGTTTTGGTTTCTTGATGTATTTGGGCCTTAGATTGCCTTAGAGTCTTGAGAGTACCTTAGTTCTATCTCCTAGCACCGGGGGTGGAGCTTCACAAGTTTCATATGGTTGGGTGGCAAATCTATTTTGAGGTATTGTTCGTGGTTCGTGTCTTGGATTGGATTCAAATTTATTCCGTGGTGAAGATATTCTTTATTGTATCATGTATCTCTATCTTTTTTATTCAAGATGTAAGATGTATTGTAAACCCTTGGGCAACTTGATGTAATTATGTATCTGTATACCTTCGGGCCATGTGAATTAATTGTAATTGTAATTTGGAAATTTTAAGAAAGAAGTTATGTATTTGGGAAGGGTAGTTTCGGGAATGACAAAAGGGATTGTTTATTGGTAAATCAATAAAGGATTTTAGTTAGGTACTTTCTATCCTATCTCTCTTGTGAGTCTTGGAATGTAATTGAATGTAAGGATTTCTAAAATGCATGTTTACTTCTGTTTTGCACTAGAAGTATTGATTCTATGCAAACCTTTGTGATTCAAAGTACTGATGGATGTAAAATTCTATAGGAAAACTTGATTTAATATATGGTTTAGTGAAAAGCTATGTTAAGGGTAGAAGGGTATCTCTAGGTGAAAATAAAAGGGAAAGAAACATGTAGTATTACTAGAAATAGTATAAAGATGTAATTTCATTCCTAATGCTCTGAAATATATTTTCCTATGTGTATGATGAGAGGTTAATAAAAAGAGATTCAAATCTCAATCCTTAACTAGATGCATACAATGTCTAGATGATAATTTTGTGGTAGTTAGACTTGTGACATAAATGATTTAGTAGATGGTTTATGATTATACATAATTAAGGTTAAAGACTTTACGCTATCTCAGTTTGACTCATTGAAATGACAAATGGAAAGAAAGGGTTTTTAATTGAAAGCTTATTTGTGTTTTGGAAGTACAAATGAATTATGTGTAGATAAGGTTAATGGGAAAATAAATAAAAAGAGGAAAGGATAAATGTATTTAGCTTACAAAATGAGTGATGGATTATTTGTTTCTAGATCTCATTTCTAAAAGTTGAATGTTATGTAAAGTTGGCAAGGAAATGAATTCATAAAGATAGTTAATGGTATTGATGATTCTAATGTTGGTAACAATCATTAAGGGAACCTTTAAGGACATGTTCACATGTAGGATTATCAAATAAGTTCTTAGTGATGTTTTTTAAAAAAAAATTAGTTGCTTTTCTTATACTTTAGAACTGTTCCTTATGGGTTCCCCGGCCAGGACATTACAAACTGGTTATGTACCTGCAAACACATCAAAAACAAGAAAAAAATATTAGAATTGGATGTTTCTGTAGACACCTAAATTTGATTACATTATTTAGTAATCTCATTTGGTTTTCTCCTAGGATATCTTATTAATTAAATATTATTATTTAATTAATTAATTAACTATAGTCCAATTAATTTAATTAATTAACTATAGTCCAATTAATTATCTAAATGGAAAACCTATAGCCTGATAATTAATTAAATCCCTATTCCTCTATTAATTTAAATGGATACATTTATCTAAATAAATTAATTCATAAACCCCTTTTTCCTCCCACTTGGAATTAAATAAAATATTTAATTCTAAAAATCCTAATTATCCTTCATTAGCTAATAACCCATGCTTAACTAATCTAACCCTCCACTCATTCTCTCTCCTCCCATCACATCTCCCTAATCCTCCACTTACCCTCTAAACCAAGCCTAATCACCCCTTAAACATTTGCACAATCATAATCCAAGATTAAGAAATGCTTATCCTTCACAAGTCAACCCTCATGACCAACATCTCCATATCCTCCAATGAAAAATCATAAAGCCTCTTACACCTCTTACACACTTGTCCCCTCTCACACCTTCCAAAGTGGACACATCCCTCAAGCATTTGACCTCTCCTCTCATCCTCCCCCATTGTGACACTTGTCACAATGCTATGCATTTGAGAAAGCACAATCCATGTGCTCTCTCTTGGATGCATCTCCATCGTTGCTCATTCCGCTTTTGCCTCTTAATCTTGACTGTCCATTTCATACATCTTTCTATAAAAGAGAAGCTCTCCTCCTTCATTTTCATTCATCTTTTATGCAAAGTTATCATGCTAGTTTGAGAGCCTAAAAACTACCAAGCTACCATTATAATGCCAAAATCTCCACTAAAGCTTGAGCATAGCATTTGAGCACACATTTCATCATTGGACAAATCTTCTACAACTTGAAGGCTTCTTGGTTTGAGGTTTGCATTCCATTTGTTGTTTTTGTCTTCATTTTGTAGGTCTTATCATAAGTGTTTATCTTCTTTGTTCTGTTGAATATTTAGCTTGCTCAGTATTCTTAGACATTACATTTTTATGTATTACAGTTTCATGTCAGGTTCACCAAATGTAGGGTAGGAAAATAGAAATTAGAAAATATTGCATGTAAAGATTAACCATAAAAACCCTAAAAGCATACAAAATAAAATTCTAACCTAACCATCAAAGCAATTGAGACAAAGTGCATAAAAATTGAAATATAAATTTACAACACTCCCTTAATTGGACTTCAATTCCATTTCTTTCTTCTCAAAATGTTGATATGTATCTTTCATTGTGACCAAATGCACCTATAGCATGAAAGCAATAAATTGGTAGTAATATCAAGAAGATTCAAAAGTCAGTGGCTAGTGAATTGAGGAAAAAGGAGGCCAATTTATAGAATTGCAAAAGAGATTGCAAAATTGGCTAATGGAAATGCAATTTGGAAGGTGTCATAATTATGACAAATTGAGCCACAATTTGGAATGCACAAATTAAGGAGAAATTAGGAAGCCAAATTAGAGGGAAAAGAGGAAGGGAAGGTGGAGGCAAAATTATAGGAGTTGAAGGCACAATTAGGGGAAATAGAGGCAAATTAGTAGGATGAGGGATTATTTGAATTTAAAAATTCAATAATTCCCACATATGAGACAATTAATTAATTGGGGGAAAAATGCAAAAAGAGATAAATATATTATATTGCATGACATGAGACTTAGCAATACGGGATAATTATTGGTTATTTATCCTTAGAATGATAGATTTGATTAATTGAGAAGATTTAAAATGACCAATGCTGAAAGTGGCATGATTGGACATGGTCAAAAGGTCAAATCAATTAGAATATGATAGAAATTAGGGATGAATATTAGTAATTAATTAAATAATTTTCATCATTTAATTAATGAGGAATGACAAAATATTGACAAATGATAAAGATCACATGTGCAACATAAAGGAAAAATTAGAAAATAAGAAAAGCGATGTTTCAATCTCAATGAAAGGATGTTAAAAAGTGGCACTACATGTGTTAACCATTTTTTAACATCTAAACCATCACAATAAAAGTGTCATCTAAAATATTTCAACTGCAAGCCATCTTAAACTCTTATTTTTCCTTCTATAAAACACTCTATTTTAAGCGTGTGCGCATGCGCACATACACACACACACAATTGCACTCAAGTAAACTATGCATATCAAAATTGAGAGGTGAGAAATATTTGTACTACAATTAAGTATATAATATGAATAATATTGCATATCTCTAAATTAAAAGAGTAGAAACATGTTTATCCAAGACTACAACTAAATGAATAATATCATAAAATATTGTCCAATAATTATTGAAACCTTTACTTTAAACCTTAAATTAGATTTGCCCTCTATCAACTATAACCCTTAACCCAAATTTTAATGAACCTAACAAGCCAATAGACAAACATCTATAAGCATATTATAAAAACTCCTCCATCAATGCTCAATCTTAGCCCATGATAATATTCTCTCTTAGCAAGCCAACAGACAAACTTCCATTAACATACGTTGTTCAAAAAAATCAATTAGAATATGATGCAAATTAGGGAATGATAATATTCTCCAAACAAAAAAATGTCAATAAATATGTTGTTTAAAAAAATCATCCTTCATCAATGGCAAATCTTAGCCCAAATTCAGATGAGCTTTTTACATGACAAAATTGTGTTAAATACCGGGAAGTTCCATATGACACCCATTCATATCATAATAAATTAATTGGGTGGAGATAGCCCACATACTTTAATGCTGCCCACTTATTAAAATTACTTAATTTGAAACCTTGTATCTGTGCTTGGAGACCAGTTACGTAAGCAATCGGGATACTTTTTCTCTCTCATATCATATCATGTCACGTAACTTTATTAGTTCCTGTCATAGGCAGGTAAACTATTGCATTCGTTTAGGTTTGAAATGAAATTAATTTGATCAATAGTGTTTTAGAATTTTTTCGTTGTAAAGTGCATTATATAGTTTATATTTTTTTTCATATTTATAAAATTTTAAAAAAACTATTTCTTTAAGTTTGTATTGGTCAAGTAGAAAAAAGGCAAGGAAAAAAATCAATATTCCAAATAGAAATTGTCAAAAAAAATCCATACTGCAAGTGAATGCCTTTTGATACGAATTTTAATGACTAAAAAGGCTGGACGCATTAATGCTGCATTAATACAACTTCCCCGTAATACTTATCTACTTACTATGCATTTAACCATGGGAAATGTAGCTATTGAAAATTCACTTCTTTACAACTGTAAATGTAAATTTTTGTTTTGTGAACAAGTATTGCAGGTCTAAGATTTGTATCACTTCAACCACAATATGTATAATAGTTGTGTTAGCTTCAATTTTTTTTTTCCAAAATTCTACCCTAAATATTTATGCACCTTTAAATGATCGGTTTTTTGTTTTTATTTATCTCAAATAAATTGTGATTTATGCACTTATTTTTCCTTGTTACTCTTCTTTTTGTTTCTGTTGTGATTTATGCCAGTATAGTTTGAAGAACTTCCATCATAACTATTATTCTACCAAGGTAAAGATTTGAAGCATTTATTTTTAATGTAAGAATTAAAATATGAACTTAAAAACTTTTCCATTCACTTTATTTTTTTATAATTTAATTTTCAAAGTTTCATATAGTCTATTTTTATAATTTTATTTTATTTCATTTTTTTCTACTTTCAAAAAACATCTCCCATTATAAATTGTATTTGCTATTGAAAAATAAATTTAATAAATATAAACATTTAAATTTTAATTACAAATATCAGTCTTTTTTTTAATATATTGTAATTTTTAATGTAAATAAAATTAAGAATTCACTTTTAACTTGTTTTAACATTGAATTTATCTGATAAGTAGGAGATATTTTTCACATCAAGTTAGATTGTGATATTGCTATTAAGATTCAAAATGAATTTGACTCAAACTACACCTTTAACAATTAAATGGATTCCTTATGATTCCACATTTTTTTTCATGTATTTTACCATAATATTTTAATTCAAATAAATTCAACTTTCCATTTTTAAAGCATTTCTCCTACATTTTAATCTTTACACCTTTAACAATTGCATGGATTCCTTATGATTCCACATTTTGTTTCATATATTTTACCATTATATTTTAATTCAAATAAATTCAACTTTCTATTTTTTAAATTTTTTTTTAAATACATCAATCTATTAATTTCACCTAATCATAACTCTAATGCATAACATTGTTATACTATTGGCAGAAACTATGACACTTTAAGTCTCTTGTTAAATTTATTATCTTTCAATAGCAATGATACAAATTGCGCCCCTATCGCCATCCATGGATGAATATATATCAGTTATTTTAATGAAAGCACCGACAGAAAGGATAAGTGGGTAATTATTTAACTTACTAAAATGTATATGAGTTATCTCCACTGAATATTATCATTCTTGGAAATCTAATTCTCATATTATTTTTCTTTCTTGGAAGCTGTATGAAAGGTCTAATTCAGAGATTTTTTTTAATTTTTTAAGCATATTCATGGAGGACTATATGTTGGCCTTTTTTTCTTAAAGGGAGAAAATTTATCACACAAAAAGGTTGTCTCAATTTGGGTTAAGATCTACCACTAATATGCAACAAAAGATTGACAAATTATATATATATATATATATATATATATATATATATATATATATATATATATATATATATATATATATATATATATATATATATATATATATATATATATATATATATATATATATATATATATATATATATATATATATATATATATATATATATATATATATATGGGTATGTGCAAGATCATGGTATGCCAAACTAGGCCCTTAAGTGGCAATGAAAATTCAAAAAATCAGGTTTAGGCAAGTTGACATAAAAATTTGAACAAGTTATAAATATTATATCAAAAATATGTAAGAAGAGAATCTTTAGAAAATTGAATTTAGTTTCTAGGATACTAGGCCTTTTTTGAAAAACAATTATTCTATATGTTTCAAATTTCAAATTTCAATGTAGTAGTACAAAAATTTCAAGAAAAAATAAGTAGGTGTATGTCTGACCACCTTAAACATAATCAAATGATAATATTTTTTTACAAGATTGTAGATATAAGTAGTAGACTCATGTCCAGATGTGACACATATTTTTTTGTAATTTATTTCCATTTAAATAATTAATTATGATTTTTCTTCTATAACTTTTCCAGAATACAAAATTCTCATGTCTAACCACATTAACTTAGTCTAAACTTTATCAAATTGATTTATTTTTTATTTTTCTTGTAGTAGGAAAATCATAGAATGTGACACATGTTTTGGATTTCAAAAATGTTATACAGTTTGAAAGTTATAGATTTTTTTCAATAATTTTGTCAATCAAGACTAGAAAGATAACAAGTAGGTGTATGTCTAACCACATTAAACAAAATCAAATGATAATATTTTTTTATAAGATTCTAGATAAAATTAGTAGACTCGTGTGATGTATATTTTTTTATATTTTTTGTCCAAGTAAATAATTAGTTATGATTTTTTTGCTACAAATTTTCTTGAATATAAAAACTCTTGTGTCTGACCACCTTAACTTAGTCTAAACTTCATCAAATTGAAATAATTGTTTATTATTATTTTATTTGGTGAAGCATATAATGTGATGTATATTTCAGATTTCAAAAATGTTATATTGTTTGAAAGTTATAGTTGTTTTTCAAAGATTATATCAATCGGGACTTCTTTTTCACATCACCACTTTTTGGTATACCATGATCCTGCACATACCCATAAATTAATTAATTAATTAGCATTTCCATTTATTTTTATTAACTTCATATAGAGAGGGAATAGTCCAAAACTATGGAAAAGAGGTTACAGAATGAGACATATTATCAATTTATTTGTGGAAGGTCTAATGGATAAGCTTTAAATTTATAAATTTATTGGGTAAGTTTTTAATAATATTTTCTTCATGGAATCAATTTAGTAATTGTTAGAGGCATTTTAGGATGGTTGTATGAGGTGGAGTGTAATAGATTGATGTATTAATAGAAAATTGGTATATTCTATTTTAAATTTGATAATTAAATTTATACGATAAAAAAATTGATGTTTAAGAGTTTCAAATATTTAACACACAATATTTTGAAAAGAAAATAATATATAGAAAATAATTAATAAAAATTATTGTTTGAAGGTAGATATTATTATAAAGTTGAGAAATCAAAATTAAAGTAAGCAAACAAAGATCTAAAGAGATAAGATTTGTAAGGGGAAAAAGAGAAAAAATAAAATTATTATGTAGATGCAATAAAGTCTAAAGAAAATACAATATAATGATTCAAAGTTGCTAGAAAGTAACTCCCAAGTCTAAGATTCATCTAGCATCTCTAATGTATGTACAATGTGATACAATCTTTATAAGAAATAAAATTAATGTTTCAAATATTTGGAATAAAGAGATAAGTTGTGAGAACTCAAAACAACACAAACAATTTCTAGGGGTTCTTAAGAAATATTTCTACAATTTCTACAATAGACAAAAAAGGAAGAAACTAACTTTATCAAATAAAGATCAATTCCTAACATTTATTACAAAATGTATGAAATTAAATAAAGTAGTTTTTTTTATTAAAATAAATAAGTTTTAAGTAAATAAAATAGCTTCAAATTGATTAGTTTTATTTAATAAAAGAGATGATAAGATGTTGATAAATTATTCTTAAATAAATAAATTAACACAATTAAAACAATAATTTCGAATAGAAAAAAGTTGATGCATGCTTTGATTATAACTTTTGATTATAGTTTTAACAATAGATATTGTACAATAATTATTAGATAATTATTAAATACTTTTTATTAATAAAAGATGAGAGTTATACATACATACATACATAAGTGTGTATATATATATATATATATATATATATATATATATATATATATATATATATATATATATAAATGAAAGTTATGAAATTAGGGTTCCACAAATTTGAAATATCCCATTTTGACATAGGAGATATTTTTGGGGGTGAAGGGGGTGAAAATTTTATGAAAGTTGTACCCTGGTTATCATCTATATCCATGAAACTCATGGTCTCATGCTTGAATTTCCTGACACCATTGACAAGTAGTTATAGATTTTATTACTTGATCTTCTCAACTTTTATTTTATTTTATCACCTAGTCATGATTATGTAGGCTTTAAGACCAACATAATGCATGTTGGAGGATTTTTTGTAGGAAAGGTTTGAGTTATATGGTCCTTAAAAAAAAAAGTTTTGGTAATATTTTGAGCCCCTAACCTTATCATCTAAAATTTAAATCATCCTTGAAGAAATGCCAATAAATTTGTGTTATATTTGGCCTCAATTACATTTTGCAGGACCTTGTTTATTAATAAATAAAAATTTAATTTACTAGTTCTTGTGGCTTACCTTTATCTTATCCATAAATTAATCAATACTAGTTTAATATAAAATAAACTAAAGGCCTAAAGCCTATTGTCAAAAATTGGTCTGTACAGAACCAAACAGTTACCCAAGTCAAAAAGAGGTATGTAGTTGTTGGAGAAAGTTCTTATTTCCTACTATCTTATTATTTTACCCAAAGAAAACCCTATTTTTTCTAGTTTCTCAATGGAGTAATCTACTTGAATAAGATACACTACATTTGTAATTTCAATAATTTCGGTGCTTAATCATGGTGAATTTCCATCCTTCCTATGAGGACAAAGTAAGCCCTGCATTTTTTTAACTCAATTTTATTAAACATGTCCAAATTTGAATGCAACAATTTTTTAAGAAGTACAGCTAGAGAAATGTTACAATAAATCAAAACCTATTTCTAATAGGTCGCTATCACAATATTTGAATTTCCTTGTAATTGTAATTGTAATTGATGAAGCTATAATTGGTCAAATTTATCGAGAATTGGGGCTACATTTATGTTTTCCTTTCATTATTAATTAAACTTTTGTGACTGTTCATGTGGAAGTTTGACACTATAACCAATGATTTTTGCATGTTTACTAAGTATAGATTTGATCAAGATGTTTTTTGGGTGAAATTTTTCTTCTTTGAAGTTCTTTTGCATAGATTTGAAGAAAAAAACAATGCTTTATGTAATGCCTCGCTAAGGAACCCTCACAACAATGGGTTAAAATATGCACAATAATTTTTTTAAAAGTAAAGATATACATCCAGTACATAATTTCAATATAACCATGAAGCATAAACAACGATGCAACCAAAAGAAGTAAATCATGATCACCATGTGACTATGCATAAGAAAAAGATTCAAACATACTTCCAAGGGTTCTAAGAAAACCCCAATCACTTAGAAAGAGTGAAAAAACATGTTTAATCCACCACATGAGAATCTAGACCACATCTACGAACCTCATAGGATAAGACCAAACCATCATCAATGGTTTCCAAGCAAGGAGACAATTTCATCCTCGGTACAATCCAAAACAAGGTTCATTTAAAGACCAAATAGAAAAGTGATCATATTAATACCAAATTGAATCAAAAAACATAAAGTAAATACTTGAAAATCATCAAGAAGTGGGTTCTCAAGAAGGGATCTCATGATGTTGATTTCATTTGGTGTAATCGTGGTGTTTTCATGGATCATCATTCTCGTGCTCCTTTTGTGGGAGCTTTTGATGGCCTATCTCTAACGATTCTCCTCTGCCTCCTAAGGGAACTACCCATATGATTGATATGGGGATGGTGGATGATCAACTAAAGTCTTTTGAGACTGATCATCAAGAAAAAATTTTGGCCTATAAGATTGAGGATTGTGGGCTTAAGTCAATTTTTTATTTGGTTTAGGTAGGTGTGGAGCATTTTGATGGTGATTTTGACATTGAGAGTTCCTACCCTTTTATGGAGGATCTTGATGATGATTTTTTTATTTCCTTGATGATGTGGTTATTCCTATAAAAAAATGTTCCATTTCTTAGATTTATTTTTCCGTTTCTAAACTAAACTTACCAAAGAAGAAGAAAGGGCACAAATATGAAGCAATGAGTTTTCATATTGATTGTTTTGAAGAATTTTATGATTAATACTAATGGAATATGGATGATCTCCTCACTAGAAGTAGGAGGAAGGGGGTGAAAAAAAAGGAAAATTGACATTCTATGCCTGGTGGATGATCTCACCGAGTCTATTATTGTTTTATTTTTAAGTTATCTTTTTATTTAACATTCATGGTAGTTTATTATTCTATCTTTAAATTTCTTCGGAAGCCATCCTTTAATTCCTTTGTGAAATTTATCTCTTTATGTTATAGATGCAATGTAACCATTTTTTTGATATAATACAAAGGGTCTTGGCCTAACCCAATGATTAATCTACCCAAAAAAACTCTAAAATCATGATGCAAATACTAGATATCCAAACCTAAAATTTCATTTTGGAAAGACCCTTGGGAAGTATCCTCTATCAAAAGTATGCTAAAACACGTGATCTAGAACAAAGAGTGAATGGACTAGTCTGTTTTGCATATGTGCTACACTGTTATGCATATACGCTAAAAGAAGCAACAAATGTACTAGAATTTAAAAAAAATAACTAAAAGAGTAAATGGATGTGTTTTAATTCCCCTCAAAATACACAAAATGAATTAAAAACCTACTGGAAATAAGTTCTCTCAAAAATATAATTAGTTAGGCTTGCCAACACCAAAGTACAACTTAAATATAGGGCTTGCTCCACACTAGGGAGTATCGAATAGCATAATTTGGGGTCATATAAACTCAATATAATGAGGCATAACAAAGTAAAATCTACAATAATGATAGTATAAATGTGATAACATAATACACTAAAAGAGTAAGGAGAGAAAGAAAGAGAACCTCATCCTCTTGGTAAAAATATAGTAGCAAAAAACAACTTGGGGGGGGGGGGGGGGGGTGAATCAGTTTTGTCTTAATGTCATTAAATTTAGCCACTTTACAGGTCTAAACTATTGAAGCATAGATTATAAAGATAAACATGAAATAAAATTATCACAACACCACATGAAGACAATAACACCAATATGTTTTACATGGAAACCCTGTTAGGGGAAAAACCATGGTGGGGATCAAGCCCATAAGAAGATGTACTATATTAAAAGAATAATACCCTATTAAAGGTATAAAGGGAATGCACATGTATTCAAATACACTTCCTAGAAATCACTTCTTAATTACAACAAGGGAAATATCATTTACTTACAAATCAACTTGGACAACAATCCATTGTTTATGAACTAACTAATAATATCTTCAATATGCCAATATAGATCCAATGAAGTAAAACAAATATCCATCTCAATTGAAGATTCCACTCATACCTCTTCACATAGTCACCAATACATCATGCTTGAACACACACCTCACTTTTCACTAACAAATGATTATATTCTTTTATAAAATTCATAAACTTATTTCTACAAGGTTAGCCAATGACCTAATTACAAAATATTACACCATTATAGTTCAAATTACAAAGCGATCCATTGAATGTTGGATAAGACATAGTAATGATCCATAAACCTTCCTTGAACATGAAACATCTCCATAAATCATGCGACGATCCATCACAACATGTTACACCAACCATGTTGGCCAAGAGTGTAAAGAAAAATAATTAGTAAACTATGTCACACTAGAAACTTAGCTTTTGATCCTCAAATCGATGAAAAAATCATGTCAAGAACACAAATCCTAGTCCTAAACATGTCATAGCCTTCACCTATCAAAATATCATCACACTGATCTGAATACCACCATACTGTCTCTTCCTGAACACTTCTTGAACATCAAAATACTAGTCTTAGATAAATCAAACATAAGTGTCTCAAATTATCATGCAAACTTATACAACTTGACAAAGATAAAGTACAAAATCTCCTCAACACATCTTTATCTTCACAAAAACTTATCTAAAATATATAGTAGTCTCACTAATCTAATCAACTCACTAAAAATCCCTGCAACATTTTCACAACAAAGAAATATGTTAGCATCAGTGACAACACCTCTCTATTTGGGTTTAAATTTGTCATGAACCTATAGCACCAACACTCAATAAATCATTATATCAAATGGGTTAGCAACATGATAATCAAACCAAGATAATAAAAAAACCCATTAGAAACCAATTTATTGCTTCTTATTTAGGGTGATTATAATCTTTGAATTGCTCTCAAATTTTAAGCATGTAGATTAGTGACTTGACTTCCCTAAAATGGAAGATTCAAGTGACCATGATGAAATGATTGAATTATTTTCTCCAAGATCTTAATTAACCATGCTAATACTAAGCTAGAAATAAGATTATAATCTAGAAATGAAGCTAAATGAAAAATTAAACTACAAATCATTTTAGCATTATAACTCTACTATGCAATTAATCTAGAAATGAAGCTAAATACTAAGAACAATGGATACTAAGAACCTAGAATGATTTTAGCATTATAAATCCACTATGAAAATTATGTGTCTATGAGATGAGTTAGTAGAATCTTATTTCATAGGAACTCCATGGGAATAAATGATTTGGATTAGATTATGAATAGAGGATGAGATTCTTCCTCTTTCAATCCATGTGATAAACCATTGATTGACTAGATTTGTGTTTGTTTGGTTGGGGATGAGACAAAATAGGTAATTTCCCTCTTTTAATTCCTTTTAATTGGAATTTATGTGCACACATGTGTGTGATGGGTTCACTTAATTAAAAGGGGTTTTAGGATTTTTTTATTAAATGAGTTGATTTATCAATGTAATAACCTTAATGCTAGGATTTGAGATTTAATTAATAATTGATTTAGGAGATTGATTTAATTATGCAAGTTGCTTGATGCATTTTACTCACATAATTAGGCCTAATATTTTAATGCCTTTGATTAGGTTTATTTAGGCCAATTAATCACACTTAGGGGCTCTTGGTTTACTAGACTGATTTTAGGTGATTACATTTTCCCATCTTTGAATCGATGTGCAGGCAATGTGTGGATTCAAAGAATATATGAGGGTATGTGCAAGATCATGAGGGGCCAAACTATGCCCTTAAGTGGAAATGAAAAATCAGCAAATCAAGGTTAGTCAACTTGACGTGAAAATTTCAACTAGCTATCAACCTAATATCAAAAAGTTGTAAGAATAGAATCTGTAAAAAATTGAATGTAGTTTCTAAACTACTAGGCCTTTTTTGAAAAAAAGTTAGTATGATTGGTGAAAAGTATATATTTCAATGCAGTAGTACATAAATTTCTGGAAAAAAATAAGTAGGTGTATATCTGACCACCTTAATTATAATCAAATGATAATATTTTATTATAAGATTTTATATATAAGTAGTAGACTCATGCCTAAATGTGATGCATATTTTTTTGTAATTTTATTCCAAAAAAATACTTAATTATGAATTTTCCGCTACAACATTTTCAGAATTAAAAACTCCCGTGTCTGACCTCCTTAACTCATTCAAAATTTTACAAAATTCAAAAAAAAAAATTTCCTTATAGTAGGCGAAGCATAGAATGTGACGCATTTTTTGGATTTCAAAAATGTTATACCATCTGAAATATATAGTTTTTTTTCAATCAATATATAAATCAGCACTTTAGAGGTAGCTCAATTAGAAAATAACTAATAATTACTTACCGAATTCAAAATTTGACAGCAATTATATTGATAGAAAGCTGATAATCTCCTTAAGATACCCTTTTCATTTCATCAAATTCAGGTGAAAAAAAAGTCGTCAGCTACATGGTCGAAGTCTGGAACTTAGAGAAATAGGGGAAAAACATGTTTTGAGACATTTCAATAGTTGACCATGTAGGTTTGGTGCAATACCGAGCCTAATGGGGTACCCGATATTTTTGTGTACCCAATATTTTCGGGTACGTGAAAATGTTGGCAGAATTTTGATTTTTCACTTTTCCCTCCCCTTTCTCCCTCCCATTTCTCCATCCTTCATATTATATATTATATATCAAAAACTATATATTAGATATATATTAGATTATATATTATATATTAAATATTATATAATATCAATTATATATTAAATATTATATAATATACATTTTACATTAAATATTATTTAATATATATTAATATTAAATGTTACATTATATATTATTTTATATGTATAATATATTAATATGTATTTTACAACTATGTATGAAAGGTTGGAAGATTGGAGAAAAATCATGGATGGCCATTGAAAGAAGCAAAGGAAATCAATCAGCCATTTAAAAAATTCATGGGCGGCCATTGAGGAAGAGAGAGAGTGAGAAGGTGGTGGGGGATGAGAGAGGAAGAGAGAGAGTGAGAAGGTGAGAAGGAGAGAGAGAGAGAGAAGGGGACAAAGTATGAGAGAGAGAGAAGGGAAAGGATAACCAATTCATTACAATATTAATCAGTAAGAAGCAAGGCAAACTTAAATAATATCACAACATGCATTAGAAATCCAAATTCTAATTACCTGAGTTTTAAGCAAAGTGAGTAAGGTCCTGGATAGGGACATTATAGATCCACACATTGTTCAGTAGATACCTCCAAGAAACCACATACACGGGAGTAGGTTTGAAGTAAGACTAAGATTGTTTATCAGTTCAAAAATATTACTGTTGTACTTTTGATTAACATCCAATGATTGGATGTGAAATTCCCAAATTTGATTATATTACCACTGGTTCTATTTCAAATTCTAGAAAAAAATGTATATTTGACATATGTTCATAAATTTCAGTCAACACCATTTTAAAAAAACACATCAGTTTATTTTTACACATTGAGAATATCATCAATTGGAATTGAACTAAAATTGACATAGGTCATAGGAAATAAATGCCCCAGCTATTTGTTGTCTTTTGCATTTTGAGTTTCTTATTACAATCAAGAGAAGAATATTACTCTCCAAATGGTTTTGGACAGTAACATTTGTACTTCCTCTTTACAAATATTTCTTCCCTCATCTTGCTACCTATTGATACCGACAAAGTGAATCTAGGCATTTTTTCCATGTAATGGGAAAAAAATGGTTTCCTAATTGATATGTGTCTAAATAATACATGCAAGAACCTTTTCTTTGATATTGCTCACTAACCCTTTACAACAAAAAATGTTTACAAAAATTGGCATGTACTTGCATGAGGACATTATATATTATAGAAATCTTGCACATAAGTAGCTGTCAAGCCGCTCGATAATGCAGATGGTTTAATAAACCACTATCTTCTTTACTCAAGCAACATCTGGTTCATCTGTTCGATTGGGGCATGTTTGGGGATAGACAGTCTCCATTTAAACTCAACTCTCTGGAAGCAGTTATAATTGTCAGTGGAGGAGATACACCCATTAGATTTGTAATAACTTTATGCTCACTGGAATTTCCATTTGTCTTCAATTGGGATACTCTTTCCAAAATTGCATCTACCCTTTTACCAATTTGGGAAATTAGTGGATCTATTTGTGGACCTCCAAGTTGTTGGTCACCTAAATGAGAACCTTGAGATGAATCAAGAACTTCTCTACGAAAAAGATCAGTACCTTGAGAAGCTCTCCACTTGTCAGCTGAATTAAAACCTTAGACCATAGATGGCTGCCCTTTGTTGTAAAATGAGGAGTGAGATTGCCTTGCCAAATGTGGAAATGAACTTACATTTGAGGGATAATGCCCAACATGAGTAACCTGGTTTCCCAAGTCCCATAAATGAAAGACCATTGACGAATAGGCATTTCTAATAGAAATATTTGTGGTGCTAGAATGAAGTGCACAACCAAATTCTTTGCCTACTAATGAACCAATTTGAGGCTTCATTTCACATTGCTCTATGGATAATTCCACAGCACTTGTTACTTATCTATCTTAATTTTTTGTGTCAGTGTACATGTGCACTGAAGAGCTTCTGTCACTACTTGAGCTACTAGCAGATGGTGAGTACTCATCATCATCATGTGACATAGGCTCACATGCATATCTTATTTCTTTCCTTTTCCGCTTTCCCCTTCCTAGCTCTTCCTCCTTATATGTAACTTCTATCATGGGTCCAAGAAGCTCTTCCCACTCTTTCCCATTAATATGCAAATATTTTTGTTCGTAACAGTATTTTCTTCATATATTATGATATTGATCTGATTTGATGCACCTTTGCTATTTGATCCATACTTCCCTTTCATTTCACTTGCTTTGCTCATTTTGCATGTCATAGGCTAGGATTTGATAGCGGGTATGACCTTGGTACTGCCGACATTAATGATAAATTTTACCTTTTAAAGCTATTAATTTTTTGTCATTTTTCCTATATGATGCTTTTATATAAGAATTGTGGATATTCTCTAGGAAACTTTTCATTTTTTCCTCTAGGATGCCTTTGTATACAAATTCTGGAGAATCTCTGTTAAAGAGTAGGTAAGGATGGCTAAGCTAAGTGCAATAAAGAGGGAGAGGACTAAATTGAGAGAGTGGAGGCAGAGAGCGATAAGGACCAAAATATTTTAGGGCTTGCAAAAATATGGAAATTATATTCTCCCAGAGTAGACATTAATGAAGTTCTTCGTGCCTTAGTAGAGGAAGTCGGTTGGATTGTTGAAGCTAAGGGTACTACATACAGAAATGTGGTATGTATTTTTGGCCTAAATTTTATTTTTCATTTCTTTTAGGTCTTTAAAGGAGGCCAGCTAAATCTTTGTATTAAATGTTAGGGAATGCATGAAAATAATATGATTTTGAGCATGAGCATGAGTCCCTACAGGGTCATAGTTGTGCCTTTTACAAGTGTCATAAACCCTAGCTATGCAAAAATGGAGGCTTTGAAGAATAGTTCAATGGAGGCGGAGAGAGAGAGAGAGCCCTATGAAGTCCTATGGATCCCTATGAAGTCCCCATGACCCCTATGGACACATTGGAAACCTCAAGTGTGTCCTAAGGGGTCCTATGACCCCTTTGGACACACTTGAGCATTCAAATGTGTCAAAAGGGGTCATGGGGACTTACTAGGGGTCCTAGTATGCCTTATCATGCGTTAGGACCCCTAAGAAGTCCCCATGACCCCTATGGACATGTTAGAATGCTCAAGTGTGTCTTAAGGGGTCCTACAACCCCTCTAGACACACTTGAGCATTCAAATGTGTTAGAAGGGGTCATGGGGATTTCCTAGGGGTCCTAGTATGCCTTATCACACATTAGGACCCCTAGGAAGTCCGCATGACCCCTATGGACACATTGGAATGATGAAGTGTGTCTTAAGAGGTCCTACAACCCCTTCAAACACACTTGAGCATTCAAATGTGTCAAAAGGGGTCGTGGGGACTTCCTATGGGTCCTAGTATGCCTTATCACTTGTTAGGACCCCTAGGAAGTCCCCATGACCCCTATGGACACATTGGAATGCTCAAGTGTGTCTTAAGGGGTCCTACATTCCCTTTGATCACACTTGAGCATTCAAATGTGACAGAAGGGGTCATGGGGACTTCCTAGGGGTCTTAGTATGCCTTATCATGAGTTAGGACTCCTAGGAAGTCCGCATGACCCCTATGAACACATTGGAATGCTCAAGTGTGTCTTAAGGGGTCCTATGACCCCTTCAGACACACTTGAGCATTCAAATGTTTCAGAAGGGGTCATGGGGACTTCCTAAGGGTCCTAGTATGCCTTATCACCCGTTAGGACCCCTAAGAAGTCCACATGACCCCTATGGACACATTAGACTCATCAAGTGTGTCTTAAGGGGTGCTACGACCCCTTAGGACACACTTGAGTATTCAAATGTGTCAAAAGGGGTCATGGGGACTTTGTAGGGGTCCTCGTACACCTTATCATGCGATAGGGGCCCCTAGGAAGTTTGCATGACCCCTATGGACAGATTGGAAAGCTCAAGTGTGTCTTAAGGGGTCCTACAACCCATTTGGACACAATTGAGCATTCGAATGTGTCAAAAGGGGTCATGGGGACTTCCTATGGGTCCTATTACGCCTTATGACACATTACAACCCCTAGGAAGTCCGCATGACCCCTATGGATACATTAGACACATCAAGTGTGTCTTAAGGTGTCCTACGACCCCTTCAGACACACTTGAGTGTTCAAATGTGTCAAAAAGGATCATTGGGACTTCCTAGGGGTCCTAGTATGCCTTATCATGCGTTAGGACCCCTAGGAAGTCTGCATGACCCCTATGGATAAATTAGACACATCAAGTGTGTCTTAAGGTGTCCTATGACCCCTTTGAACACACTTGAGTGTTCAAATGTGTCAAAAGGGGTCATGGGGACTTACTAGGGGTCCTAGTATACCTTATCACATGTTAGGACCCCTAGGAAGTCCACATGACCCCTATGGACATGTTAGACACATCAAGTGTGTCTTAAGGGGTCCTATGACCTCTTCGGACACACTTGAGCATTGAAATGTGTCAAAAGGGGTCATGGGGACTTCCTAGGGGTCCTAGTATACCTTATCATGTGTTAAGACCCCTAGGAAGTTTGCATGGCCCATATGGACACATTACAATGCTCAAGTGTGTCTTAAGGGGTCCTACAACCCCTTTGGACACACTTGAGTGTTCAAATGTGTCAAAAGGGGTCATGGGGACTTCCTAGGGGTCCTAGTATGCCTTATGAGACGTTAGGACCCCTAAGAAGTCCGTATGACCCCTATGGACACATTAGACACATCAAGTGTGTCTTAAGGGGTCCTACAACCCCTCCAAACACACTTGAGCATTCAAATGTGTCAAAAGGGGTCATGGGGACTTCCTAGGGGTCCTAGTATGCCTTATCACATGTTAGGACCCCTAGGAAGTCCGCATGACCCCTATCAACACATTGGAATGCTCAAGTGTGTCTTAAGGGGTCCTACGACCCCTTCGAACACACTTGAGCATTCAAATGTGTCAAATAGGGTCATGGGGACTTCCTAGGGGTCCTAGTATGCCTTATCACATGTTAGGACCCCTAGGAAGTCGGCATGACCCCTATGGACACATTAGACACATCAAGTGTGTCTTAAGGTGTCCTACAACCCCTTCAGACACACTTGAGAATTCAAATGTGTCAAAAGGGGTCATGGGGACTTCCTAGGGGTCCTAGTATGCCTTATCACGGGTTAGGACCCCTAGGAAGTCCACATGATCCCTATGGACACATTAGACACATCAAGTGTGTCTTAAGGTGTCCTACGACCCCTTCAGACACACTTGAGAATTCAAATGTGTCAAAAAGGGTCATGGGGACTTCTTAGGGGTCCTAGTACATCTTATCACATGTTAGGAACCCTAGGAAGTCCGCATGACCCCTATGGACACATTAGACACATCAAGTGTGTCTTAAGGTGTCCTACGACCCCTTCAGACACATTTGAGCATTCAAATGTGTCAAAAAGGGTCATGGCGACTTCCTAGAGGTCATAGTATGCCTTATCACTCGTTAGGGCCCCTAGGAAGTTTTCATGACCCCTATGGACACATTAGACATATCAAGTGTGTCTTAAGGGGTCCCACGACCCCTTTGGACACACTTGAGTGTTCAAATGTGTCAAAAGAGGTCATGGGGATTTCCTAGGGGTCCTAGTATGCCTTATCAAGTGTTAGGACCCCTAGGAAGTCTGCATGACCCCTATGGACACATTGGAATGATCAAGTGTGTCTTAAGGGGTCCTACGACCCCTTCAAACACACTTGAGCATTCAAATGTGTCAAAAGTTGTCATGGGGACTTCCTATGGGTCCTAGTATGCCTTATCACTTGTTAGGACCCCTAGGAAGTCCCCATGATCCCTATGGACACATTGGAATGCTCAAGTGTGTCTTAAGGGGTCCTACGTCCCCTTCGATCACACT
Source organism: Chamaecyparis obtusa (assembly GCA_027943335.1). NCBI lineage: Eukaryota > Viridiplantae > Streptophyta > Pinopsida > Cupressales > Cupressaceae > Chamaecyparis > Chamaecyparis obtusa. The sequence continues at coordinate 577,517 of BSBK01001672.1, forward strand.
TGAGCATTCAAATGTGACAGAAGGGGTCATGGGGACTTCCTAGGGGTCCTAGTATGACTTATCATGCGTTAGGACCCCTAGGAAGTCCTCATGACCCCTATGGACACATTGGAATGCTCAAGTGTGTCTTAAGGGGTCCTACAACCCCTCCAAACACACTTGAGAATTCAAATGTGTCAAAAGGGGTCATGGGGACTTATTCAGTATAGTCAGATCACCGACATTAGAAGGAGTCTGTAGAAAAATCCTGTGCTAGATACTTTCGAGAGGACTTGGGTTGAAACTGTCTGTCATCAAATCAAATGTGCATGTATTTTTTTGAATACATTATATACATTAATATATATATTATATTCATTAATATATAATACATTATTTATATTATATACGTTAGTATATATATAATATACATTATATATATATATATATATATATATATATATATATATATATATATATATATATATATATATATATATATATATATATATATATTATATACCCCATTTTATATGTAAAAGTTCAATTTTTTCATTTGATTCCGCCCTTTTTTTCATCTACCTAGAAATATCAGGTACCCGATTTTTGATTGGTCATATTTGACCAAAATATTCCCTGTCCCCACAGACCAAAGAAGCATGGGATTTCATACTTTTTCACGGGTTGCAGGAAAAAAGAATGTGATTTGGGGCCCATTTTTTGTTTTTTGTCAACTTGTGGTCTCTTCATGGGAAGTAGCAGTCGTCGAAAGGCTAAACGGAAGAGGAAGGTGACGAATGAAGAAATTCAAGCATATAGGGAAAAAGATAGGGAAAGTCACCAAAGAAGGAGAGAAGGTATGTTAAACGTTAATCAAAGTGACCCCGTAAATGTAATTGCAAGTGGAATGTTTTATTGGTTGTGTAGAATGCATGTGGAGAGAGGTGTGCCTCATATTTGGAGTTTTTTTGAGTCAGGGCATGGGAAAGGGGAGCATGATGGAGTAGGTGCATGTGTGAAAAGAGCTCTAGTTAAGGACCAATTGAGGATTTCATGTGTTGTACTTCTTGATTCTCATTCTATTGTTGATTGGTGTACTTTAACATTGTCACAAGGGGGACACTTGATTCTATATTGCATATATGCTTTTGGTTGGTTGAGGAGGGAACTATAGGAGATAGAGTGGATTGTCAAATAGTGAAAGACTCTTAAAAAATGCATTCATTTTGAAGCTCCAATAGTAGTACATTGACCATTTGGACATGAGAGTTGGCTTGTTTTTGCCCCATGTGTTTTCAGTACGATTGGGATCATTGTGAGTCAAGTGAGTGGGTGGATACATGGGTTCCACAGTATCTAACTCCTTTATCTTTGACACTCTCTATAAGAAATGATGACATGGACACTTTAGTTAAGTATGACCATCTTTTAGATCTTTTGAAGCCAGGAGATGTTTTTTGCATTGGTTACATCATAGGGGAATGATGAGAGGTTAGATTATTGGTTAGCATGTTGTGTACGAGGTAAATAGAAGCTTTTACAACTAATGATAGATGGTGATGGGTTCACATATCCTACTAGTTCAATTGTTGTTGTGGGAACATGGCTGTGAACATACATGATTAGAAACAATGGAATTCCTGCATTTGAAGACTATGAGAAGCACAAAACTATTCTCATGTATTCACACCTTGTTATAGCAACAAATGTCAAGTTTTCAAATCATCAAGGAAGACCAAAGACAAAAGAAATTTGGGCTATTCATACTGCTAATCATGAAGCACTATTGGAGACCCTGAAGCAAAGAGACGACCCTTCAGGAACACTTGACTAGGTAATAAGTTAACTTAGTGCATTGTTTTCTAAGTTCGTTAAGCTTAATTTCAATACATTAAATTCACCTTTCTTAGATTGTATTTTGAGTCAATAAACTTGGTTTTGCATGTGGATTGTAACTTGTGCAAGAGCACCTATGAAGACACCTATGGTCACCATGGATCCAATTAGAGATAGAAGGACAAAAGGATCCTTAATGGTTAATTGAGATCTTTTGAAGCCTATAATGGCAATTTGTAACAATCAATTTGATTTAAAAGTTAAATGTCCTAGAAGTCTTGATAAGGACTTATGACCAAAATCATGTATGGGTGGTCAATAGTGCCAACAAGGGATCTTACATGACATTTACTTATGTCATTTGCATGGTTTCAATTCTTACATGTTTGATTGTTGTTTCTAAAGCTTTAAGGATATTATTTTTTATCATTTCAAAAAATCTATAGAAGTTAAACCTCAAACATAATAAGTAGAATATTAAAAATAATTGAATTTTAGTAGAGTGTTGATTGGTTTAATCATGATTAGTTTCACAATTCAAATTTCAAACATACCACTAAAAGTCATTGCAACAGAACTAGGTCAAGAAAAGAAGTGTCCATGCTTTCCCATTTGGGTCTTCTCTTGTTTCAGAATGAAAACCTAATTGTTTCCACTGCAGACAAGGACATGTTCCCAAGGACTACTTACTCAATCTGTAAAACACAACTACTTGTAGGCTGCCCGGTGTACCATAATGCATTGTGTGTTTTATGGTCTGCAAGTGACGTTCTTTCTGAGTTTGCATGGGAGAGTAAAAGGGTTAACTTTTTTGTTACTAAAAATGGTGTCGACTATAAATTGGTGGTTCACTTTCATGAAATTGTAAATGCAAGTGACAAACCCATTCCACCCATGGACTCACCGGAATGCTCGCGACCACGCTCGACCCAAGTGACCCCAAGGTGCACTAAGCACGATTGGGTAATGATCTTCCGAGGCTCATATCTTGGACCTCATGAGTGGTATCAAAAAAATTTTAAGGGCTATGGGATTGTGTTTTTGATCTCTACAATAACCTCTCTCAGTTTTGGGTGATTCAAATTTGTTTGTATTTGGCAAGGCGATCTCAGTTGATGCCAAAACTTGCAGTGAGGGTCAGTTGAAAGTAGCTGTGAAGTGTATCTTTCAAACTGTCCATCCTAGGATCAAACTATCTACTCCATCAGCACTGATTGGCCAGGTAAATGCCAATGACAACCCCTTTCCACCTATAGAGTCACTGGAACGCTCGCATCCACACTCGACCCAAGTGACCCCAAGGTGCATTAAGCATGATTGGGCAGCGATCTTTCAAGGCTCGTATCTCAGACCTCATGAGAGGTATCAACAAACCATTAGGGGCTACAAGATCATGTTTTCTAGGTCTACAATAACCTCTCTCAGTTTTGGGCGATTTGACCTCATTTGTATTTGGCAAGGCGATCTCAGTCGATGCCAAAACTTGCAGTCAGGATCAGTTGAAAGTAGCTCAGCAGTCTATCTTTCAAACCATCCATCCTGGCATCAAACTGTCTACTCCATTAGCTCCAATTGGTTGAGTAAACACCAGTGACAACCCCATTCTTCCCATAGAGTCACTGGAACGCTCGCGACCATGCTCGACCCAAGTGACCCCAAGGTGCACTAAGCACGATTGGGCAGCAATCTTACGAGGCTTGTATCTCATACCTCATGAGAGATATCTAAAAAGTATTAGGGGCTATGGGATCATGATTCTAAAATCTACAATAACCTCTCTCAGTTTTGGGGAATTTGACTTCATTTGTATTTGGCAAGGTGATGTCAGTCGATGCCAAAATTTGCAGTGTGGGTTAGTTGAAAGTAGCTCTAAAGTGTATCTTTCAAACCGTCCATCCTGGGATCAAACCATCTACTCCATTAGCTCCATTTGGCTGGGTAAACACTAGTGACAACCCCATTCCACCCATGGAGTCACTGGAACGCTCGTGACCACACTTGACCCAAGTGACCCCAAGGTGTACTTAGCACGATTGGGTAGCGATCTTTCGAGGCTCATATCTTAGACCTCGTGAGAGGTATCAAAAAACTGTTAGGGGCTATAGGATCATATTTTGAAGGTCTACAATAACCTCTCTCAGTTTTGGGCAATTCGACTTCGTTTGTATTTGGCAAGGCAATCTCAGTTGATGCCAAAACTTGTAGTGAGGGTTAGTTGAAAGTAGCTCAGCAATGTATCTTTCAAACCATCTATCTTGGCATCAAACTGTCTACTCCATGGGTTCTATTTGGCTGCATAAATGCCAATGACAACCCTGTTCCACCCATGGAGTCGCTGGAATGCTCATGACCACGCTCGATCCAAGTGACCCCAAGGTGCACTAAGCATGATTGGGCAATGATCTTGCAAGGCTCGTATCTCGTACCTCGTGAGAGGTATCAAAAAATTGTTAGGGGATACAAGATCATAATTTTGAGGTCTACAATAACCTCTCTTAGTTTTGGTCGATTCGACTTTGTTTGCATTTGGCAAAGTGATCTCAGTCGATGCCAAAACTTGCAGTAAGGGTTAGTTGAAAGTAGCTCTAAAGTGTATCTTTCAAACCATCCATCCTGGGATCAAACCATATGCTCCATTGGCTCCAGTTGGTTGGGTAAACTCCAGTGACAACCCCATTCCACCACAGAGTCACTGGAACACTCGCGACCACACTCGACCCAAGTGACCCCAAGGTGCACTAAGCATGATTGGGTAGCGATCTTCTGAGGCTTGTATCTCAGACCTCATGAGAGGTATTGAAAAATCATCAAGGGCTATGGGATTGTGTTTCTGAGATCTATAAAAACCTCTCTCAGTTTTGGGCGATTCAACTTTGTTTGCATTTGGCAGGGTGATCTTAGTGGATGCCAAAATTTGTAGTGAGGGTCAGTTGAAAGTAGCTCAACAATGTATCTTTCAAACCATTCATCCTGGCATCAAACCGTCTACTCCATTAGCTCTAGTTGGCCAAGTAAACTCCAGTGGCAACCCCATTTCACCCACAGAGTCATTGGAACGCTCGCGACCATGCTCGACCGAAGTGACCCCAAGGTGCACTAAGCACGACTGGGCAGCGATCTTCCGAGGCTTGTATCTTGGACCTCGTGAGAGGTATCAAAAAATTATAATCAGCTACAAGATCATGTTTTTGAGGTCTACAATAACCTCTCTCAATTTTGGGTGATTTGACTTCATTTGCATTTGGCAAGGCGATCTCAATCGATGCCAAAACTTGTAGTGAGGGTCAGTTGAAAGTAGTTCAGCAGTGTATCTTTCAAACTATCCATCTTGGCATCAAACCATCTACTCCATTAGCTCTGGTTGGTTGGGTAAATACCATTGACAACCCTATTCTACCCACAGAGTCAATAGAATGCTCGCGACCACACTCGACCCAAGTGACCCCAAGGTGCACTAAGCATGATTGGGCAGTGATCTTCCAAGGCTCATATCTCAGGCCTCGTAAGAGGTATCGACAAACCATTAGGGGCTATAGGATCATGATTCCAAGGTCTACAATAACCTCTCTCAGTTTTGGGTGATTCAACTTCATTTGCGTTTGGCAAGGTGATCTTAGTCGATGCCAAAACTTGTAGTGAGTTCAGTTGAAAGTAGCTCAGTAGTGTATCTTTCAAACTGTCCATCCTGGCATCAAACCATATACTCCATCAACTCTGGTTGGCTAGGTAACACCACTAACAACCCTATTCTACCCATGGAATCACTGGAACGCTCACAACCATGCTCAACCCAAGTGACCCCAAGGTGCACTAAGTACAATTGGGAAGCAATCTTTTGAGGCTCGTATCTTGAACCTCGTGACTTGAACCTCATGAGAGGTATTGACAAACTATTAGGGGCTACGGGATCATGATTCTGAGCTCTACAATAACATCTCTTAGTTTTGTGTGATTCGACTTCATTTGCATTTGGCAAGGCGATCTCAATCGATGCCAAAACTTGCAATGAGGGTCAGTTGAAAGTAGCTCAACAGTGTATCTTTCAAACCATCCATCCTGGCATCGAACCGTCTGCTCCATCGGCTCTGGTTGGCCGGGTAAATTCCACTAACAACCCTATTCTACCCACAAAGTCACTGGAACACTCGCGACCATGCTTGACCCAAGTGACCTTATAGCACAAGTGCTACATTTCTCTGTGGATTTAGTAAAACCCAATATGATGAGTTATATACATAGTGAGTATATACATAGTATTGAAAAAATGCAGTAATAAGTGGCTCAAGTGAGTATATATAATGGTATGAAACATAAGAACATAGGAAATCTATAGAAGTTAAACCTCAAACATAATAAGCTCCATGAATAGGGTATTTCAGAGTAAAGAAAAACAAATGTAACTTCAACAAGATATAATTTAAATCATAATGATAATCATAGTCAAGGTATAACTTCACCATTCAATTCCATAAACATGAATAATAAATATGTATATAAAAGATGATGCAAATATAACATAAAAATGAACATGTTCTATATATAGAAAGTATCAAAAGTATCTCCATATACAAATATGGCACATGCCATTTCAAAATGTCTACAAAATCAATATTTCAAGCTGTACAATGTGGCATATATGCCATCTCAAAATGTGCCAAGTGGCATCTCTAAATGACCACAAAACTAAAACAACATCCTATGTCGTAGGGGGATCATCAAAATGTAGCTTCTTTGAAGAAGTGTTTGGCTCTGATTGATCCTGCATAAAAAATGAGTTCAAACCCAAGTTAGATTGCTTACTTTATATGATTTGTAAACACACACAGATATATATATATATATATATTCATAATTCAAACACTAATTTAATTAAAATTATAACTGAATACAAATATTTGTACCTGGCCTCTCGGTCGCCTACCACGATCAAGTGTCCTAGTATAAGTCCTTAGTAGCGAAGGGACCATGCCAATAATACCAACTCTGACCTATAAATATATATTTGCAATAATGAGATTAGTACAGTGGTGCAACATAGAGTAATAAATCTACAAAATAGGATGATTTGAACTAAAATCAAAACTTACATCTGGTGATCCCTCCTCTAGAATAGTGGGCTGGGTCAACAAAGATATGAAAGATTCTTGTGGGCCCTCCCTCACACTAGGAGTAACCTATGAGAGTAAAAAGATTGTCAATTATATATAAATGTACTTCATCGTAACAACCCTGGTTACAAAATATAAATAACAATATGTAAAATTGTACGTACAATCAGGCTATCACTCTGAATCGAGATGCTTGTCAGCCTAGGCTCCCGAACCCATGTCAGAACATCATCAATAGCCACACCCTATACAATAAATTCAAGTAAAAAAATTATTACTACACACAAGTGGCATACATATGCATGCATAATTAATCTTAAACAATTAATTACCTTTCTTTTGTCAACACCTGATGAAGGAACCCCCTCATGCCCCCCACTAACATCGGTTGTAGCCTGCAAGAGTACAATAAGATGACAATATATTAGTAAATGTATGAATTTTATTTCTCTAATTGATAGAGATTTAAGCATGTATACCAAATGATATAAAAAAAACTAATGGGTACATAATTTAGAATATACCGTATAGGTATCAAGGCCAAATGAAATGGCTGAAGCCATGGACTCATCCACCTGTCTCAACTCCTCCTGTGTCATCAACTGAACATAAATGGAAAATATATATATACATAAGTGCATGAAATCATTAAAACTAATCTAAATTAATTAATTAAATAAGTCATATGACAAATTTATTTATAATGTTTACTCTTACCGTATCAACAGGAGTCCATGGCTCTGCGTACATCTCCTGAGCACTCTTATGAGATGTAGATGCTCCATGAGGCATTGCAACCTCTACAGCTGCATCTCCTACATACTCCTCATCAATAAAATACTGATATGCATCAACATTAGTAAGCGGTCCGAGGCACATATTCTTGCATATAATGCAAATATGGGGCTCACATACATGTGAACTCTGGTGAGATGTTGATGTGCCAACATCATCCACACTAGGAGGCAACAATGACCTGGTCTACATGATCAATTGATCACTCAACAAATTAATGGCCCTAATAGTTTGTGAGGCAACCTCTACAATGATATCGGGATGCTACACTCAAGGAGGGGTTGCGACATCAGTGGAGGGGACAAAGGTAGTGGCCTTTTTATGCTTGGCAAATGGCCTAGTCTAAGGAGCTCCCCCACCTACGCCCAGGTTGGGCCTCATACTCCAATAATTAATATTGTAACCAAGCACAAATTCAGCATAAATTTTTTTTATGAAATAGAAAGGGAGCTCCAAATTGCTATGGGGTGGTTTATCAAAAACCATCCACCAACGATCCCAAAAGTGTGTGCACATTGCTTCACTTGTGCACCATTTTATTGATAATTTGGGCTTTTAGGGGTCAACTTGTAATCCAATTTTAGGATTCACTAAAAGAGAGGCTATATCTTCCTTACTTATATTAAGGGCTGCAATCCCATCATGGTCAAGCCCATCATCAAATTGGGCATGCATGTCATCATGCCAATGAAGAGCATCATTATGTTGCTACGTGAGTGTGTCAATATTTTCAACAATAGTATTTAATGTTGCAAGCATGGGACCTAATGTAGGTATATTCTGATATGTGTTTTCAAAACCTTGTATTGTGTTCAAATTATCTTGTATCAAATCTTCTAAAGATCGAGGGTTTTGAGACGAGGGATTGTTTTGGGGATCGTTATTTGGTGCGGGAGGGTTATTTTCTTCATTGTTGTGAGCCATGCCTGATTAAATAAAAAATAAATCTAAATTTCAATTTGATTTCATATATTATTACAAAAATAAATACAAAACCCTATTTCAACAAAAAAACTACATTTAGCATCAAAATGAAATAAAATAATCAAAATCTACAAAGAATTTACTTACCTTATACTGTGGAGATCGAATTGTTGTTGTGAAAATCAGATACCCAAAAATATCATGTATATGATAGTTGCAGCCATTTTCCAAACCCAAAACGTGAGGAGAAATGAGGAAACTGGCTCGCGGGTTTTGATTTATGCCACAGGTTTCGGGTACCCGATATAGTTTTGGGTACCCGATTAAGCTTGTGCTTTGGTGTCAGGTTTTTCCAGGTGCACTAACACCCAGGCCTACTAAAAAGTCAACAAGCATTTTCATGCACTTTTGGATGAGTGAAAAGTGAATATTTTTCACATCGCCACGTTTTGGCCCCTCATGATCTTGCACATACCCATGATGTCGAAGAAATGAACAGCTTGATGTGAACTATCAAAACCATTCTTGATTGAAAGATGAGTTTCAACTTGATTAAATGAGAATTGAATGGAGATCCCAAATCTATTGATTCTAAACTTCGTTGGACAAAGACTGATAATACCGAGTTTGAGCTTGATTGGACAAAGATCAATAGATGATACCAAAATGTTCATCTTGATGTGAAGAAATGAAAGTGAACACTTATCTGATGATGATGACAAATAACTAATATTATGTGAAGTGATGAAATTTATTGATGTCTGAAAGACTCTTAAACCATAAGGTTGGTTTGAACGAATAATTATCTTGATGAAGTGCGATGAAACTGATTACTATTAAGAGACTGATTGGGTTAATTAACTTGATATAGGTCTTGATGAAGCCAATTACCTAAAGACAATTTTAGATTGATGTGGTTCAATGAAACTGGTATGACCCTATTGATTTAGCTATGTTGAAATAGATTAGATGTTTGTTTGAGTAACTTGATGTGAAGCGATAAAATCACTTGGAGGATGATAAAATAACCTCAACTTGATATAGATTTTGATGAAGTTGAGATGCCCCTAGCGATGATGTCTTTCTTGATTTGATGTTTTGGGTTTGATTGTTACCTTGATGATGTAATATTTCTACCTGCTCAAGATTGAAATCAAAATATGGAAAGGTACCACATTGGTTTTAACTGATTTGATTGATAAAAGCATTAAATTTCAAGAAGTGATGTCAAATTTTTTTGATTCAATTTTGGTTGGACTATCGATGATTGAGAGTGAGTTTTGGGTCCAATTGAGGTCATTTTGACCAAGTTTGACTAATGTATGACCTAATTTGACTAGGTTTGACCATGTTTTGACCATGTTAGTTTGATAATGTCTGATTAAGTATGGATTGATTTGAACAGATTCTTGCCTTATAATGCATTGAAGATCTTGATTGTGCTAGTGGTCAACTATGTTTGACAAAAATTTTGACTAATGCATTTGACTTGAGATTCGATGTTAGATTGTAATTTTGATCTTGAAAATGGATTTAGGATGATCAAATTAGGTAGTAGAGCTGATTTTGGGTCAATTCAGTGAATTTGAAAATTAGGTCAAATGAGTATAAAAGGGGCCCAAGGGGTCATTTTCTATTAATATGATTTAGAACAATAGAGAGGGGGGGTGAATCAGTTGTTCTCAGGTCCTAATGTATAAAACAAACTTAAAATTTTTTCCTTAAATCAAATCCAATAACCAAAACAAACTTGGTCATCACTGATTCAATAATAGAAACATACAACAATGTAGTCCACTACCCAGTTGTAACTTAACTTGTAAAACACATAAATGTTCAAACCAAAACATTCACACAAGTATTAACACCGGGATTTATAGTAGAAACCCAATTTGGGAAAAACCACTTTGTAACATGCTACTATTATTTTCACTCTTCTGAAGTGAGCTCGGTAAAAAACCAACCCTGTCAAAGGTTACAATACACACTGTCAGGTGTGACCCAGTTAAAGGATTTCAATCACCCTGTTAAAAGTGAGCCTAGTCATAGGACTTACATACACTCGATTAGAATGAAACCTTTTTCAAAAGATTTAACATATTACTATTAGGTCAACTTCTATTAAAAGGATTTTGACTATTACAATGGTTAGAAAGTAGCAGCAATATTTATCTGAAAAATATACAACTCACTTTGCAAATATTAGATCTGATTCTGTACACTAATGCTAGTTTACTGACTTAAAAAAATTTCCATCTCCATCTCTAATCTGCTTGGAACTTTTCTTCAAGCAACCACCACAATTCTCCTTCAGCCTTTTCTACTTAAACAATCAATAAAACTTTACTCTTCCAGCATTCTCTATTCACCCATGCACTTGCATATCCAGCACTTACATATCCAAATGCTCAGGTTCCCTTTATACTTTCCTCAATTAGGTTAACTCATCTTATGACACTCAATCTCATTCGTAGATCTTAGGGTTAGGTCAGATTCATTGAATCTACCTGCTTCATGTTCTTTGGCTCCTTTTCTAGAATCATCTCAAATCTCTTAAAGATTTACAATCAAATATTTTACAGTGCATTTAATGCTTTCAAACAATCGATAAACAAAGTCATCATGTTTTACATAATCCAAGAATTCAACAATGTCAGCTCCAAAATTAAATTCTCTTCAAATATAAAATTGTTGATGCTCAGTCAATACTGTGATCAACTACTCGGTCTTCATGTAGAAAGCTCGATCATTACTAAAAATGTTTCCTCAGCTTACACTGTCTTCCTCAGCAATTAACTATTGTTTGGTCGACACTAGAATTTTGGTTGGCATACATTGACTCGGTCGACACTAACATTACTCGGCTTAAACATGATTTTTCCATTCTTTGCTCGGTTAAGCCTACCAGTTTAGTCTTCAGTCTTACTAAGATAAACAATACATTGTCTCATCATTGTGCAACATATTCAAGTACACTGTGTAGTATCAAGATAACTCAATCTTTCCTTAGGTGCTATTGTTACCAACCTTGCCTAGCCCCTTAGCAACACTCAAATAGATATAGTACTTTCCTAAGTAGTAGCAGTCTTACCAGTTAAGGTTTGACATCAATGACAATACAACAATTGTTTCAATTGCAATTTCCAACAATCTCCCTCTTTGGCATTGATGGCAACACCATATGATATCACCTGAATAACACATGGATTACCAACCAATCCAAAAACTTATCTATCCATCAGAGAATTATTTATAATATCCTTAGCTTCATTCTCATTCAGAATCCTATAAGCCTCACTTCTGTGACTGTCAGAAGTATTCAGATCTCCCTCTATCCTGATCCTTCATTTCAATTCATCATCCTTAGCTTTAGGTGCATGTGTTTAGTTGCATGTGTTATCATATCAGTTCATCTCCCTCTTTGACAAAAATGCCAAAGTAGCAACTAAAACATACATCCATCAGATGGAGATAATATCTGTGTAGCTCAGTGTTTCTCCCTCTGTCATCTTGCTTATGACTAATTCCTTGTCTTTGCTTCTTTTCACAACTCTAGGCCAGCCCTAAAGTGTGACAATATCTTGCATCAATTTGTCAAATGTTCTGTTGTAGCACATTTGATGCAGTGCTCCTAGCTAGTCTAGGCAGCCTCAATTAGGGGAAGAACCCCTAATTGAATTTTCAAATACTCATGAGCTTCTTTGGGTAAATCTTTAGCGAATATGTCTACTAATTGTTCTTTTGTATTCATATATTCCATTCAAACTTCTTTATCTTGTACTAATTCTCTCAAGTAGTGATACTTGATTGCAATGTGCTTAGTCTTAGTGTGCATCACTGGATTCTTAGAAATATTGATAGCACTTGTGTTGTCATAGAAAATAACAACAGGTTCAATGATTTCTTCTTTCATTCCTATCAACAATTATTTTATCCATACCAAATTTGAACAGTTTACTACAGCATCATAGTAGATTGGGAAATGCAATTTTGTTTCTTGCTTGTCTAGGAGACTAATCTATGTCCAACAAAGAAAGCTCCACCACTAGTACTTTTTTTGTCATCTACATTTCCTACCCAATTAGCATCTATATAAACTCTAAGTTCAAATTTTTCATCCTTCTTATAATATAGACCATAGTCAGCAGTTCCTTTCAAGTATCTCATAATTCTTTTTACAGCCATCATGTGTGTTTCCTTAGGATTGGTAGAGAATCTTGCCACAATCCCAACAACTAGAGTAATATCTGGTCTACTATGTACAACATACTACAATTTCCCAATCATGGATCTGTACAAAGTTTGATTCACTTCTGCAACATCATCATTCTTAGATAAATTTTGTCCAGTTACCATAGGAGTTCCCACTGGTTTAGCATCTTCCATCCCAAAAGTTTTCAGTATTTCATTAACATACTAAGACTGTGTAATGAAAATTCCATTCTTCCTCTGATATACTTGTAAACCAACAAAGAATTTGATCTCACCAAACATACTCATTTCAAATTCAGTTTGCATTTCATTTGAAAAAAATTTACATACTGCATCTTGTCCACCAAAAATAATGTCATCCACAAAAATTTGTGCTAACAGGATACCTTTACCTTCTTCATCTTTCATGTATAGATTGCTTGTGTCATTTGTTCTTGAAAATCCAATCTATATCAAGTAGTTGTGCAACCTCTCATACCATGCTCTAGGAGCTTGCTTCAATCCATATAATGCTTTGTTCAGTTTTCACACCATGTGTCTTCTGTTTGGATCAATAAAACCTTCTGGCGGTTCTATGTAAACTTATTCTTCTAGTATACCATTCAAAAATGCAGACTTGACATCCATTTGATATACCTTGAAATCTTTATAAGAAGCATATGCAAGCAGAGTTCTTACTCCTTCCAATCTAGCTATAGGGGAAAATGTCTCCCCATAATCTATTCCTTCTTCTTGTGCATAGCCTTTGCATAGCAGCCTAGCTTTGTTCCTAGTGATTTCACCATTTTCATTCATCTTATTCTGAAACACCCACTTTGTTCCTATAATAGTTTTGTTTTCAAGTCTCAGCACTAGAGTCCAAGTATCATTCTTCTCAATCTGCTCAATCTCTTCATTCATTGCTTGTATCCAGTCTTCATTCTCCAATGCCTCTCTAGTTGACTTTAGTTCAAATTCACACAGTAGGCATGTTGGATCCTTAGTCTTACTTCTGGTCTGAATTCTAGTATTTTTGTCCCCAGTTATCTGTTTAGGCTTGTGATGTCTTCTTACATATTTTGTCAAAATAGGTTCAGCTATTTTCTCCTCTATTTCATCATTTTCCTCAACAAGATTTTCAGATTCAACTTCTAAATGCTCGACAACCTCTTCTTGATACTCAGCAGCATTTTCTTGTAGCTCAGCATGTTCTTGCTCTCTCTCGGTACTATTTTCCTAATGCTCGGCAACATCTATTTGTCGCTCGACATTGCTTACCTGAGACTAGGCATCAAGTGCAAATCTATTCCTTGCCTCTTCTTCTTCCTCAATGTACACAAAAGATCTATAATCTTTTGGTTCTATTTTGCTGTCAGCTTCATTTCTTTCTGCATACTCATCAATTTTGACATTCACACTTTCCACAATTTTGTTAGTGTTAGAGTTCAAACACTTATATGCTTTACTTTTTGTGGAGTACCCTAGGAATATGCCTTCATCACACTTAGCATCAAACTTTCCATTCCTACTATCTTTTAATATATAGCACTTACTTCCAAAGATTCTAAAGTATTTAACACTCGGTGCATGCCCATGCCATAATTCATAGGGTGTTAGATTTGTACCTTTCTTGATCTGTACCTGGTTAAGAGTGTAGATAGTAGTGCTTATAGCTTCTTTCCAGTATTTTTGTGCCACATTATTTTCAATCAACAATGTCCTTGCACAATCCAAGATAGATATGTTTCTCCTTTCTGCTACACCATTCTGTGGAGGTGTTCTAGGTGCAGACATCTATCTTTTAATTCATCTATCATTGCAAAAAAGATTAAATTCATTTGATGTAAATTCTCCACCTCGATCAGATCTAAGACATTTCAGGTTCCTACTTGTCTCCTTCTCAACCTTAGCCAAATACCACTTAAAGAATTGAAAAGCTTCAAATTTTTCTTTTAGAAACATTACATGCATCATCTTGGTATGATTATTAACAAATAAGATAAAGTATCTAGCACCACAGTAACTTTGTACACCCATAGGTCCACAAAGGTTAGTATGAACCAAATCTAAAATGTTTTCAGAAGTAAAGGATTTTCTCTTGAAACTTCACTTTGTCATTTTTCCTAACTGGCATTCCTTGCACATCACATTCTCAAGTTTCTTCAATCTAGGTAGACCTCTTACCTTTTTCTTCTTACTTATCTCTACCAGATTGTCAAAGTTAACATGAGATACCCTTTTATGCCATAACCAAATATCATCAAGTTGTATAATTAAACATGTTTCTTTAGATAGGTCAAGATAGAACAAATTACCTCTAGTCTGATCTCCACTTCCAATTAGTTCTCCAGTAGCATTAAATATTTTAGCTTTCTTGTGATGAAATTCCACTTGGTAACCAGTTTTGTTAAGCTGGGAAACACTTAACAAATTATAATTAAGACCTTCAACCCAATATGCATTTTCACAAGTTATCTTATCAGTTAGTTTAATCAAACCTTTTCCTCTAACAGGACATGGTGCATCATTACCAAATTTTACACTTTTACCTCTGTAATGATGTAAGGTCTCAAACTTATTTTTGTCACTAGTCATGTGATGTGAACAACCACTGTCAATAATCCATTTATCATTCTTGTTCACATAGGATATCAATGTAGTTTTCTCATCCTCATTAGATTCATCTTTCATTGCAACATAAACTACCTCAATTTCAAAATCATCACTATCAGTGTCAGTTTCTTTTTCAACAATGTAACAAGATTTCTTACCTTTTCCTTTGTAGTCTTTGTTCCATTGGTAGCTTTTGTCATTTTTTCTATCTTTGTGTTTTCTTTTCTTTTCATCATCTTTATCCTTCCTGTCAGGACATCTAGCAGCTATATGACCAACTTTTTTACATGCAAAACATATAATAGGGAGTTTGCCTTTATACTTTCCTTTTCCCCTTCTCATTCTTCTAGCCATAAGAGCTTCTAGATCTTCTAGTTCTTCATCAGAAGTGTCACTGTCACTTTCACTTTCACTTTCACTGATGCTTCTTTCTTTTTCTTTCTTTGGCTTGTTCAGAACTAGCTATGACTTGAAAATAGATTCAACATTTCCAATGCTTCCAATAGTGAAATTATCATAGTTAGAGAGTTCAAAAGTAGTTAGCTTACCAACCAAACTTTCCAAAGTAAGCACATTAGCAGAGTTGCATCTAGATTCCTGAATAGCTGAGATCTTAATAGCATATATAGGACACATGGTTCTTAGTACTTTCCCAATTATAGTTTCATCATCAATAGCCCTATTTTCTCCTCTAATAGCATTCACAACTTCTTTTATTCTACCATAATATTGTGCAATGTTTTCACCTTCTTGCATTCTCATTTCATCAAACTTACCTCTAAGACTCTTGGCCTTTGCTTTCAGCACATTTAAGTCACCACCATAGATCCTTGCAAGAGTGTCCCACATATCCTTAGTAGTTGTGCAGTCCTTAATGTCCTCAAATTCTAGATAGCTTAGGGCATGTTGGAGCTTTAAATTTTGGGCAAAATTTGGAGTCCTATATAGTGATAAAACCCTAAAAAATGGCCTCTTAAACTCCATGCCCAATAATTAATGATGGAGTACATGAAATGGGATAAAATATTACATTAAGTTTCAATTAAAAATTTGAGATATTATGGATGGAAGCTCTGACAAGAACAATCAAAATTCTATAATCAAAGCCTTCAGAAAATGTTGGAATTTCGACCTGCTACAAAGATGATGTGGCAAAGGTAGAAGATGGCGATTTTCAAAAATATAAAAAAGACCCAGTTTGGAAAATCAAATTTTCTATTTGTAGTAGAAATCTTAGCTTGCCATGAGGTGTTTTAGTTTTTCAACTAGACCCAAATCCGAAATATAGGTAGTTATTTTTTAGTTAGTTTATTATTTTTTCAAAACAATTTGTAATAAGGGTGTGTCTTTTCACCCTAAAGAGGTGTGAAAGCCAATCAAACATGTATATATGCATAATGTAAAATGTAAAGAGAGACAATACAATGCAAGATATATTTTCATAGGATATAATTCAATCAAAACTACAATATGAACTCTAATGTACTATTTTTTTAAACATTAATAAAGATAAGTGCTCTTCTTTTTTATTTGTGGTTATAAGTTATATGTTTTCAATTAGTCTTTCATATTACTCTATGAACCAAGGTATCCTACTGTGTTTTTCTATTTGATGCATTCATTTATGACTAATTTGTACAATTTGAATAATGGTAGCATGGTCTGAGAACCTGTTACTATTTCCTTTCAGGCTCTTAAGTTGGGTTAAAAACCATAGGACCTATTGTATAAGTTGTTTTAAATTTTGTTTCAATAGAAGCTTGTAGGGTGATGGTCTCACTTTACAGGAGTGATTTACTTTAAAACTATCTCTGATTGTACGTAGGATTGAAATTTTTATGACTCTATAGCCCAAGTATTTAGAAGGCACTAATCTAACTATAATTTGGAAATTGTCATTTGGTTCATACTTTGTGGTTTGTAGATTATATAATCATTATTTCAAAAATATTACTTTTGAGTCCTTAGTTTAATCCACTTTAGTCAAGATTTATAGAATAGAGATTATTAGAGGATTTTTTTCTTTCCTCCAAGGATCATTCACCACCTTGGGAGGAACTTTGTTTATTTATGTACGCACTTGTGCAACATAGAGAATTTGATAGTTTAAAGTGAATTTAGGCCTACCAGCCTTGGCTAGATTAAGCAAGAATTGCAGAGGTATTAGTGTGTACTTGTCAGTTGGCCAAAAGTGATCCATCATTTTTGGGCACCAACAAATTGGTGACTCTGCTGGGGAAGCTATCAGTGAAAGATGTTTGCAGAATCTTTGGTTATAGCTGTGAGACTCTATTGGAGACGGAACTTAGAATTAGTTATATGATTTTATCCTTCTTATGAAGAAGGTGGTGACTCTATTGAACAAAGAATTTCAATCAGTGACTCTACTGAGGAAGAAGATCCAGAAGGAGATAAGTAATATTTTCCTTCTTATGAAGAGGGTGGCAACTCTATAATTTTTTTTTTAGATTTCTGCTTAGGACAAGCAGGAAAAATATTTTCCTCAAGGCACTTGAGGTGGTGACTCCGTGTGTTAGAAGTTTTCAATTTCTCCATTGAGTGAGAGAACCTAGAAGGAATGAATATTTGGCTTTTAGTTAGTAATAGAAGCTCTATTACATGATGTTTAAGAAAATTTTCAGAAGGTTTTTTATTCCCACTGAGCCTTTGCATCTCAAAAAATTTCAATGTAGTACTAATTTATCAAAGCTTGCACATAAGGTGCCTGAATTTTATGGAGATGAACCAGCTCTTGATCATTTAGATGCTTTTCATATGTTCCTTGATGATTACAAAATTGATGCCAAAGGTGATGCCATGAAATTATTTGCCTGGTCATTAAAGGATGATACAAGTGAAGAATATGAATCATTACCTACACAAAGTATTTCATCTTGGAAAGAATTTGAACAATGGTTTCTATATGAATTTCATGATGCAAGAAATGAAGATAACACGTGTTATGAAAAGTGTGAAGACCAAAGTTGCATCATTGAGGAGGATCATAGTATGTCTCTACTTGATGCATTTTTCAGTTTGGAGAGATTCAAAGGGGAGTCTTGTGCACACTTATTCTTGAGGATGGTGAATATATATAAGAGGATACCTGAAACAATTATGACTTCACAAAAAGAATTAATGAGAAAGGTCAAAAACTTGGGAATCTCATTAGATAAATCTGATTTGAAGCTTCTTGTTAAGATATTAGAACATAGTGAAGACAAAGAAGAGGAGGCTTATGATCAAATCGAACAAGGCCTTGTTTTTATGATAATATTAGTGATGATGAAGAAAATCCAAATTACATATCCCCTTTGGACATGTTTTTGAACATAGAGAAACAAGAAGAATCTGCAGTACAATTCTTCATAAGGATGTTTAATATATATCAAGAAATACCTTCAGAATGCAGACCTCCATCCTCTGATCTTTTAAACAGAATGTGAGAGCTAGGTCTCTTATATGATCATCAGTTTATTTACTTTCTCAAACTTATGAATAATGAACTAGTTGCAAAGGAGAAAGAGTGCAAAACTGAAATAACATATGAGTCAAGTGAGGTTTCATATTTTGATGGAGAAGATTCTTTTGGATAGTTTGAGGAAATTTTTTTCCATGATGATACTTGTATGATGTCAAACATCAGTGAATATGAAAATGAGGAAGAGGATCTTCTCCGTGTAGAAGAGATTTCAACCTTATTAGACATAGAATACTGAAGACACATTAAGAAGAATGGTCCAAATTTTTTCTCAATCCACCATGGTAAGGAGGTAGATGGATCAGCCCATATTCAAGAGAAATCAAATTGTGGAGATGAAATAGAACTACATGAACAGGAGGAATTTTTAGGAGATAATGTCAATGAAGATGTTAGTCTTGTTGATGAAAAACTTTATGATCCAAATGAAAATTCTCATGAATGTATGCTTGAATTCTCTATGTTCCCGAATCCATTGTTTGAAGAGGATCCTTTATGCAATGGAATCCATCAGCATCATAATGAAAATAACAGTCCTAATTTTAAATTTGATGAAACTCATGAAGTGCATTTAGAGGATGAGATATCTTGGAGTTCATCCTTTGAGACAAAGGTACAACAAACATATGAAGATGAGATGGAATCAACTAGACATGATGAAGAGAATGTGTTGAAGCATAGTTCTAAAAATTTTAGAAATGTCCTAGCTGATCAAACTCTTGGTGAGAGAGAGTTTGTACTTCTTGAAGATAAGCCATTCTCAAAGCCTTTTGGTGAGGAGAAAAAATATCCAAAATATAGAGATGGGACAGATTGTGAACAAGAAGGTATTCGAAAAAAGAAGACTAACCTAGAGGTTTGTATGATTAACCAAAATCTTCTATTCACCAAGGATTACAATGAACCTGATGATTTCTCAAGGGATGAATATAGATTGGATGCCAAAGATCGTATTGATGAAGTGGTGAGAATTGTCTATAAGGATGACATATGTAATGTAACAAGGTTAAAAGTGTTACGTGATCAAAATCAAGTGTTTGATAGAGGAAAGGATCAATGTTCAATTTTGGGGGGCCTGGCCAACCCAATTTTACTTCGCATCAGATTAGTATGGATACTTGGTCTGCTTCTCTAGAGATAGCTAGAATCTCGCTATGCTCACATGGAGCATACGTCCCTAGAAAGAGCCCGTTGGAGCTCTAAATTTTGGGCAAAATTTGGAGTCCTATATAGTGATAAAACCCTAAAAGATGGCCTCTTAAACTCCATGCCCAATAATTAATGATGGAGTACATGAAATGGGATAAAATATTAGATTAATTTTCAATTAAAAAGTTGAGATATTATGGATGGAAGCTCTGTGACAAGAACAATCAAAATTCTATGATCAAAGCCTTCATAAAATGTTGGAATTTCAACCTGCTGCAAACATGATGTCGACAAAGGTAGAAGATGGTCGAATTTTAAAAATCTAAAAAAGACCTAGTTTGGAAAATCAAATTATCTATTTCCAATAGAAATCTTAGCTTTCCACGAGGTGTTTTGGTTTTTCAACCAGACCCAAATCTGAAATATAGGTAGTTATTTTTTGGTTAGTTTATTATTTTTTCAAAACAATTTGTAATAAGGGCGTGTCTTTTCACCCTAAAGAGGTGTGAAAGCCAATCAAACATGTATATATGCATAATGTAAAATGTAAAGAGAGACAATACAATACAAGATATATTTTCATAGGATATAATTCAATCAAAACTACAATATGAACTCTAATTTACTATTTTTTTCAACATTAATAAAGATAAGTGCTCTTCTTTTTTATTTGTGGTTATAAGTTATATGTTTTCAATTAGTCTTTTAGATTACTCTATGAACAAGGGTATCCTACTGTGTTTTTCTATTTGATGCATTCATTTATGACTAATGTGTATAATTTGAATAATGGTAGCATGGTCTGAGAACCTGTTACTATTTCCTTTCGGGATCTTAAGTTGGGTTAAAAATCATAGGACCTATTGTATAAGTTGTTTCAAATTTTGTTTTAATAGAAGCTTGTAGGGTGATGGTCTCACTTTACAGGAGTGAGTTACCTTAAAACTATCTCTGATTATACATAGGATTGAAAGTTTTATGACTCTATAGCCCAAGTATTTAGAAGGCACTGATCTAACTATAATTTAGAAATTGTCATTTGGTTCATACTTTGTGGTTTGTAGATTATATAATCATTATTTCAAAAATATTACTTTTGAGTCCTTAGTTTAATCCACTTTAGTCAAGATTTATAGAATAGAGATTATTAGAGGATTTGTTTCTTTCCTCCAAGGATCATTCACCACCTTGGGAGGAACTTTGTTTATTTATGTACATAGTTGTGAAACATAGAGAATTTGATAGTTTAAAGTGAATTTAGGCCTACCAGCCTTGGCGTGATTAAGCTAGAATTGCAGAGGTATTAGTGTGTACCTGTCAGTTGGCCAAAAGTGATCCATCATTTTTGGGCACCAATAGGGCAAATGCAATTTCCAGCATTGCCTGATTATGTTCTTGATTAGCTCTCATTTCTTCGGCAGTCAAAGGTGTGATAGGTGAGACATAACTATTCTCAATGTAGTACTTTATAGAGTCACCAATACCAGCCAGATGCAACTTCATCAAGCTTTGCCATGCAGGGAAGTTTTCCTTGTTCAGCTTCGGTACCTCCTTCTTATACATCCTAATCATTTGCTTCAAGCCCCTTTAAACTTGATTTCTGTCAACACTAATAATAAGCAACAAAGCTCTGATACCAATTGTTAATATGATTTAGAACAATAGAGAGGGGGGGTGAATCAGTTGTTCTCAAGTCCTGATGTATAAAATAAACTTAAAAACTTTTCCTTAAATTAGATCCAATAACCAAAACAAACTCCGTCATCACTGATTCAATAATAGAAACATACAACAATGCAGTCCACTACCCAGATGTAACTTAACTTGTAAAACACATAAATGTTCAAACCAAAACATTCACACAAGTATTAACACCAAGATTTATAGTGGAAACTCAATTTGGGAAAAACCACTTTGTAACATGCTACTATTATTTTCACTCTTCTGAAGTGAGCTCGGTAAAAATACAACCCTGTCAAAGGTTACAATACACACTATCAAGTGTGACTCGGTTAAAGGATTTCAATCACCCTCTTAAAAGTGAGCCTAGTCATAGGACTTTTATACACTCCATTAGAATGCAACCTTGTTCAAAGGATTTAACATATGACTATTAGGTCAACCTCTGTTAAAAGGATTTTGACTGTTACAATGGTTAGAAAGTAGCAGCAACATTTATCTGAAAAATATACAACTCACTTTGCAAATATCAGATCCGATTCTGTACACTAATGTTGGTTTACTGACTTTAAAACTTTGCCATCTCCATCTCTGATCTACTTAGAACTTTTCTTCAAGCAACCACCATAATTCTCCTTTAGCCTTTTCTGCTTAAACAGTCAATAAAACTTTACTCTTCCAGCATTCTCTATTCACCCATGCACTTGCATATCCAGCACTTACATATCCAAATGCTCAGGTTCCCTTTATACTTTCCTCAATTAGGTTAACTCATCTTATGCCGCTCAATCTCATTCGTAGATCGTAGGGTTAGGTTAGATTCATTGAATCTACGTGCTTCATGTTCTTCGGCTCCTTTTCTAGAATCATCTCAAATCTCTTAAAGATTTACAATAAAACATTTTATAGTGCATTTAATGCTTTCAAACAATCAATAAATAAAGTCAACACATTTTACATAATCCCAAAATTCAACAATGTCGGCTCCAAAATTAAATTCTCTTCAAATATAAAATTGCTGATGCTTGGTCAATACTATGATCAACTACTCGGTCTTCATGTAGAGAGCTCGGTCATTACTAAAAATGTTTCCTTAGCTTACACTGTCTTCCTCGGCAATTAACTGTTGTTCGATCGACACTAGAATTTTGGTCGACATGCATTGACTCGGTCGACACTAACATTACTCAGCTTAAATATGATTTTTCCATTCTTTTCTCGGTCAAGCCTACCAGTTTAGTCTTCAGTCTTACTAAGATAAACAATACATTGTCTCATCATTGTGCAACATAGTCAAGTACACTTTGTAGTATCAAGATAACTCAACCTTTCCGTAGGTGCTATTGTTACCAACCTTGCCTAGCCCCTTAGCAACACTCAAATAAATATAGTACTTTCCTAAGTAGTAGCAGTCTTACTAGTTAAGGTTTGACATCAATGACAATACAACAATTGTTTCAATTGGAGTTTCCAACAATTTTCATGTTTCATTTTTGGAGAAACTTTAAGCCCCTCTAAGAGAGAAGATGCATGCTTATTTCCAAAATCACCATAGTCACAAGTCAGGGGGTTGAATACTCTACGAAAATTTTGAACAACCATTTTCCCACCGTGAAATCATAGGAATACCATGTCAATATGTTTGTATGGCTATATAAGCATGCTAACATCAAAACTTGTACCCGGTCAACCATTTTCTACACAAATTTGATTGGCCATAAATTTCACGTATAGACTATTATTGATGTGATTTAATTGGCATTAGAATCATCTTGTAAAGATATTCAATATATAATTGTTTCCATAAACTTTTGAGAAATTTGAATTTTTATACTTTTAGGATCCTCCCATATTACCCTTCCAAGAAGACAAAAAATTTCTTCCTAGAACCTTAGTAAGGATAATGCAAAGATAGGGGGATAGTGAATCACCTTGTCTAATTTCTCTAGTGACCCCCCCAAAAAACCAAGGGATCCCATTAACTAGAATTGGATATCTAACAGTTGTCATGTAGTGCCTCTCCCATTTGTTTTCTACATGAAATCCTAATGGATGTGGCTTTGAATTTATATATGCTTTTATTGTGTGGTCATATTGGACCCATTTGAGGTTTTCACCTTTGAGGTGATCTTATTTGTGTCATTTCATCAACAAGTTGTTTATTCCCTTATTCCAAGTTGTGAGAACCATTGTATTGTGGTTTGTTGTATACTTAGTTTGTGATGCTAGATCTTTTGAGGTCTTTATTATAAGTTTTGAGGACTTATTTTGTTTTTGGTGGTTGGATTTAAGCTTTGAATCATCTATGTGATTTGGTGACTATTCCCATGTTATGATTTTATAGTGGCATTGTGAGATGTACCTAGCTCAATTTATTCTCATATTAATCTCAAGATTACTGCAATGGTCATGATGGTATTTGGCTTATGATATGATTGATGGTTCCACTGATATATGTGACAATGGATTTTGGATTATGATTGTATCATGATGATGTTATTCAATAATTATCTAGGAGATGCGATCTGATGGTTGCATTGTGTAATGGATTTGATTACTAGTATCATTACTAATTTAAATGTTAGATTATGTTGTTTTACTATTTTGATCATACCTACATGATGATTTTTTTAGGAATGGGAATACTAAGAGGGGGGGGTGAATCAGTGTTCACTATATTCAATCTTTTTACTTTACTCTTTAACCTTATCTTAATGTTTAAGTACTGAAATGAACATTAACCTAAACAAGAAACATGAACTCAACACATAACATCAATATGGTTATGGGGAAACCCAAATAGGTAAAAACCCCGATGGGAATTGACACCCACTAATAATCTGCACTAGTGTTTTATGATCCTTGTTAGAAGATCCTTAATCATGTTAGGAGTTGTCTTTACAATGCATTTAGTACAGTGACCTTGTCAAGGGTCAGACCCTGTTAGGAGTCTTTTACAATAAACCCTGTTAGGGGTGGGGACACACTATCCTAGAGCTCACTGCTCAAGTGGTGAAGGCTACAACCTTCTGATCTCAGATACACACTATATCTGCTGTATGAACTGGTGTTGTGACATTGCTTGTCTGATCAATTCCTTTGATGCACTGATGCTTTGACCTCTTGCAAAGCTCTAATACATATTAAAAATTCTTAGCACACTTTTGTTCTACTTACCTTAACTCTATAACAACTTCCATACTTATTACAAAGGGCGCATCTCATATTTATATGTGCTAACAAAAACAATTAACTAGGTCAGCCTATAACCGATTACATACAACTCTTCCAATTGAATTGGCTCAAGCGTGTTTACAAACAAACATAATTACATTTATACAAATTAATTACAATAGATGCATAGCCTTTACAAAACAATATTATAGTTGCTAATCAAATTACCAACAGTCAGCTGTATACACTGTTCTATTCTAGCATTCACTATTTGTGTAACTTCAACTGTCTGTATCTTTGTCATATTGAATCTTTTAATGATGTGCTCTTAGAATAGGAATGAATATACTCTTAACATCTTATCTTCTAGGGTGCATACCATAACTTGGTCATACGCACGTGCGTTGATGCTCTGCACTACTAGTGCTCTGCTAACTATCTAGTCTTCTGTACTTAGCCAATTTCTGATCTTCTGATGATGTGCGCTAACTCCAAAATACTATATGACTTTTTTGCCATAATGAAAACACTATATTAAGTCATATACAATAATATAGTCAACTTGCCAACAATCTCCCCCTTTTTCATTGATGGCAATAAAGGAATATGGCAAAGTTACTATCTGTCCTCTTATACAAAAACTCTAACTTATATCTCCCTTAGTCTTATTACTATACATCTTCTTTACATATCTATAACTCCATATTCTATACATACTCCCCCTTTGACATTAATGACAAAGGTACTAAAAAATTGAATCTCTACAAGTACTTATAGGGAAAGTACATCCGAATATGTTGTCTGCAAATTGTGGATATCTTGCTTCCACAATGCAATCAGTGCATTGACTATTTGGAGATGGGAGCATAATGCATAAGTGTGATTCTCCATCTTCTCCAAATTTGAGCTAGGACCTTGATCATATGTCACCATGGTGGCATCGATCTCCTTGATGTTTTGATTTAGTACATCTAAAGAGGGTGCACAAGCATTCCTTAGCTATGTTTGCCTTGCCCTTATCTTAGACATCTCCTTTTATGCTCTTTCAATCTTGTCAATCTTCCCTTGAGATACATTATTACACATATTTACATCAGTGGAGGGATCTTCCATAGATTTCCTCACATTCTCTATCATAGTCTCTGCCTCTTGGATCTTCTGGTATAGATTAGCTGTTAACTTGTCCTGGTTCATGTAGTCAACAATAATCTTCCTACCCTTTGTTGCAAACTCTTTTAAGGATGCTTGACCAACCTTGAGTGAAATTAGGTCAAGTGTAAAGTTATTGACCAATTCATTGAGCCTCTTCTTCATATACTTCTTTTCTACAACTAGGGATGCAAATTCTTCCAAGCTAGAAAATTTTGTCTTAAAATTTGAAAGAATTATGCTCACATCATCCACTAAATGAACCTTAGACACTTTCTTGTTTGAAGGTAATAAACTATTCAATATGTTGACTGATTCAAAAAATAAGGGATTCCTCATCACTTGTTTCTCTTTGGCCTTCTCCATTGCTAAGACATTGATCTTGATCAGGTCTTCTTCTCCCTAAGAATCCAAACTAGTGGTGTCTGGTGTTAATCTTGACAATAATGATACAAAAAGAGTGATAGGAGTTCTATCTACTACTTCTTTCTTTACTCTGATTTTCATTTCAAGAGATGGCTCATCTATTGGTTCATTTCCTTTTACCTCTTCTTCTCCTTTTTTTGTCTCTTTCTCTTTTTATTTTTCACCTTCTTGTTGTATCTTGGGTGAATTGCCACTGCATAGTGTTTCAGCCTCTTGTGTGCTTACAAAGGCCTCTTCAAACTTGTCCAAGTCTTTATCTGTGGCCACCATGGCTATCTCTACATTATCAATGATGATAGTGTTATCTTTTGGTGTCTCTGTCATGGGCACAAAATTTTCTACCTCTGCAAAAGTTTCAACTATAGGTGCTGAATCCTGAGGACCTATAAATGGTACATTAGTGGGCTCTACCACTTTGAATTTCTTATAGGGCACTTGTGTTGAGGGCGTAGTGGGTGGATACATGTGTCTGTTCAAGAATACCTTCTCAAAAGATTTCTTTGTTTCCTTTTCAACCAACTCATAATTCTTGTCCATGATGTGTAGTGTTCTTGTCTTAGTCTGGAGGTGTAATTTCACCAAATCTAACAACAAAGTCTTCTCTTCTAGAGAGCATACTGGGAGGGTTTCATCTAAATTCTTTTCTCTTATCCTTTGATCCTCTTCAATAGCCTATCTCTTTAGGAATTCTAAGATATTCCACACATTATCTAGAATCATCATCTTTAGTTCTAAGACTATCTTTTTGAACTTTAGCATATGTTTGATAATCATTCCATGAATTTTTGATTTATCTATTTCACTGTATTTCTCATAGAACTTTCCTACTTGATCTATCCTACCTTCATCAACTATCCTTGTACTCAACACATTGAGACTAGGTTTGAAACTTACTTCTGGAGGTGCTTGAGTGTTCTTCTTACTTCTTGTTGCTCGTGAGGATGGATGACTAGTGTTGATTTCCTTCTTCCTCTTAGGCATTTCCTTATACTCGGGAGGAGCTATAAGATCAATTGTCTCTATGGGCACAGGAGGGGTATCATTTGTTTTACCCTTCAGATCATCAGTCTTCTCCACTTTTATCTTCTTCAATTTTGGATCATTAGACTCTGCCTCTTCTGCAGATGCACTCTCAATTCCCAAAGTAATATTTTCTTGTCTTGCTTTGTCTAGGTCTACTTGAGTTACTCCATAAATTTTCAATATCTCAGAAGTAACCTTGGTTACTTTTCTTTTAGTTGTTGCACTATTTAAAACTGCATCAACTTTTCTTTTTTTCTCTTCATAAGTCCCCCATCTTGATTCATTAGGGTCCTTAGGAGCTGATAGCAATACTTTTGCATATGCTTCTAGGACTTGTTCATCAACCTTATATCCAAGTGGATGGATCCACTTTGTTTTTGGTGCCACTGCTTCCATACAAGTTACATCAGATTCTACAACAAATAAAATTCTATCTTTGTACTTTTCAATAATGCTTTCTGGAATCTTGTATCTCATCTACATTTTGGCCCTAAATGTCTTCAATTCTAGAGTTATGTAATCCTTTAGTGTACTCTTAGTAGTTGCCTTAAATGATATCTATGGAATTGTAGGCATACTCTTGTCCAACTACAAATCTGACACCTTTCCAAGAATGTGGAAGTACATGTATATGATCAAAGACCCAAACCTAAATATTTTGGTCTTGTCATGTTTAATGGCTTTGATGTTGTCTATCAATTGTGCGTGCAGGATCTCGCATAGATTAAACTCTCCATTTTCTCTCACAAGTCTTGTTGCTAGAAGAATTGTGGCTACTGACACACTATTCACTCTGCTGGTGTGTTGAAACCTATATCCTAGTATCATAGACATCAATTTGATGTCTTTCTCCTCTATAGGCTCAATGGTCATTCCACGCCTATCACTTCTTGACTTGCATGAATATTCTACAAGTTTTCTTACATCCTTGCCCACTGGAAGAATGACACCTATCCTTGAGAGGCCTATCATTTCATGTATTAGGTCTCTTTTTATTCTAACTGGCACTTCACCTATCCAGAATAGGTCATCATGAATCCTGCTAAGTAGAATCTTTATACATTCGGACTCATAGAACTCATATGCCATAGAAAATTCAATTATAGGGTGGTTTTCAAACTACGCATACTCATCCAGGAAGGTTTTATCTAGTTTCATCATGGTTTCTAAGTGTGCTCTTATCCTGTCAAGTCCTACTAGTTCCTTCTTGTAGTAAATATATGCTCGGATGTCTTCTACATGCATAACACCCATAGGAGTGCAGGAGAATGCCCCTTCTAGGTCATCCAATGTAGATTTGAATGGGTGCCTCTTAAATACATATCTTTTCTTCTCTACAACATCAAATACAATAGGTGTAGCCATCACTTACTTGTATATCACTTTCCTAATGGTTTTTAAGAACTTATGAATCAGCGGGATGGATTAGGGCTTCCGCAACTGATCAAACACACTACTTCACTGGTCAATCAGTCTGCAATCCTTC
This sequence comes from Chamaecyparis obtusa, assembly GCA_027943335.1. Taxonomy (NCBI): domain Eukaryota; kingdom Viridiplantae; phylum Streptophyta; class Pinopsida; order Cupressales; family Cupressaceae; genus Chamaecyparis; species Chamaecyparis obtusa. The sequence continues at coordinate 606,531 of BSBK01001672.1, forward strand.
ACAATCAACTATTAGGGCTTATGTTCTCTTCAATTGCTCTAAAATTGAATGCAATGAGTGATCTAAAAGCTTCTATGTACTTTAAAGTAAAAATTCTGCCATTACTGCTTGCCGCGTAAACTAGACTTTCACTAAAAATCTCTAACTTTCATTCTGCAATCAATCAACTACTGCACTCTTGCACAAAGGTTCTATTAGTCTCCAAAAGGTTAAATCCAAAGGTGCATACTCTGAGGGTGAGTATACTAGCCGCGTAGGGGTTTAGAGCTAAATTAGCTCCCCCTGTGACCCTAAGGGCCATTCATCCAAATGTAGAGGGTGCATCCACTGTAGATGCATCCAATACATATTCATCAACCTTATCCTTCTTTGTCTCTAACCAAATCAAGATCACATCTTCTGAAGCTTTCACAAACTTGACTTCTCCTTCGGTATCCAATATTGATTCTTCTAGCTTTTTAGGGCTTTCCTAACTTTGCATTCTTGATCTACAGAACTTAGACATGTGTCGAGCCTTGTTACAGGAGTGAAAAATAACTGGAGGCCTTATATTCCTTGGTGCATTGTCATGGGTTACCATTTTACACTGTCTAGGTGAGTGACCATTATAGTAACATATCTAACATGTAACATTCGAGGAACTTCTTGCATTTTTTTTATTCTGATTTGTTTGATTATTCTAAGTCTTGTTCTTCTGACTTGTTTTACAATTCATAGCTCTATGACCAAATTTATTACAAGAATAACAGTAACCATTGAAAGGTCTTACCTCTTTACAATTCCTTGCTATATGTCTATGCTTGTTACATGCATAACAAGTTTGGTCTACTAGCTTGCACTCATCCATAGATGGTTCAATACTATTTTTAGTCTGATTTCCAGTCTCCTTAGAATCTGTGGTGTCTTCTTGTGCTTTCATTCTTGCTCGCATGTTGTCAATCTAATTTTGTTCTTCATTGAATCCAATGTCGCTGGTATCTCCTTTAAGCTTCTGAGCATACAACTAAGATTCAATCAGATCCTTGCTTGTGTGTAATTTATCAATGTGATTCTTAGCCTCTTTCAATTCAGATTCCAAGATTTCTTTGTTGTTTCTTAGCTCCAAGATTTCCATGTTTGATTGCCTCAATTCTTCATTTAGTTGAAGGTTCTCTTTGATCTGTTCATCATAGACTTCCTAATTTTTAGTTAGCTTCTCATCCAACTCTTCAGTTTGATCTTTCAGAGATGTGTTTTCTTCATTTAGCTTTTTGACCATTATCCCTAAATCACTGGTAGAATGGTCTTTTAAATCTTTTCTTAGTCTTTTGATGATTTCTTGAGCATCACTGACTTTTTATTTTAGTTCTTCAATTTCCTTTTCAAATCTGTCAAGGTCTTCAAGAGCAACTTCAAGATTTCTTTTCAGATGTTTCATTTCTATTTTGTCCATGATCTCCTCAAGTGGTTAAAATTCTTTGCTGAGGACCAGAGCTCTAATACCAATTGTTAGGAATGAGAACACTGAGAGGGGGGGGGGGGTGAATCAGTGTTCACTATATTCAATCTTTTTACTTTACTCTTTAACCTTATCTTAACTTTTAAGTACCGAAATGAACATTAACATAAACAAGAAACATGAACCCAAAACATAACACCAATATGGCTATGGGGAAACCCAAATAAGTAAAAACCCTAGTGGGAATTGACACCCACTAATAATCTACACTAGTGTTTTATGATCCTTGTTAGAAGATCCTTAACCCTGTTAGGAGTTGTTTTTACAATGCATTTAGTATAGTGACCTTGTCAAGGGTCGGACCCTATTAGGAGTCTTTTACAATTAACATTTTTAGGGGTGGGGACACACTTTCCTAGAGCTCACTACTCAAGTGATGAAGGCTACTACATTTTGATCTCAAATACACACTATATCTGTTGGATGAACAAGTGTTGTGACACTGCTTGTCTGATCAATTCCTTTGATGCACTGATGCTTTGACCTCTTGCAAAGCTCTAATACATCTTAACAACTCTTTGCACACTTCTACTCTGCTTATCTTAACTATATAACAACTTCCATACTTATTACAAAGGGTGCATCTCATATTTATATGTGCTACCAAAAACAATTAACTAGGTCGGCCTATAACCGATTACATACAACTCTTCCATTTGAATTGGCTCAAGCGTGTTTACAAAAAAACATAATTACATGTCTACAACTTAATTACAATAGGCACATAGCCTTTACAAAACAATATTATAGTTGCTAATCAAATTACCAACAGTCGGCTGCATACACTGTTCTATTCTAGCGTTCACTGTTTGTGTAACTTCAATTATTTGTATCTTTGTCATACCAAATCTTCTGATCATGCACTCTTAGAATAAGCATGAATATACTCTTACCATCTTAGCTTCTAGGGTGCATACCATAACTCGGTCATACGCATGTGCGTTGATGCTCTAAACTACTGGTGCTCTGCTAACTATCTATTCTTCTATACTTAGCCAATTTTTGATATTCTGATGATGTGCGCTGACTCCAAAACACTATATGACTTTGTTGCCATAATGACAACACTATATTAAGTCATATACAATAGTATAGTCAACTTGCCAAGAGATTCTATATGATAATATCTAAGGCATTTTTCATTTGAGAATATTGGGTTAATATGTTATATTGTGCCTCATATGCTATTGGGTATCTTTATGGAGATTTGTATTGATATATGCTCATGTCGCTATAAATAATTATTTAATATTTTATACTTAAATTAAATTCTTAATGTAAATATAATGTTAATTTAAATGAGATTATGTTCACTTCTATGCTCATATAATTGTTATGGGTTATGCTTGATGCAATTTTATGAAGTGAGATGAAGTTTTAGTTACTCATCTGGAAGGTCCACACGATGGTATCATTCTCCTTCCCCATTTTCTATCATGTATGTTCGTGTGCTTTGGATGTTTATATTCTGAGAATCTAGACTTGATGTTTTCATATTTTAGTGAAAATGTGCTAGACACATTCTTCCTGAGCTACAGGGTTTTAGTGTTTCTATATCCCAAGTAGTGGCACAAGAGATAGTTTCATGACCCTTTCATATTTGAGCCAATATGGTCCCTATTTGGGTAGTGTATCCGTAATTGGTATATTATTCCCACTGGTACATGTTGGTAAATCTAGATTCATTATGAATATTGTGTTAGACTCATGAGTGTGTCTATGCATTCAGAGCTTTGTAGTCACTGCAAAAGATGTTAATTAAAATGTTGATTTTATTGTGATTGAGGTGTTTAATATTTTATTTACCGGCTAATTTTCTATAGTTGAATTCATTTTTACTAGACTCAATTTATTTATTTTTTGGGAAATGTCTATATTTCTCTTAAACTTTTCAAGTCATTTTATTTTAAAGTCCTTTTTTGAAAAGTGACTGTATAGTTGGAGGAAAAGAGTTTATTCCTCACTTTTTTCATTTTGGAGAGCAAAATTGCTCAAACCCTCTTGGGAGCATTTTGGAGATTTTCTCATTGTGTTTGATCGATTTGTCAGATCCATGTGGGTAGTATCTCATTGGATTTGTGTTGTGATTCCTCACCTTCTTGTGGATCCAGTTTTATTTCTATGAAGTATTTAATTTCTTGAATCCATTTTGGTGTTTTCTACTTTGTGTGAGGTAGGGATCTTCACATTTTTATTCACTTCATATTTTTGAATGAATTAAATTGTTATAGATTCAAGGGTTAATAAATATCATGCCCCTACCATTTTATTGTATTTCATTGCTTACTTGAATTTCCACGAGCATTTCATGTTTTGGAGTTTGGCATTTTTGGTTTTAGAAGTGTTATGTTGTCCAAATTTCTATATGTTCCCATAAAAGATATTTTATTGTATTTTTGTGTTACTGGGTGGATTTCAACCAATGGGTTTTAATTTCATAACTTTATTTGAAGTTTGAATTTTGGGTGATTTTGTAGGCACGTCATTTTGCATGTTGCCATGTTTGGCATGATTGGGAAGTTGAATTTAGTAGCATCCCAATACTATTTGGGGATTGTACCATTAGAATAGATAGAGGATGTTTTAAGTTTTTTTATGACAATCTAAACTTGGCTCTTTGATGTTAAAATGATTTTTTTTTATACACTGTTTGATTTTGCCAGAATTTGGGTATTTTGTTGTTTTTGGGCATTTTGAGCCTTCCTTTTATTCTAACAAGATGATTGATAGATTCCATGTGAATTTTTACTTGTGGAAAAGTGGCCAATCAAGCAACTTGTGATTTGGATTGGTTTTTCTTTTACTCACTTTCCTACCTTGAGTGTTTTGGATGTTGAGATATCCTCCTATTATTGCTTCAATTGCTATTGTGTAGCCTGTGGCATTGACACCTTCCATGCTTTAGGTTGAGATAGTATGTGATATGTGGATGCAAAGTGTTGGGAGCACATCTAGGCATGTAGTCAAGAAATGATCCTATGCTAAGGTTCGAGTGATCTAGGCTTTTGGTATTGAGACCAATATAGCTTACCATGTTCTTTGTGGGCTTATGGATTTGATATTCTTGTAGTGCATTATACTTATTTTTCTTTATGCTTTGTGCCTCTTTGTTGTAACAAGGTGAACATGTTTGGTGTTTGGGTTGTGGAGTGGAGTGGCTCTTTTCATGGATTCCATCATGTGAGTGGTTGGTACAAGACACATGAAGTATTTCTTAATAAAGTGATTAATTTTTTAAATTAACTTGGGTAAAAATACATTAATAAGAGTAATTGACTACCTATCCACCCAAGGGTGTTGATCAAAGTTAATTGAATGTCTAGCTACATGAGGATGTTGATAGAAGGCATTGTATCTAGTCATGCAAGGGTGTTGATCAAAGATACATTTTGAACCTATCTATTTATGGATGTTGATAGAAGACTCTATTCTACCTTGGCTACTAACACCCCAGTAATGATACTGCTCCCCAAGTCCTTTCATTGTAGCCTTGATAGCTCTAACTAGTACCCTAGGTATACTAGGATGATGAGGTTTCTTGTTTGTACTTGGATTTTGGTCCACATGTTGATTTTCTCCATGTGTCTTTTTATTTTGCATCTATGTGTATTTCACTAGACCTTTGTACCTCCTTATGAGATTATGAATTTTCTTGGCATGTGTGCTAGTCACTCCTTTCTTGCATGTTTTCCTTTTTTTTGGTTGTATTACTATCTTCGTGAGAAAGATGGGGTGGTCTTGAGGGCTCCATATGGTAGGGTGGTGTTTCACTTTACCACTATTGGGGACTAGTGTACAGATGGTGGACTCCTCCAAAGATAGAGTATGGGAATTGATATCTCAAGGAATTCCCTTCATTTATTGTACCATTGATTCAGGTACATGTATATACATTGATGTGATGATCTTAGCTCAGTTTCCCTTGTTCTATTTATGATATATTTATTGATGTAATTGAGTGATTATGATGTTTATCTATGTTATCTGGTACTCCTTAGTATAGAGCTAGATATTTACCATTCATAATTTGGTGTCATCTTAGGTTTTGGATTTTAACTTCATTCATTTTTGTTTAGATTCATGAATCAACATCTGCATGGATTGACATATCCATAGCCTAAACTGAGATTTTTGACTCATTGGTCTAAGATTTTTTTGTCTCAGAAGTCTGCCAGTCAAGAATCGATGTCCATGCAAACCCGTATCTTCACCTAGAATCGGTCTCTTCTTGATTTTAACATATGTGCCTAGTTTGTTTTTTATTTCAATTTTGAAGTTCAATCTTATGCTTATTCTTTTGGGTTAGTTTCTTGAGGGTTCTTAGATGTCTTTTAGGCATTCTCAACATAATTTCAAGAATAGGGTGGTACATAAAATATAATGTTTAAGTATTTTCTTATACTTCAAGTTACCTTTTATGTAATACTTTAAGGATGTTTGAGAGTGATTTTAGATTCATAGGATTTGTAATAAATATTCTAGATTTTGAGAGTTTTTTAGGAAATTTTAAATAGTCAAATTTTAGGAATCAACATGTTTTATTTAGCATGGTTGTTATGTGGCAACTTGTTTGTGTCTTCCCTTTCTTTCTAAGTCTTCCTCTTGCACATGATTGTTTGAGGATAATTTCTTGTCTTATTGTGTATGTTATGGTTAGTTGGTAATTAACTTGTGTTTTTAACCATATTAGGAAAATTTTCTTTGGGATTAAAATGAATGCCAGTGAAATGGATTAGTCTCCTCTTTGTATAGTCATGGTTTATTACCAACTTAACCCCTTGTGATTCATGTATTTTTTCCAAATCCATGTAGGGAATTCTTTTGAACATGTGTTCTCCATTATGAATATGTGACTGAGTTATCTTCAAACCTTTGGAAGTGATTCTTAGTCTTCCACTTTTGCATGATCATGTGATGAACATGGTATATTCTCTTCCATGTCATATCTTTTAGATGTTTAAGGTTATGTTACACACATTGTTTCATGGTTCTTACTCCATGTTTAAAAAAAAATAATTGTTAAATGTATATTTAACCCCTTTTTTCCAAAGGGTTTCTTGGTGGGGCATTACAAGTCATACACTCCCTAGTCAGGCTAATCAAATGGTTTTGAAACCCAACTTCCTTAGGAATTTTAACAATAAGTCCCAATTCACCTTGTCATAAGCCTTAGACATATCAAACTTAAGAACCATCCCCAAAAGGTGGAAACTATCCATAGAATGAATGACTTCAGGGTGGTTGTAGAAACATCAAGGATCCATTCAAGAATTGTTTGATCCTATCACTTAATACCTTAGAAAAGATCTTATAAACAATGTTGCACAATGTGATAGGTAAAAAATATTAAATTATTTTGGGTTATTTTATCTTAGATATGAGGGAAATAAAATAAATATTTAATATATTTATCATTTTACCAATTTGATTGAAGTCTTTGACTGCCATTATAATATTGAATCCTGAATTATCCTAAAATTCTTGAAAAATATCTTGTGGAAATTGATTCAGTCTTGGTTCTTTGTAAGCCCCCATGTAAAATACAACATTCTTAACCTCTTCCTTAGTTTTTAGGAAAGTGATTAGGAATTTTTAGAATGATCTAGGGAAATAGGAAGATAATTTAATAACTTATTCACAACTCTATTGTCTTCTCTAAAATCATTGCAGAAACAATTGAAAGAAATCATAGCCAATTGGGTGTCATCATTGATCTTGTTGGAGTAATTTTAGGTTTTCTAAGGAAATTTTGTTTCTAGTCTTTCCCTTTCCTTTTCTGTGTCTCTACAAATTTTTTCATCCTTTTAGGGTTTACCATGTGAAAATGCTCATGTATCCTTGCCCTAGGTCTTTTTTCCTTGGTGGGGTTGTTGTTCTTTGAATGTCTTAAGTGTGCCCTAGATCCTCTTATTTTCATGTTACTTTATGTGCCACTTAAGTATTCAAGTTTGCACGTGGTCTTTTGTTTTCCTAGTGATCACTAGATCTCGGGATAAATTGGTAGCTAAGACTTAAGTCATTCAACAACTTAGCGAATAAAGGTGTTCGTTCAATCTCATGATAAAGTGGTAAATCCCTAAAACATTAGGCAATTCAACAACAATCGTTGATGCATTCCAAGATCAGAAACTAATGTTTCATCTCATGATTGAACCTGAGTTAAGAGAAATATTTGGCGAACGGGCGAATAAAGGTATTTGTTGAATCAAATAAAGAAGCTGAGGTTAGTAAAAACATTCAGAGAATAAGAAAATTCTTAAGTCACTAGATCTCATGATAAACCAAGAGTTTAAAGAAACATTCAGAGATTGAGAGATGTAGTTATCGTTGATTCTCCAGATAAAGACTGTGGTTAGGTTAGAAGCACTTAGGTTTAAAGGAAGATTTTGTTTGCTGGATCGCCAGATAAATGATGGATTAAGTTAACAGTTATGAGATCAAGCAAAGTCTTTAGTTGCTCATTCTCAAGATGTAACCATGGTTGTTTTGATTTCCTCAAGAATTAGAGAATGCTCTTAGTCACGTGTTCTCTGAATAACAGTTGAGTTAAAGTAAAGGTTTGAAAGTTGAGCCAAGACCATCGATGCATTCCAAGATCAACAGTAGTCACTGAATCTCATGATAAATCCAAGAGTTAAAGAAAGATTCAAAGATCACTAGAATGGCTTTGTCGCTTGATCTCCAAATTTAACCTAGGATAAGTAAATCATTCTGCAATCAAGAGATTCCTTTGTTCGCTTGATCTCTGAATTGGATCCAGTTAAGTGCTCATTAATGAAAAGGATAAAGTTGTTGCTACATGGAAAAGAGTACTCTGCCAAGTTTGAATAAAGCAAAAAGCTAGCCAATTAGATCTAATCAAGTGTTTTTATCAATAATTGAGGGTTTTAAGGCCTGATACGGTGATCATTTCTTTTTGCTTTCTTTCTAATTTTTTTAATCAATCTGTCAACATCCTACATTACGGCTAGCCTTGATTTGAATATTGGTGTTGTGTAGAATTGAATGCTGAAGTAATTGGGAATAAATTTGTTGCAATCATGATAAATTATATGCATTCATTGACATATGATATATAGATAGGACATCCTTGCTTTTGACACTTAATGTTTTCTGAAGAAAATTGAATTTCAAATTCTTGGCAGTAAGTGTTTGAGCAAAGAGAATTTGTAGGATTCAAAGGTGTCCAGAATTACAAGATGAGCCAACCAGAGTCAAGTTGAGCATCATCCAGTGGGGAAGCCATGGAATAGGGTGGCAAGGAAAAAGGAAAGCCCAACTTCTCAGAGGAAATTTTCAAGTTGCTCCCTAGTTCAAATCAGAACAAAAAGGTTAGTGATGAAGCTTTCAAAGACTTAATGGACAATTGTAGGGATCGTGTTACTCCATCTAGCTCTGGTTACACTATTTTTACATATTTCTACAAAAACAAAGGTAAATCTATCCCAATTTTCAATGCATGGGCTTTAGGCATTCCTAGGCTAATTGTCCCTGATGTTTTCTTATATTTTGACCTCATTATTGAACTAGCTAGGCTATATGATCCCATTTCAAAGACTATCAAGAAAAGTGACCAGTCATCCCTAGTAACTCTGGATAGGGGGTCTTTCATCAAGGCTTTTGATTTCTATTCCTCATCCTAAATAGAGATAGAACTAAAAAAGGAAAGGCAGAAGTATATGAGTGAAGTAGGACTAGTGAAAATCCTAGCACACATGAATGCTCTCTATGAGTTTAAGTCCCTCAACTTCTATATGAAGTTTCTATGCCATGGATTATGCAGAGTTTTAGGGATGGATGGAGATGAAGAGATGTTGCCAGCAGACCTCATGATGATTATCTTGGACATACAAAATTCCCATTCTAATACAGACTATGACTACATCCAGTATGTAATTGATAGAATGCATGAAGGCTTAGTGATGATTAAGGAAAACAAGAGGCCCATAAGGTTCATGCATTATTCCCTTCTGATGCATTTAATTCTATACTTTAATAGTAATAGGTTGAATGTGTAAATGTTAAGGCCTAGGTTATGTTTGAGGGTCAATATAATCCTATACAATATTGGCTGAGGGTGTGGAATTACACCTCTAATGAATGTGACTTCTGTGCTTTTCAAAATTGGATAGTTTTCCCAATTTTGAAAATGTTGGCGATAAATCTAACAAGGTTACCAATTAGGATATTGAGGCTACTTAGGCCCCAAGAATATGTTGATAAGTGGTAAGCAGGCCATAATTGGGGTGATTTCTATTTGGGTGAGAATTTTACATTGATCAGAGTATATGGATACCCACAGCCCCCACATTTTCTCCCAAAGTATGCACCTCCAAGAATTTCTCAGTTAGAATTCATTTGGCAACTGATATTGACTGACAAGGAGCACTTGGCACCCCATAGGAAGGGAACTTTTACACCATGACAGTTCAGGGTAGGAAACTTCCTGATTGGTAAGAGGGAACTACCACAACTCAGCTCATGGTTGAATCATTTCAAGATAACCTCTGGTGTTTTTAGGTATGTGGACTCTGATAATTTTATCAGGAATGCTAGAATGATATTTATTCCTAACATTATTACAATTAGGGAACATGAGGGGTGTGATGATGAGGATGTGATAAGAAACATAATGGATGAAGATGAGATTGGTAAGAGGCTTACCAAGTTTTATGATTTTTTGAGATTAGAGGCTCAAATCAATAAGGCTAAAATTCCCTTTGGAGGTTTCTACCCTAATCTCCCCTACTTGAAAATAATTTATAGAATGATTGAGATGCATGGTACCCTATCTAATCAGCTAGAGGGACAGCTGAAGGAGAAATTGGATGTAGAGAAGAGTTACTCTTCATCTGATTATGAAGAGTATACTGATGGGTCACAAGAAGGTGATAGTCCACCTCAAGCCAATGACCCTCCTATCATTGATATCAATCAGGACTCACCAGAGGCAGAGGATGTCTCAGAGCCACCACAAAAAAGATAGAGACTTGAGGTGGGTGGGCCCTCCAAAGAAAAGAAACAAAGGAAGGTGATAGATAAAGCTTCAGCTTTAGTGCCCGGTGACTGAGCCTACTATCATCATTTGAGGAAGAGAATTAGAGAAGGAAAAAAGGTGGCCTCACAAGAGGAGGAAGAATTGCCTTTTTTTCTTGGCAAAGATGAAAGGGAATTATACCAGGAGGAATTCCTTAATGATGACGAGTTCATCAAGAGTGAGGAATTTAGGAATTTCCTCATATGGAAGAAACAACAAGATGCTGAAAAGGCATTACTTGAAGGCACAGACCCTGATGATGAAAATTTGAAGGCTCTAGTTTCTTATGACCCTGAATCAGAGAACATATCTATTGAAGAGGCTAGAGAGATGGTCAAATCTAGTGGAAAGATTTTGGTTCCTGGATGGGATTTGACATTAGCACTCATCATTGATCAGATTAGGAAGCAACCTAAGGGTAGCCTATCCTATGAGGCTCATATTGGAGATATGATCAGGGGAATTGGATATGATCCCAAGTCCTAGGCCTTAGCAATGTGGTCCTTAGCACCAAGAACCCAAAAGTCATCCCTAGTTAGCATAGAAGATAAAATAGAAGGGGACAAGATCATCTAGATTTTCCAAAACACCAATGATCTTGAGGTGTCAAAAGTTGTGACACATTTTTCTCATCTGAATGAAGCTAAGACAACCCAATTGTCAAATAGGTATGCAAAAATGTTTGAAAATTTAGTAATTATTGCAAAGGATAGGGACAAAGGGTTGATGAAAATTAGGGTCTTGGAAGAGGAACTGGAAGAATTGAAAGCTAAGCTTGTAGAAGCTTCTAAGGAAGCTCCCCCTCCAGTTCTACAAATTTTGGCTGTAGAGAAACTAGTGGCAGAGACTTCTGATAAAGTAGCAGATGAGTCAGAGAAAAATAAGCTTGACATAGCCTTAAGAGCCATCTCTGACATTGTGCAACATAGGTGTGAAAAGATCAAGGAGAAGATGGATTCGGTCCATAACTCATGTATTATGTTGCAGAAGACTAGTAAGAATGTAAAAGATGTAGTGGCTACTTTGGAGCTTCTTTTTAATGTATGGTCTGGAAGAAGTGCCCTGTTTGAGAAATTAGAGGCACTGCAACCTCATTAGCAAGACATCCTAGAGGTAGTTACTGAGGTTGGGAAAAAAATTGAGCTGATTAGTACTACTTGGGGATTCTTCAAGGGTAAAATAAATCAAATAAAGGCCAAGGTGGCCATGTTTGGCCCAAGTTATAGAAAATACCTACCTTCGGTGTATGGGGATGATGGTAATATCATGAGCTTAGAAGAATGGAAATCAAGCATGGGTCAGTTGATTATTAGGCAGGAGGCCTTTCTCATTAATGATGGCTCTTTAGACATGGATGGTTGCAACAACATTCTTGATAATTTGATCAAAGTTGAAAATGATTGCATCAAGTTTTTTGCTGACACAAAATCCATTACTGACTCTGATGGGACAGACAGATCAAGTTGTTGCAACATTTGTAGGAATACAATTGGCCTTCAGAAGATGATGTGGTAGCTTGGGATAAAAGTAACAAACTAAAGAAGAAGAAGAATCTAGCTACCATCGAGCTAGAATCAGAAGAAGAAGAGTGAATCGCACTTGGCATCTTATCCTAAAATATAAGGAGTGTAACTATCATATAGAGACTTATGTAGGTTAGCCTGAAATGGTGGTCATCATTCATGTAACAACCTTATGCAGTTACTCAGAAGTATCTTTAGACAAAGGTGCCACCTGTAAAGATTCCATATGATGAGAATCAACTTTCTATTTCTTTTAGTTTCTTGTCATTATGTATTGTACTTTTTGTCTTTAGTGCAAGTCATTGTCCTGGCTATCCAAAGCTTGTTGCATCCTTTCTTTGAGGATTCCAAGATAGCTAGTGATATAAATAAAAAGTTTTCCATTTTTGTAGGGTGGTGGATATTATTTGTAAAGAGAGTTCTGATAATAGTACTTTGGTCCTACAATTTTTTGTCAAGAATGTACTGATGTAGTAAAATATCAATAAAATATACTAGAACTCCTTTGCATATTCTGATTGTCTTCATGTATGAATGTTGAATTCTTTTATGTATTAATCTGTAAGGCATTTTGATACATTTTTTATAAGGTAGATAGTGGAGTTGAGCTTAAGTTTCTTTCAAGGGAGGGGTAAATCTTAAGGGAGATCTCTAGGAATTCATAGTTTGTATGATAATTTGATAACAGGATGAGTGAATGGGAGAATTATGTGTAAGGCACTTCATTTGGGTTTTAGGATATTTGTTTTGAAGGGTTTTTCTGTGTATGTATTTTCTTTGACTCTGATGCCCTAGGATTTGGCATTGGTCTTAGCTTAATTTACAATTTTCACCATCAACAACTCAAATAATTAGTTCACTTTAAGTTTTGTTGTATAATCTGAATATATCTTGTCTATGTCAAGGACATGGATAACTGTTGTAATGCTTTAAAGAATAAAATTTGAAAGGTAAACCTGCCTGAGCTTAAAGCTCAAAGTGAAGAAGGTTTTTCAACCTTAATACCTTAGTGTTTAAATTTTGTTAGATGCATCTATTGGGAGTGTTAGAGTTATAAATTAGATGTTTTTTATTCATGTTTATCATCTACAAGTTTGATCACTAACAGATCTCCTAGATCATCTCATCCTTGAGGATTTGGATAGTATTCATTTTCCTATTCTTGATGAAAAACCTATGAAACAAAGACAAATTCTTGTCACATTAATTTAGTCACTACACTCTAGACCTCCATTTACAATAAATTTCCTCCTACTTCAAATTTTCCTTCCATTTCTTCATTAAGGATTTCTCCTCCATTTGAAAGGATTCCAAGAAATATCTATTAGTCATTCATTCTTAAAAAACTGTCAACTTAAAATTGATATATTTATTATTTTTAAAATTATCACCAAAGGTAAACTCATTCCATGCTTTGACATGTTTCCTAATAATATCAGTATTTTGGACAACTTTATATATAGGAATCCCATGAATAGGAGTGTTCCACTAGTTTTAAATACAATCATTGAACTCTAGAGGCATGGTCCATAGAATCTCATATCAGAATAGAAAATATTCCTTCACTTTCTTATCAGTCCATTCAAGGGGAATATGAATGTGATCTAACTCCACCTTTGGGAGGCCACATCTCCTAGCTAGAAAAAAACTTGAAATAGATCAAATATAACTTATATAAGGTGACCCCCTTCCTATGATTGGATTATGTAAAAGGATAACTCATAAATTCAATATTCAAAATACCAATTTTACTAATAAATTTTTCCAAGTCTATCATATTGTTGCAGTAATCAACCGATCCTCCCATTTTCTCTAAAAAAATCAAAGGAGAATTGAAACCTATAGAAACCATCCAAGTATCATTATGATCATTTAGGATTATTGAGGAGACCTTATCCCAAACCTATTTTCATCTCAAGCTATAGGTAGGGGTGTCAATGTTAACAAGGAAGCAAGAGTCATCCAAAGAAACAAATTGAATAGTCAAGGAATTTGTTGAGGATAAAATAAGGATTCCCCCTAACTTCGTAGGATCCCACATAAAATAAACTCCCCTAGAGGCTCCAATGGCATAAATTATGAAAAAATAGAGCTCTCTCTCTCTCTATATATATATATATATATTAGTAAAAGTTTTTTCAATCATCTTAACTTCTTGCATCAACAAAATTTCAGTTTTCTTTTCAAAAATATAGTTTCTTAGAGAACATTAATTTTTAGAACTATTTAAACCCCTCATATTCCAAGAGAGGCTATTAATTTTTATTTATTTATTTAATCTAGGGTCCTTTGTCTTCCATTAGCAATTTACCTTGCAACCTCCTTGTGCCTAGCGATTCATCATGATGGGTGACCACTCTTTGGTTATAAACCAACATCAATCCACTCATTCCTAGTCTTCCCCTTTTGACTCTTCCATCCCTCATCCAAAGTTTATGTGAAACACTTAGGAAGGAACCAAGTGATGGGAATAATCTATTATACCTTTAATGCTTAAATTTGGTATAAAAAATAATGATATTTTGTTAATTAATACAATTTGGTAGTAGATTATATGCTTAAATATTTTTCTTGTTTTATCATTTTGTCTAATTAATTAGAGATCATATTTGAATAATATGTTGTACAAAAACTATTGATTTATAATTCAAATGAATGGACAAATTATTGTTTCTCCATGATGCTTTTCCTAATTCTTACCTAGGATTCATAAGTTTTGCAATAGATTTGAAAAGTTTTTTTGCAAGGTGGAAAATATCATTTGACATGCAAGACATATGGAGCTCCCAAGTTCTGTAGCTATTAGGATAATTTATTAAATTCATTAACTCTATTGGTGGATAGTGAAATTTCTAGTTTCACTCAAGATTAAAGGATTTTATATCTCCAAAATGACCAATTCTGGAAGTTTTGTCTATATATGTTACCCTTCTAGGAAGGTAATGTTGTAGTTTCAAATTGAATAAAGGATATGTATATAAATATATATCCTCCTCTAGTTAGCCAGAAATTATTTCTCTTTCATTAGTAATTTTTTCATACTTTAAGTTTGTAATTAAACCCTATTTTTCATCCTTACAGGGGCTAATCGAATGAAAATTAGCAGTTGATCTTAGTTATTGTGTGAAGATCCCACCAAATGAAGAGAAGGGTATTCTCAACCAATGGGAGGTGATCTTAAGTTGTTTATTTTGTTCATTAGTTTCTTAGTTTATTTGTTGTGAGATTGGATAAATTAATTCATCAAAATTTTGGTAGAATTCAAAATACAAATTTGTTTAAGTATTATTCTAGTATTTGCAACCTGTAAATGTTAATATAGAATCATTCTATAGTGTGTGATTAGACTTGCAATTTTTTTAATAGAATCATTTATGTTTAATTACTTAACTCTTTAGGAATTTAGATGGATCATTAATGATTAAGGGTGATGTTAGAAGTTAGTATTGGACATATAAACATTATTGAAACTAATTGTAGAATTTAGATTTGATTCTATAAGTATGATCTAGAATGGTATTTTAATTTCTTGCAAGCATAAATTAGATTTATTTTAAAACATAGATAGATTAAGTTTGAATTCCATTGAAATAGATAAGTTTTAATATTGTTAATAGAGTAGTAGTTGAATTTTGAGTTTTTAGGCATTCCATGGAATTATTTCAATTGAGTCTTGTTTGGTTTGTGCTAAAATCAGTCCATTCTTGATTTAGGATTAAGTTAAAAGTTGGAATCAATAGTAGGCTTAAGGTTAGAATACGTTCAATTAACATTTACCCTTTTTTGAATTAGCTACAAATTAGAGCTCCTGATGGGGCATGCTCCTAAGTCGAAAAAAAAATTATAGTGAAAAACAACTCCCAAAATCATGACAATCCCTATCACAGATAGCTTCGAGATACACCTGGCAGGATCATTGAAAAATCAAATGATGTGAGTAGTGACATCAATAACCTCACTCATCATTTTTAGAATTTTTGTAGGGAACTAAAATATCTAACTATCAACATTTGAAGGCTTAGTGTTGATAAAGAGATTAGTTTCAACCATTGATGAGATAAGGTAGAGATCCATTCGGTAGATTTCTTTTGAGGCATTATGCTAATCACTTGGATTGTCAAGGTTTTGATATATTCGAGGAACAAGAAGAAAAATTTGAATGAGAGGAAAATTTTAAAGAAAAAATTATGGTTGATAGGGTAGAAACTAATGATCTCCCACCAAATAGGACATTTCAGTATCCTATTAATTTGAACAAAAGAGATGGTGAACCTCCTATGAATAATATTTCACCTTGTATTTTACCAACTTTTAGGGGAAATGCTTCAAAATATCCTAACCAATACTTATTTGAGTTTAAAGTTTTATGTAATACCTATTATTATACCTCTGATAATAAAATGTTGAATCTATTTCCCTCTACTTTGAAAGATTCACATTTATGATGATTTATGATTTTAGGGGTTGATTCAATTTCAACATGGCTTAAAATGGAAACTGCATTTCTTGATAAAAATCTGATTACTACCAGGTGAGAGATAGGAAAGAAGAGTTGTTTTGAATGAGACACATGGAAGATGAGAGCCTTGATCATTATGTTGATAGGTTAAAGTTTGTCCATAGGTGTACTAATGGATTGCATAATACAATCAGACAATCTTTCTAAGAGGAATCAATAATGAGTCTAGAGAAGCTTTGAATTTGATGCGAAAATGAGATATCAATAAGCTTTCCTTTGGATAAATTATTGATAAATGTAGAAATTATTCTAGTACTAGAGTTGGAATAAGAAACTCTAGGATAAAAGAATCTATTCTTGATGTATCTCAGGTAATGAATGGATTAAAAATTAAAAAATTGATATAATCCTTCATCTCATTAATCAACATAATAAGAAAAATAGTAAGGCCTTCGCCATTTATTTCTCAAAATGTAGAGGGAAACATCCATTAAGGGAATGCCCATTAAATTAGGTAGATCTTTGTGAAATTTTTAAGAATCATCATGCAACAAGCTCTTTTAATCTCTTAGCAAAGATTAATAATCAATGAAATAAATCACTAGCTTTAGAGGAAGTTCTTAACTATATCGGACAAAGACCTCAAAATTATGGGTTAAACTCTTATCAAGGACAATATAGCCCTATGGGTAATTTGAATTAGTACCCTTGGCCTAATACAAATTATTTGACTCCTTAGTTTCCATTGCAACCACCAAATATGTCACGGAGATCTCCATGGGGACCTCTTGAATGGGTTAATCCTTAGTGGAATCAACTGCAATGGAAACAACATCAACCATAGTGGCTGAAAAAAAAATCTTAGTGGCAACAAAATTAGTCATAATTTAAACCTTGGAAAAATCAGAGAGAAAAGAGATCTCGGGGAAAACCTCCACCTCTTCTTACTATCCCTTATCCAACTAATGAATATGTAAATTAGCCTTAAATACTATCCCAATTGGTTTGAAATCCAAAGAAAAATCATCCATGATAAAATTTTAATATTAATTCCAACCCTTCTAGTTCAAATGTCATAGAAGTCAATGATATTTAGTTAAAGAATTAAAATATTCCTTCTAAACTTTATGTTATAAAATAGGAAGAGGAGATAATACAAAAATCAAGAAATGAAGATCAATTTCTTGATAAAATCAAATTTGTGCTTGGTAAAGCGTCACTTATTGAATTCTTAAAAGAAGGGAAAGTATCTTCTAATGCCTTGAAAATAAATCATTTGAATATGAGATTCACATATCCTTCATGAATTAAAATTAAATTAGCATAGGGATTTCCTTACTTCAAGTAATCAAGTATATTCTAGAGATTATTCAATTGGTCAAGTCACTTTGTATAAAAACACTAAGGAGAAACTGGAAAAATGTCTTCAAAAATTAGGTGGCAACTAATCTCACCGATGTCCTATTATGGAGATATCTTCCATATAAATATAGTGAACTTGGAAATCTTGTGATTAACTTAAGTATAGGAGTGGAAATACCTAATGTCCTAATATAATTTAGAGTAGCTATAAATGTTATCATTGTTGATACTACTAAAAAGTTGGGAATGTCAACTATTCAACCTACTACTATTGTACTTTAGTTGGTAGACCAATCTATTTCCAAACCTAGAAGTATTTTGGAAGTTGTAATATTAATATAGACACTTGGGATTATCCAATGGACTTTTGGGTGTTAAAAGGAAGAAATAAGGATTGTATACGTCCAATTATCTTAGGAAGGCCTTGGTTAGTAAAAAAAACAACATTGATATATTGTAGATTATGAAGGATGGCCATCTCAAATGGAGTTAAACAAAAAGAACTCTCACTATATCCTCAAACTAAACCCACGTTACAATTTGATGCTCAATTTTGGGTAGATGAAGATGTTGACTCATAAGGGGATAGAGTAGTTGATTTGGATATGGTCACTTTAGTTGAACATTTCTATGAATTTCAAGGATTTGGTGAAAAAGAGGAATGATTTAATAAGACTTCTCAAGAGTGTGAACCTTGTATGGAGACCAAGGGTTCACATAAATATTCTTTGAGAAATGAGTCTAAAAAAGAGAGTGAATATGATAAAATAATTATGCACACTTTCGTACCACACCCTTGTCCTTTAAATATAATTATGAGTGAACCATGTAATGATTTTAATGAAATCAAGAAATTTTTAGTAAAAGGAGATAAGCTTCTCTTCATTAGTTCTTCCTTATTGCTCAAACATGAAGAGGAACTGACGTAAGTTTTTGAAAATCATACAAAAGTATTTTATTTGGAGTATAAGGTTATGAGAGGTATTCTTGTAGACCTATGAACTCATCACATATATACTAGAGATGTAAAACCTATGAGACATGGGCAGAGAATAATTAACCCTACCCTTAGAGTCTTTATTAAGAAAGAGATAGAAAAAATATTATAGGTAGGATTTATCTATCCAATTTCTGATAACCAGTGGGTTTCTCCACTAGTTATAGTACCTAATAAAAATGGTAAGTTCTGTGTTTGTGTTTATTTTAGAGGATTAAACCAAGCCACTAAAATAGGATATCTTCCTTTACCTTTCATAGATTAGTTTCTTGATAATCTTTCCGCCAGTAGTTATTTCTATTTTCTTGATGGGCTTAGCGGTTACAACCAGATCCAAGTGGCTCCTAAAGATTAAGAAAATACCACATTTACCTATCCTTTGGGAACTTATGCATATAGATTATTACCCTTTGGAATTTTAGTGCACTCGCTACTTTCCAAAGATAAGTACTTGCTATTTTTGCAAATCTAACTACTTCTTGTGTTGAGGTGTTAGGAATAGTCCCAAGAGATAACTGAGAGGAGGGGGGCATGAATCAATTATCTACAGGTTTCAATTCTTTATCCAATTAAATATACTTAAACATAAAGCATAAACATGATGAAAGAACACTTGAACACAAAACCAATATTTTGGTTACGGGGAAACCCAAATACATAAAAACCCCGATGGGAATTGACACCCACTAATAATCTATACTAGTGTTTTATGATCCTTGCTAGAAGATCCTTAACCCTATTAGGAGTTTCTTTGTAATGTATTTAGTATAGTGGATCTACTCAAGGGTCAGACCCTGTGAGGATTCTTTTACAATTAACCCTGTTAGGGGTGAGGACGCACTGTCCGAGAGCACGCTACTCAAATGGGTGAAGGCTACAACCTTCTGAATAACATATACACACTATATCTAGATCTTGGTGAACTGCACTTTGACCTATTGTCTAGATCACTTCCAATGTATAGCACAAATACTTTACTTGGTCACATAGACCTTCTTTTGATGGCTCAACACTTCGCACACTCTGCTCTGCTCTTCACAATCAACTCTGAACCACACTCTAGCAATTACAAATGACTGCCTATAAATATCTTTCCTCTAAATGATATAATCAAGCCATCCTATTAGAACCACCTTGAAATCATATTATAGAATTCATAAAAAACTCCAATAATAATTTAGTAAGCTCTACTAAGCACGCAACATATTTTGGGACCTGTCTAATAATCATAATTGTAGATGCACACTACACACTTTCGGCTATACCAAAATAACTGGATCTTTCTCCTCAAGCTGAATTACATCATGCACTCTTAACCTAACATTACTAACTCTTCTCCAAGCACTAATCCAAGGGGGCATACCGAAATGATAGGCACAACTCTAGAACCAATAAAATATATGTCGACTCTTCTGAATAAACACAAGAAACTGCTACTGCTGAATAGCAATTGCATAAATTCACTTCTACTGATCATCTGAATCTATGTCCATGAATGTAACATCACTAACATGTCTCCATCACATATCCAAACATGCAAGGCTCCATGATAACTATATGGATAATCATTCATCGAACACTATCTGTAACTCTATCAGGTACACTACTAACACAAGCTGCTATATAATTGTCTGTACTAATAGTTAACCTTTGTGTCCATGATATCATGTTGATAACATGTCCATGCAACATATAATTAAAGCTTACTGTATAACTCTTCAATGCATGCTGCTTACCATATGTTGTCATCAATGACAAACATACAGTAAGCATTGGCTTGCTAGCAAGTCTCCAACAATCTCTCCCTTTGGCATTGATGGCAACATATGGAATGAAAAACACCACCAACCCAAATGAACATTTCTTTTATAACATTCTCCATTTCCTCTTCAAAGCTCCCACAAGGATGAATCCTCCATCTGTTGCAATATTCTTCAACATTCTCCATTTCCTCAACTGAACTGCTTCCATAACTGAATACTACTCCCCCTTAGTATATTACTCCTTATTTTACTTCTATTTTTCATGACTATATATTACTCCCCTTTTGACATCAATGGAAAAGGGTGCCAAATAGTCTAAGAACTAGTACTACTCTTGAGGTAGAGTAGTCAACCATCCATCAATCCCTGGGGACTGATGTTCTTTCTTCTTTCTTCTAAGAAGAATCAGGGAAGGAAATTACTCCCAACTTCTCCCTAAGATACTCAAAAGTATCCTTTCGCAAGGGCTTTGTGAATATGTATGCTAGCTGATCTTTAGTACTCACATAGTCCAACTTAACTTCTTTTTCTACTACTTTCTCTCTTAGGAAGTGATACTTTATCTCAATGTGTTTTGTCTTTGCCTACATCACATGGTTCTTTGACATATTGATAGTGCTAGTGTTATCACAATGTATAACAATAGGATAGTCAATCTGAATACCAAAATCCTTTATCATTTGCTTGATCCAAACAATTGTAGAAAAATTCAGCATTGTTGCAACATACTCTGCTTCTATTGTTGACTGAGAGATACAATTTTGCTTCTTTCTTGTCCAAGTGACAAGTCTATCACCAAGAAACATTGCTCCTCCTGATGTACTCTTTCTATCATCAATGCATCCCGCCCAATCTGCATCAGTATATACATGAAGCTCAACATTTTCTAAATTGGGATACCATAGACCACAGTCTATAGTGCTTTGTAAGTATCTAAATATTCTTTTTACTACCATGAGGTGACTTTGTTTAGGCTTTGTTGCAAATCTTCCAACTATGCTAATTGCATTGGAAATATTAGGTCTAGTCTAAGTAAGATAAATAAGTTTTCTAATCATAGACTTGTACAATGTTATATCTACTACTGGTGAATCATCTTCTTTTTTAATCTTGCATCTAGTTATCATAGGTTTCCCTAATGGCTTGCAATCATCCATCTTGAATTTCTTTAATATCTCTTTCACATACTTGGACTAATTAATGAAAATACCTTTCTTTGTCTACTGCACATTCAATCCCAAAAAGTATTTGATAGGTCCAATCATGCTCATCTCAAATTCATTATGCATTTCCTTATTGAATTCAGCACTAAGTTTGTCATTAACTCCAAAGATAATGTCATCAACAAATATAGCTACAAGTAGTAAACCTTCAGATGTCTCTCTTATGAAGAGATTGCAATCTTCTGCTCCTTTCTTGAATCCAATCTTTGTTAGATATCCATCTAGTCTCTCATACCATGCTCTAGGGGCTTGCTTAAGTCCATAGAGGGCCTTCTTCAATCTACATACCATGTCATGTCTGTCTGATAAGGTGAATCCTTCTAACTACTCAATGTATACTTCTTCTTTCAAGTCTCCATTCAAGAATTCTAACTTGACATCCATCTGATAGACTTTGAAGTTTTTGACATTTGCATAAGCTAGAAACAACTTAATAGCTTCTAATATGCTCACAGGTGAAAATGTGTCTGAATAATCAATGCCTTCTCTTTGCGCATATCCCTTACATACTAACCTTTCTTTATTTCTTACTACTATACCATCTTCATTCATCTTGTTTTTGAATATCCACTTTGTTCCAATCACATTCTTATCACTAGGCCTTGGGACCAATTCCAAAGTGTCATTCTTAATAATCTAATCTAGTTCTTCTTTCATAGCATCATGCTAATCTGAATCATTACATGCATCTTCAACACTTAAAGGTTCAATTTGAGATAGTAAAAATACCACCTCATTGCTAGTTGAATACTTTGTTTGTGATCTTGTTAAGACTTTTCCGCTTTGATCTCCAATGATGTTATTCTTGGAATGGTTTCTAGATGCAAACTTTGGAACTTTAGGTGATACTGTCTCATCTTCCTTCTGAGTTTCTTCTTCACTTGTTTCAGGGTCATTGAACAATACATTGATACTGTCAAACATCTCTTCAACAACTGTCTCACTAGTGGAGGGTCTAGGTTCATCTTCAATCATAGATGAGTAATCATGATATCTTTCTTGAACCATAAACTTCTTATCAAGCTTAACATGTGTAGTTTCTATGATCTTCTTCAATCTCAAGTTAAAACATCTATAAGCTTTACTTTTAGTAGAGTAACCAAGAAAAATACCTTCATCACTTCTTGCATCAAACTTGCTTCCAAAGATTCTAAAGTATTTCACTGTGGGAACATTACCAAACCATAGCTCATAAGGTGTCTTGTCAATGTCGGGCCTTAATTGTATTCTCTTAACTGTATAGACTGATGTTTTGACCACATCTCTCCAATAGGTATGTGCAACTTTTCCTTCAATCATGATGGTGAGCATTGTGTCAAGGATAATCATGTTTCTTCTCTCTGCAATCCCATTATGCTGAGGTGTTCTAGGTGCACTTAACTATCTTTTTATGCCATGTTCTTCACAATACTTGTAGAATCTGTTAGAGGTGAATTCTCCTCTATCTGACCTTAGACCTTTTATCTTAGGTCTAGATTCATTCTCAACCTTAGCTTTGAATATTTTGAACTTCTCAAATGCTTCTAACTTATCTCTTAAAAATGCAACCCACATCATCCTAGAATAATCATCTACAAACAAAATAAAATACCTTTCACCATAGTATGATCTTGTTTGAGTTGGTCCACATAGGTATGTATGAATCAAATCCAGCTTGTTCTCTACTAAATTATGCTTTCTCCTAAATGAATTCCTCACATGCTTTCCCATTACACATTCCCTGCATATAGTATCAACTGGCTTTGCTATGCTAGGTAGGTCTCTTACTACATTAACATTACTGATCTTTACTATGTTATCAAAATTGATATGATGTAGTCTTTTGTGCCATAGTCAACTATCATCTACTTTAGCAATAAAACAACTTGCTTCTAGATTAAGTTGAAATACATTACCTTTAGTCTTTGATCTTGATGCAATTATTTCTCCTTCCTTGTTGTTAATGATACACTTGTTTCCATTGAACTCCAATCTGTAGCCTTTGTCAAGCAACTGCCCAACACTCAATAGGTTATGTTTCAAACCATCAACATAAAGAACATCATCAATGTTGTTCTTTCCATCCAAGTTGATGGATCCTCTACCAATGATGGGTTTGGGAGTGTTATCTCCAAATCTAACCATGCCACCATTGTACTTGTCTAAATGAACAAACCTATCTTTATCACCTATCATGTGATGTGAACATCCACTGTCTATGATCCAATCTGTCCTTATGTTTTCTTGTGAGATCAATGCTAACGTTTCTTCCTCTTTCTCATCTCCTTTATTCATTTACTCTATGATAGCAATGAATCCAATTTCATCTTCGACTAAATCATCATCTGATACTCCATCTCTAGCAAAGTAGCATTCCTTTGAATACTTAGGCTTGTAGTCATTTTTGAACTTTCTAGCTCTTGTAGGATATTTAGATGCAAAGTGACCAATCTTATTGCATGAAAATAATTTAAATGGAAATTGACCTTCGTATTTCCCTTTTCCTTTCTTTTCTCTTTTAGCAATCATAGCAATGAAATCATCTAGTGCTTTCTCTTCATTATCATCATCAAAATTACTAGAAGTGCTTGCAGATTTCTTACCATGGACTGATGCTTTGAAGGTTGTTTCACTTTTAGGTCCTGTCTTCAATCTTGAAATCTCAAAAGCTAAAATTTTGTTGATCAAGGTCTCTCTCTTGAAATTTGATGTAAGCTGCATGGTCTCATCAAGGATGTTGATCTTGTTTTCATACTCTACTATGAGATTGATCATCAACTTATCCATAATGTCTTCTTTTGAGATCTCTCCACCATTGTTCCTGATTCCTACAACTGCTTCATTAATCCTTTAGTTGTAAGCTCTGATGTTCTCTTCAGGTAACATCTCTAATGCATTGTATATTTGCTTCCAAGTTTTTTTGCATGCATCCTTTTCTTGTTTGTCTCCTTCAAATATGTCTTCTAGGTACTTCCATATTTTGTGGGTTGTATCTACTTTCTTTATTTTTGAAAACTCACTATCAGATAGGGTGCTGATAAGGGCTTCTTTGGATATTGCATTTTGATGAAACAATTCTTTTTTCTTTTCAGTAGCATCATCCTTTACCAGGTCTTCTAAAGTAGGGATCTTGACTTCTTTGATAGTTACATCAAAAAATTCAAAAGCAATGCATTGCAAATGTGTCATCATCTTGTTCTTCCAGTCAAGATAATTCTCTCATCAAACTTAGGACTTTCTTTTTTGAAGAATGCCATCTGATCAACCTCAAGTTGTTAAACTTTCTCTCTGAGGCACTTGGCTCTAATACCAATTGTTAGGAATAGTCCCAAGAGATAACTGAGAGGGGGGGGGGTGAATCAGTTATCTACAAGTTTCAATTCTTTATCCAATTAAGTATACTTAAACATAAAGCATAAACACAATGAAAGAGCACATGAACACAACACCAATATTTTGGTTACGGGGAAGCCCAAATAGGTAAAAACCCTAGTGGGAATTGACACCCACTAATATTTTGTACTAGTGTTTTATGATCCTTGCTAGAAGATCCTTAATCATGTTAGGAGTTTCTTTACAATGTATTTAGTATAGTAGACCTGGTCAAGGGTTGGACCTTGTTAGGAGTCTTTTACAATTAACCCTGTTAGGGATGAGGACACACTATCCGAGAGCACACTACTCAAATGGGTGAAGGCTACAACCTTCTGAATAAAAGATACACACTATATCTAGATCTTGGTGAACTGCACTTTGACTTTCTATTTGGATCAGTTCCAATGTATAGAAAAAATACTTTACTTGGTCACATATACCTTCTTCTAATGGCTCAACACTTCACACACTCTGCTCTACTCTTCACAATCAACTCTGAACCACACTCTAGCAATTACAAATGTCTTCCTATAAATATATTTCCTCTAAATGATATAATCAATTCAGCCTATTAGAACCACCTTGAAATCATATTAGAGAAGTTATAACAAACTCCAATAACAATTTAGTCAGCTCTGCTAAGCACGCAACATATTTTGGGACCTGTCTAATAATGATAATTGTAGACGCACACTACACACTGTCGGCTCTACCAAAATAACTGGATCTTTCTCCTCAAGATGAATTACATCATGCACTCTTAAATTAACATTACTAACTCTTCTCCAAGCACTAATCCAAGGGTGCATACCAAAATGATAGGCACAACTCCAAAACCAATAAAATCTATGTCGGCTCTTCTAAATAAACACAGGAAACTACTACTGCTGAATAGTGACTGCATAACTTAACTTCTACTAATCATCAAACTCCATGTCCATGAATGTAACATCACTAACATGTCTCCATCACATATTTAAATGCACAATGCTCCATGATAACTGTATGAATAATCATTCATCGAACACTGTCTGTAACTCTGTTAGGAACACTGCTGACACAAGCTGCTATATAACTATCTATACTAACAGTTAACCTCTGTGTCCATGATATCATGTTGATAACATGTCCATGCAACATATACTCAAATCTTACTACATAATTCTTCAATGCATGCTACTTACCATATGTTGTCATCAATGAAAAACATACAGTCAGCACTGGGTTGCTGGCAAATCTCCAACATGAGGTATACATGGATGATTTTATAGTGCATGAAAATAAATTTTAAGAAGTGTTGGATAGTATATACAAAGTCCTTCAAAGATGTAAATATCATAGGCTCTCTTTGAATCATGAAAAATTCTCCTTAATGATAAAGGAAGGAATTATGTCGGGACACCGTATTTCCAAAGATGGGATAAAAAATTAATCCTAAGAGGTCATGATTATTCAAAAAATAATTATTTCAAAAGCTATAATTGATGTTATAAGTTTCCTTGGGTATGCATGGTATTATAAAAGATTTATAGAGGGATTTAGTAATATTATTGAGCCTTTATTCACCTTGCTAAAAAATGATATTGAATTTACAGAGACAAAAGAATTCTAAAAATCCTTTAAAACAATTAAGCATTCTCTAACAAATTCTCCAATTATAAAGGGACCTATATGGGGAGAGTGATTCCATATACATGTTGATGCCTCTAACTTGGTTTTTGGGGTAGTTTTGGGATAGAAAGATGAAAACAAATCAATGAATGCTATTTATGATATCATACAAAATTTAAGCCCTACAAAGAGGAACTATACGATAGCTGAAAAACAATTTTTAGTTATGCTATATGTAATTAATAAATTTTGACATTACATTACTAGATATAAACATAGACCATGCTATTATTAGATACCTAACGAGAAAAGTCATAGGAGGAAAATATATAATTAGATGGCTACTTTTATTTCAAGAATTTGGTATAACCATTATAGATAATTACACTAGAAAGGGATAATGTTGAGGTTGATTTTATCACAATAATGGTGATGTAGCGTAATAATGAACCAGTGGATGATGCATTTCTAGATGAGCATTTTTTTACCATATCAATTTAGTAACCATGGTTTGTTGATCTTGGAAAATACCTATTAATAGGGAAGTGTCCAAGTTTTTTTACTCCTAAATAAAAGAAGATATTAACTATAGAAATTTATTGATTTCAATAGATTTTCCATACTTTTGCACTTATTTTTGTCTTTTCCTTCACTAAAATTAACAAATAGTAATGCCACAACTTCAATCCTAGTATCACTATTATCCTTTGGAGTCACAATAATTCTTTTATATTCTTACTAAGAAATATCAAAGTAAAACAAAATCCCAAACAATATTAAACTTTACCTCTTTTATATACCAGAGATTCTTATCAATGCAGAGGAAAACATCATCCTCAAACTAGTTGATTTCTAGAGTAGGAAACTAGTTCCACAAAATCATCCTATCCATCAAATTATCAAATAATCTTCTACGATCAACAAAAATATTATTCAATCTATCCAAATTCATAATATTTCTCCTATCCATATTTGAACATAGCTTAGTATGAAAAATATCTGACACAACTAAACATATAGTCACCTTTTCGAACTACAAATCACATATCTTACCTCCAAAAAATCCTTCACACCTTATTGGTATGATGGGAAGATACTCAACATCAATCCTTGAGGGGGAAATAAATTCATATAAAAAATCCTCCTCAGACCCTACAGTCTGATTCAATTAACAAGGAAGAAAAAACATCCAAAATGGATACTAGAAAACCATTACAAATGTCTTATGTTCTCTTCATTAAATATGTCATGTTCTTTCTTTTGAATCTTCAACAATCATCGAACAATCATCATTTTTATCCATACTTATTCATAACCTTGGAATATGTACTGTCATGTTATAGTTATAGAAAACCAAACTATCCTTATTCATTTTGCAATTTCATTATTCTTGACATTAATATTTATATTTCATTCAACCTTTATGTGTCCATATCCATTGCAAACATAGTAGTTTCCATTGAATTTATTATCATTTCTATTCACCTTCACTTTATTGAAGATCTTAAACTTTACTCTATTTTTGCATTGACCTACCTTATGCCCTAACTTATTTCAATGATAACATATTTCATTAAAAATCTAGCTCCTTTTCAAACATCTATATTCATTAACTTTGTTCCCTAGTTTATTGCAAGAAAAATAGACTCTATCAAAATATGAATATCTCGAATGAATAGGAGGAGTTATCTGATTGATCATCCATTTTCTATCCTTTTCCTGTATCTAATTCTTTTTATCTTTCACCTTCTTTTAGTCTACCATTTCCTTTTTGTCTTCCACCTACTTTTGGTCTACCAAATCCTTTTTATCTTCCAACTACTTCTAGTATACCATATCCTTTTTCTCTTATTTATCCTTTTGGTCTACCATATCCTTTTTTATCTTCTTCCTACATCTAGTCTACCAAAACCCATTTGACTTCCACCAAATTTTTTGATTCATCCTTTCTCTCACTATTCTTTAGCAATACAAATCCACTTTGTTTTGTTTGAGTTCCATCTTGACTTTAAATCCCTAGCTTCTATTTCAGTGAGTTATAAAACATAGATTTTTGCATTTGTCTTCAATATAATAGATATTTCCAACTATCCTAAAATCTTTGGCAACCCTTTTACTAGAATATTTCTTTTAGATAACACAACCATCACTTTTAAACATAGCTTTATAACCTTTCTTGCACATCTAACTAACACTTCAAAAATTATGTTTCAAACCTTCAACATAATAACCATCATTAGTTCTATGCTTACCATTAATTGAAATGGCTCCAACACCTTTTATTTGTGTGCTTCCTTCTCCCACAAATATAATTTCTCCACCATCATATCTTCAAACTTGATAAATCTTCTCTTGACTCCTTTCATATGATTTGAATATATAGAATTTATAATTCATGTGCTTGTAATAAATTTATAATGTAATGTGATCTCCTATTTCTTTTGTGAAATAGCCAAAAATAGAGATTTATCAGTTGTTTCATTAGTATCCTTATCTTTAGATAAGCATTCCTCCATGGAACATAATATCTTTTTACCTTTGTTTTTGAAATTTATTCTCTTCCTTAAATCAAATTTCTTTTGATTTCATTTTCTACCATCATCTTCTAAAGCACTATGATATTCCCTATAATTACAATCATTAGCAAAATGTACATCCTTCTATAATTAAAACACTTAAGAGGTAGCTTATCTTTGTATCTACTAGTACATCACTTGAATATTCTTGAAAGATATCCTTTATCTTCCTTTGACATCTTGTATGTCTCAAGATCAACTTCTTCAATACCTCCGAATGTAGTCTCTCTTTTTGCAATTTCAACTTCTAAAATCTCAAACGCAGAAAGTAAACCAATAAGTTGATCAATTGATTATTGACTTAGATAATTTATCTACCTTATTGAGAATGTCGTTGGTGTGAACAAATTTATTAGGGTTAATAATATAATTAATTATAATATTTATTTCTTCTATATATCCACCAACATCTCTAATTCCATCAACAAAATTTGTGACTCTATACATGTAGCTTTCAACACTCTTATCTTTTGCCTTTCTTGAAACCTCATACTTATATTTTAAACTCATTATTATTGCTTTTTACATCTTCAAATATCCTTTATATACCAAGACCAACTTATCCCATATATATTTAGCACCTTTTAAACCTTTCTCCTTCCCAAATGATGTGTCACATAAAGTACTAAAAATAATTTCTCTTTCTTTTGTATTTACCTCAAAAATATCATTCTCTAATGTTTTGAGATAAGATTCCATATTGTCCTTCCAATAAGGAAAATTAGTCCCATCAAATACTATATCCTGCAAGTGTAAGTTCTACACCATCCTAGATCTTCCTCAAGCGATTAAACATCTTTAAGAGGAACCTTTCTCTAATACCAATTGTTGAGCACATTCCAAATACTGAAAGGGGGGATGAATCAGCATAAACCAAAATCTCACTTGAGTAAACAACTAACTTCAAATATTTACTAAATAAAATTTGAAAAAATAATGAACTAAAACAAAAACACATGAAAACCAAGATTTTTATGTGTAAAATCCAAACTCGGAAAAACTTTAGTGAAACTTTCTCACAAAGATAATTCATTGATATATATAGTCTAATTACAAAGATAGTAGGATCTCACTACTATGGATTTGTAGCTAGAGGCTCATTGCCAATACAACACTAAATACATAAAGGATCTCATTACTCTGGAATTGCAAATAGAGGTTTACTGCAAAAGTAGAAAGATATTGCAAAGATATTGTGCCCCCAGGCATCACTATCCTAGGGACAAGGTACATACACCTCTTCTCAAAATAGATAAAGAGTAATTCTCCTGACAATGCAGCTATCCTGTACCATTATCTCAAACTTAGTAGCAGAATATATCTACCTTTTTTTCTTCACTAAAAAAAATCCTTATAAACTAAACTCTTCTCTTCTAAAACTTTTCTCATACATCATCATAATTTTGCTAACCACTCACACTCCTTACATTTTTCCAAAGAATACACTATATTTATATACAAGATATATAATTAGAGTTTACAACAAGGTCAACCAAGCTAAAAGCACATTATTATTAAGTTACAAGTTGGCCATGACCATAAAAAATACAATAAGGTCCCATGCCAAAGGCATCAAGACCAAAAAATAGATTACACAAAGATGAACCCACATGGATAAGAGATACACACTAAATACATGTGTCACACATACCAGGTGTAATGCCCCACCAAAGAACCCTCAAAATACAGGGCCAAATATGCACTAAACATCTTTTTTTTTTAACATGGAATTAACATCATGAACATAAGCGAAACCTTTAACAATATAGAATAATTAGGATATAAACATAAAAATAAGTAAACCATGATCATCACACGGTCATGCATAAGACAAATACTAACAAGTACTTCCAAGAGTTCCACAACAAAGAAAAATAAACTTGGAATATAGTACTCACATTTAAGAGAATACCAAACAAAAACTCGGATAATATCCAGTGAATCACAAGAGAGGTTAAGCTAAAAATAACCCATGACTATACATGGAGGAGACTAATCGATCCTCAAAATCCATCTAAACAAAGATTTATTTTAATCCCAAAATAAATGTTCTTAAGATGATTAAAATTACAAATTAATTACCTAATAACTAACCAGGAAGAAAAAAGAACCAATATAGATTCATCTTGAAAGAATAAAAAAATAGCTCAAAATTCAAGTTGAATTGGAAAGCCAAAATAGGCACAGATACCAAAGTAGGAAGAGGAATCAACTTGTGCAAGCACTAGTTGGCATGCACAAATGATAATCCACAAGTGGTAAACCTTTGATAAAAGAAAGTATCAGTCTACTAAGTTTCATGTGCCAATATGTAAACATAAACATTGATTAGTGTAGGCATTGGTAAAGCTAAAGGTGTTGATATGTAGTTTCTTCCTAAAACTTAGAAAAATGAAGCACAATGCCTAAGTTGGCACCAATGCATAGATAGTACATAACTAGCTCCATATTGGGGAGTACTAGATAGAATAATTCAAGGTCATACACACTTGATATAAACAATAACATCATAATGGAAACTAATCTACTAAGCATGAAAACATATATCTATAAATAACTAAAACATGAAAGAAAAAGGGATGGAAGATGTGATCCATGTCACACTAAGTCTACTGATTGAATCCTTCACCTGTAGACTAGTCCCCAATAGTGACTCATCATGTGACTCAACCATGTGGAACCTTCAGAACCACCCTAGTATGCTCGCGGAGGTAATCACTCAATCCAAACAAGAGAATACGCATACCAGGGAATGCAACTATATACTCATGTCAATCAATGCAATCAAATATATATGACCACAATGTATAGAGAACACTCATCATGCATACCAACATTCCATACATGCAAACATTACCACACATCCAAAGTACATTAGGGTACTACTCACTACTACTAGATCTAAATGTGAGAGTATTAAGTATAGGGAGTATCCATACCCACGTGGGTTAATATATGAAATATAGGGACTCGAGTACCATCTACCACCCACATGGGTCACTCATGACATTTGGATATTCGGTGGTTTCCAATACCCACATGGGACAATATCTATGTAGAGAAGGAAAAAGTACACTAACCTAGAGACTAGTTAAAATCTCAAGGGATGAACCCTTTCCTTGTGCCATCTCACTTATACTAGTACTCAAAGCTAGGGATATCAAATGAGAGTGTTGTAGGAGGTTTTCTTATATTTTATTGAGTATTTAAATGAAATTATTTGATGCAGCCAAGACTAGAGAAGTCTCCTAAGGAGATGTCCAATCTAGATTGGAGAAGTCTCCTTAGGAGATATCCAATCTTGTAGCAAGAGTCAACACAACGGAAAATAGAAAAGCACAACCAAGATATAACCAAATAAAAAAACTATATTATTAGGTAACATCAACTTTTCTTCCAACATGTTAGGTTGTAAGGCCTTCTTGATTACGGCCATATAAAATGAAATGAACCTCAGATCTACATTCTAATCTATCAACCCTAGAGATACCCTATCTCATCTCTCTACAATCTTAGCACTCTACTAGCACCTTATTACAATAAAAATCCCTAAATTTATATATACCAGCCACCATAGGTCAAAACTCAAGATATTACATATCCCAAGATAAATGTATTAGACTAGGTTGGCCTAGATCTGAAATAAATTACATTTAATTAATTCACTAGGTACAATCCAACCACCAAGTTAGCCACACATATAAGTCCACCTTGAGATCCATGCTATTCAATTCCATCAATTGTAAACCTCCACTACAATATTAAACAATCAATCAATGAATACAACTAAACTGATGACATGAAGAATGTGACTAGTTAGAAAAGAACATGCTAGATCTTACAATCCACATCACTTGAAGAGGTGCGATCATAGACATAACCTCCATGAATAGAAAGGAACAAAATCTTTTCATAGCACACACCAAATATCTCCACATATCAACTGCACATAGAATCTCTGAAAACTTCCCAAAACAAGGGACTTCATGAGACCATAAGGAAATTCCTCCAAGATGATGTAAGATCACCAGGAACCCAAGATTCTTTTGCATCAGACACTTGGGGTAGATAGAAAAGTGTGCCTCACACTTTGATGCCACAAGAAAATATGAGCACAACCTCATCTTGACCATCAGTTTTCCAATCCTCAAAGGTAAGAAGACAAACTTTCACATAAGAAACCTATGCTTCCTCCAATCAAACCTCTAAATTATCTACACTACATCCAACCAGCCAACACACCTACTAAAAGAAATAAACTAATCAAAATCCTTAGCACAATGCATCAAATATACATTCTTTTTGACAAAAAAATCATGCAATGCATCATCTTCCACCATCAAGTTATCAAAAATTGCACATCACTCACACCAAACACAATGGGTACATGTACAATAGAGATCACAACATGTGAACACTTTCTTTGATAAAAGAAGTAATGCCTCACCAAGGAACCCTTAGAACACAAGGTTAAATATGCACTATTTTTTTTTTTTAAACATGGAATTAACACCATGAACATAACTAGAACCTTTAACCATATAGCATACGAGGGATATAAACACATAAAGAAGTAAATCATGATGGTGCACAAGTAGAAGACTAACAAGTACTTCCAAGAGTTCCATGAAAAAAAAATACAATTATAATAGAGTACACACATTCATGAGACTTCCCAAAAATGACTTAGACAACATCCAATGAGTCACAAGAGGCTAAGCTATTAATAACCCATGGCTATACATAGAAGAGACCCATCTGTCTTTAAAATCCATTTAAATAGAGATTCATTTTAATCCCAAAAGAAATGTTCCTAAGATGATTAAACATACAATTTCATTACCTTCTAACCAACAAGGAACCAAATAAGAACCAACATAGATCCATCTCAAAAGTGTTAAAAAATAGCTCAACATTCAAGCCTAATTAGAAATCCAAAATAGGTGTAGACACTGAAGTAGACAGAGGTGTCAATCTATGCAAGCACTAGTTGGAATGGGAAGACAACA
The DNA here is from genome assembly GCA_027943335.1 of Chamaecyparis obtusa. NCBI lineage: Eukaryota > Viridiplantae > Streptophyta > Pinopsida > Cupressales > Cupressaceae > Chamaecyparis > Chamaecyparis obtusa. The sequence goes on from BSBK01001672.1 coordinate 640,943, forward strand.
ATCCATGACTATTAAACCTATGAGACAAATAATTCTTAGTCTAGTGAGTCACATGTATCGATCTACAAGTGGGAAAATCAATTAGCATAGGTTCTGGTGTAGGCATAGGCATCAATCTATAGTTTCTTCCCAAAACTTGGAAAAATAAAGCACAACACCTAAGCCGACACCAACGTATGGTTGGTAAACAAATAGCTCCACACTAGGGAGTACTAGATAACATAATTTGAGTTTGTACACACTTGATATAATTAATAACATTATAATGTAAAGTAGTTTATTGAGCACAACAACATATATCCATAAATCACCTTAAAATATGAAAGCAAAAGGGATGGAAGGTCCACATCACACTGTTGTTGGAAATCTAATATGGGAAAGTGAGATACTGAGAGGGCGTGAATCATATATCTACTATTATCACCATTTTAACATAAATTCATTTATATAACATAAACATAAAAGTCAATACTGAAATAGATCTAACATTCTAATCTTCATCCATGAAAATGAAACATAACACAAAGATTTGGGTTACCCAGAAACACTTGAAAGGTAAAACTGGGGTGGGGATGATACCCACAAATCTTCACTACTGCACTATTAAAGTTTTCCTGTTAGGGCTATAAAATTTGATCATAAACTAATGATCTACCCTATGAGGGGTATGCCCTACTAAGAGATTTAAGACTTATACAATCTACATAGCAAAAGGATTTAAACTTACAACAAAGTAAGAACTTAGTTAAGAGATTTACTTAGGCCTGTTAGGACCACTCTGTTAAGAGATTCTCCTTGATTCACCTGTTAGAATGACTCAATACCTAATCCTTCAGTTTTCACTATAATGCTAATAATATATATTCTCCTTCCAATATAGATTTGATCTCCTGTATCAAATATATCTATGTTCTGTCCTTCACTACTTTGCTCAGTCACTGATCTCTGCCTCTGATGATCAAAACACTTCTATGTTCTACATGTATGAGATCCCCTTCATACTCAAACTTCATACTCTTCTCACATACATCATTTTATGGTTCAGATCTCATCTTATAAATAAAAAAAATCAACTCCATAGATCAAGACAAATGATCTAGATTGTCTACTTATGCCATTTAAGAATTCCCTAATTCTGATTAGTTACATAGATTTCCTAGGGATCAATGATTACAATTATAAAGCATAATCACCACCATGATTTCCTCAACAAACAATAAATGTAGTGTAGATGTTGGACAAAATGGTTTCCCTAAGTGTTTTTACCATTACAAACACATATATCAAATCTAGCCTACTTGGCATACGAAGTCTCTGACACTTGACATTAACTGTTCTTCATTTACTGGTGCTCAACACTGACATATCTACACAACTCAGCATAAGTTGTACTGAAGTACTCGATGACCTTTGACTTTATCAATAGTAACTACTACTTGGTAAATGTACAATATACAAGTCTATACTTAACTCAACCTAGATACATGATGACTTGGTCACAGTGATGACCGACCAACATTGCCTAGAAAATGACTAAGTGTAAGACACTAATAGAAAACAAAACTTAGGGATCAACAATCTCCCCCTTTGACATTAGTGGAAAAAACACTTTGTCATGACATTTACATTACATTACATGAGTACTTAATAATATGAAAGACTTCTATATGAATAATCCCCCTAAGACCTTGACTTGGTCTACAAAATATTCTACACATATATGTACATAAAAATCTTTTGACATACAACTGAATATATACATTTACAAAAAATATATGTCATACCATGATAGTTCCTCTGTGTCATTTCCTAATTTCTACTTTGAACTCTAAACTCTATCATTTTCTCTTATCATTTCCCCTTATTATATTATGTCATGTCATTTCCCCCTTGTTTTTGTCACTTGAAGTTCCTGGGGTGTAGGGGTTAATTTGAAATATTTGTCCAAAAATGGTTTATGAAGCTGCATTACCATACCTAATGCATTATCCCAACCGAAACTTATAGACTCCAAAACCTGTGAATTAATTTCTAGCTCAGCAGCTAGCTCAACTAGGCTTTGGCAATAGAAAGATGAGGGTCTTTCTACACTAACTCCTTTTCCGTGACTAACTCCTTTTGCATAACCTTGAGATGAGGTGTCAGCATTGTTTTGATTGAAATTATTCTAGCCCTTATTTTTCCATCATTATCCATCAACTCGGCTTATCTACCTTGTGCATGTAGCAATCTGGTAAAGTGGATGGGCTGGAACTTGCATCCATGTTCAATGAATGACCTATAGACTTTAAGTCTAACTGTAATTTATCTATCAGATCCTAATTATCCTTAGTGAGCTCTTCAACATTGCATAATTTCTTGTATAGAGAATGAGCATTTTGCACAACTTCTTCTAGATTTGTTACTAAGGAAGAAAGCTCTACTTGTTTGACTGCAATGTCAGTTGAAACCTTGTTTATTACCTTGGTCTCAAACTTTCTCTCAAACCACTGCAATAGATTATCCCTTTCCTTGTTGTCATCAATGTTCACCTTCTTAACTATTTGTAAAAGTTACTCCAAAATAGGTACAGACTCATTCACATCATCCATTTCAAAAGCATCAATAAAGATACCTTTGATCTCATGTAATACTTGTTTTTGCTGGTGCTCCCTTCTCATCTCTTCTTGTTTTCTCTTCTTCCTCAAAAGATCCTGCAATATCTATGTTTTTTCATAGGTCAAGTTATCATTGTCCCACTTAGGAATCACTGTAACTTCATCGAGTGTCACATGTGTTGTAGGAGATTTCTCCTTCTTATTTTGTGATTTCTTCCTCAGTGTATTTCCACTCGGCATCTGTATAAGATCTTTTATAGCCTCTTGCTTCATGGGCTCTGGTTTTTCCTTTTCTTTCTCTTCTCCAGTCTTTTCATTGTCCTCCAAATGAGGACTTATTACAACTAATGCAGACTTGTCTACTTTCTCTTTAAGAATTTTCTCAGCTTGTTCTTTCTGTTTCTCCTCGCCAAGGGTAATCTTGGTTGTGAGTGACGACTTGTCTTGTTTCTTGGCACTGGTACTTTGTGAGGCTTGAAGTTCAACTATGAATTTTTGAGGGTTTACTGGTGTAGTGTCAATAGTTGTTGTACTGTCAATCTGTGGATAATCTTGTACTTGGATCAGTACTGGGTTGGTGCTCGGTAGAAACTTATCTGAGGCTTCTTCGACAAGAATTTTCTTTTGAATTTCCTCCTTAGTTAACACATCTATTTTCACTCAGGTATCCTCAGTGATGTCTACAATAGTGATCATAACCTATGATTCACTTACTTCAACCTTCTATCTGGCTTCCTTCTCTATATTTTGTGGTTCTTCAATGTCCTCCTTGTTATCCAATTTCACTCCACTAGATGTACTCAATTTTGAGATCTTGTCAACTATTATTCCAAAGAAAATTTTCCATATCCTTGTGCTCTGTTGCACAACATCTTCAACCTTATGTTTTAGAATGGAGTATGCCCAGAGTTTGGGAAAAAACCTATTTTTTTATTGCTCCATATATTGTTGTATGTATCTTGGGGATAGATCAGGTATTACTTGATTTAGAGTGCTCTCTCTTATCTGCTTCTCAGTCATCATGGCATAATGCCATTTATGATCTATCCTATTGAATAATTCTTCAGGTATCAAATTTCCCATCTGTAATGGTGTCATTTTGAAAGTACACAACATCTCAAGCATAGCCTCTACTTTTTCTATATCTTCATTACTTAACTTCTCAACTTGACTTGTTTAAAGCCTTCTAATCTAGAAGTGCTCTTGTTATTGTGGCATATCTCATCTATGGTTAGCTGTTTCCTTGGAGATGGCACCTTCTTCTTTACATTCTCATCTGTATCAATTTCCTCATCATCATCATCTTTCTATTGGATTAGCTTCCTTCTTGGTTTCTTCCTTATATTTCTTGACATAGCCTTAGCCTAGACTAGTTTCCTCTTCCCTGATACTGGGGTCTTTTTTTGTGGCTCGACAGCTATAACAGTAGAGGTTTCCCTTATTCTAGGTTTTAGTACTACAGGAGGAGAAGGATTAGGTTTCTGTAATTGTTTCTTACTAGGCTTGAAAACTGATGTCTTCTTTCCTTTCTTAGTGACTTCAGACTCCTCTTCACTCTCTTCTGACTCACTTGACTTATCCTCTCCTAACCCTTGTTTCAATGCAAGAGGTGCATTTTCCTCTTCACCTTTTCCTAGTATCTTTTCTAGGTTCTTTACTAACTTCTTTCTTTTTCTCCATGGTTGTAGTTTTCAATCCCATGTGGTTATGTTGGACTTAGCCTCCTCATAAGTCCCAAAATATTTTTCTTTGCTATCTATTTCCTTAGCTAATAGGTTTGTTATTGTTGTTTTTGTCTCATCTATATTGACTTCATAAGGTAATGGCCTATGATACCCTTGGTGTAACTTCTTGTGCATATGTGAAGTTGATATCTACTAGGAAATATATGTCCTCATAATAATTTTCCAGTAGTGATACAAGAATCCTACTCCTTTTCCTCATTTTCTTCTTAAACTCCACAAAATAACTATCCAATACACTCTCAAAGTTATCTCCTATCTGGTCAATGAACTCACTTATCTGTAGGGTGATAGGTCAGTTATTATCCCATACAACATCACCAATAGTAGGAAAACTATTATGTACATAGAAGAATATACAAACGAGAAGAGAACCAAACTTACACATTGAGTTCTTCACTTTCCTGATAGAAGTGAGGTTCTCGGTAAGTTGTGTCAGTTGTAGCTCAGCAAGATCATAGGTATGATCTTTCTTCACCATTTTCCATGCCTGGTCACTGCTATACATGGAACACTATCAAGCCTACTAGATTGATAGAACTTGTGTGCAATCACTCTTACTACAAAATCAATTTCTGGATCTGTGATTATAGTGATAGTCATCCCTCTTTTGTTCCACACTTCCTGAGTGTTATCTTGTATAATTTCTTTTCTCTAACATCTCATTGTCTTTTTCCCTGTGAGATTAGGGTAACCAATTACTCGGTGTATCATCTCCTTTGTAATATTCAATGGTACATCCTCTAGCCATAGCTTCATGTCATGTACATGGCTCAACATGATTTTAATCCATTTGACCTTAAAGTTTTGTGGGAAGTCAAGGGCATGCACTAACCTTCATTTGACAACCTTCAGGTGTCCAACCTTCAACACCCTATTTCTACTTAATTTGTTATAAGCTTCTCTAAGATCGTAAATACCTATTTGTCCAATTTTGCACATGTAGTATGTGCATACATCGTTAATCATTAGAACCTTAGGAGGAATAGACGACAGGGCACCTGTAAGATCTCCCATTATCGTGCTTTTAGGAATGGCTTGAAATTTATGTGGTTTACACACATCGTTCCTTACAAGTTGAAGATTAAACACTTCCTTTCCTTGCTTCTTGGCTGCAACAGATGATGTTGATGCCATTTCTAGGGGGGTGAACCCACAATATTGGGTTACACATTTTTTCCTGAACGGACACTGAACTCTACATTTTGAAAAAAACTTTTATATTCAGATGCATATTGTTGTTAAACCGTTTGAAATTAGAATATAAGTGAATTAGAGTCTTTTAGGATTTTCTATCTATATTTTTTATTTTTCTTTTTGAATTCATTTAAATAGTTTTTTCCTTCTCCCACAAAAACTGGTATGTTACTGAAAATGTCATTTTCAAAGAGTTATAATGTTTTCATAGAGCATAACTTTTTTGTCAAAATAGATATCAATTTGATTCTTTTGAATTTAGTTTTATAACATCCATAAGGAGGGCATGCAATTGGTTTGACGACATTAATCATGATTATTTTATATTTTATTAATGTTTAAAGTTGACTAAACCATTATTTTGACATACCTTGAGTACATAGCTTATAACTTATCATGTATTTGTCCAATTTTTATTTTTATTTTTTTTTGATAGAAAGATAACTTCAATACCTACTTTTGAAATCGGAATCTAAAGTGCATTAGAGTCTTTTAGGATTTTCTATCTATATTTTTTTTTGAATTGATTTAAATAGTTTTTTCCTTCTCCCACGAAAACTGGTATGTTGTTGAAAATGTCATTTTCAAAGAGTTATAATATTTTCATAGAGCATAACTTTTTTGTCAAAATAGATATCAATTTTATTCTTTTGAATTTAGTTTTATAACATCCATAAGGAGGGCATGCAATTGGTTTGATGACATTAATCATGATTATTTTATATTTATTAATGTTTAAAGTTGACTAAACCATTATTTTGACATACCTTGAGTACATAGCTTATAACTTATCGTGTATTTGTCCAAGTTTTTTATTTTTTTATTTTTGATAGAAAGATAACTTCAATACCTAGGGCATAGATTTTTTTTAGATTTTTTTTCTCTCATTTACTATTTTTCCATAAGTGTCAAACATAGAGATAGACAAACAGTAAGATATCTATGTTTAGTAAAACTAAAAATACAAAGTCATAATAAACTTAATATATATTAACATTATAAACATTGGAAATATTGTTCTTAGTAGTACCTTACAAAAAAATATAGTTTTTTCAAATGGATTCATTTGATCTACCAAAAGATAAAGTCAAAGTGATTTTTTGTCAACATTTTAATAGGTGCGAAGGAGACTCCATTGTAGGTATGAATGAGGAGTATAGATGTTATATCAATGTTTATTTTACCTAAGTGGCTTTGAGATAACCATTTGTAATTAATTCCTTCAAATGGAACCTCTAAAGGCCTAAATCATCATATTTTATTAAAAATGTGTTATTTCAGCAAAAATCAGCATGTCTAAAAAAGTGTAACCCACTATTGTGGGGTCACCCAGGGTTCAAATATGAATGTGAGTAGCTCGATAAATACCTTATTTTAATAGTTCTCAAATGTTTTCCAATGGCACGCTGCGAAGATCTCTATAAATCACACTTAGCACAATTAGCTCTGGATAATCGCTCTGTAAGCTCTCAAATCATTGGTGAAATGAGAATAAATGGTAACATTCCGCTTTATAGACTTCAAATGGTCAGATTATGGCTTCATTAATGATCTATACACTTTCTAGGTAAGATACAGTTGTCTCGACAATCTCATGTCAATTCGGTTAACATAAGCTTGGTAAATACTACCATTCAGTTTCATCTCGATACTTATCACATCTCGATGACCACATGAGCTCAGCATACACTAGTGACTCGGTCACTATGAACTTAAACTAATGATGCTCGGTATCAAATATACAATGTAGATTCTTTCTCAAATCCATCCTAATGCATCTTAATCTATGCAGATATGGACTTTAACATATCTAATGTTTGGAATTGATGTAAAATAAAGCATTATAAGATTCATTTCCACACATACCTTCTTTTCTTAGTTTGAAGTAGTGTGATCACATGATCCATTGGATTGGGTGACCTCAGGTTCACTAGCTCCACTACTACTTGCTTCCTCTTTCTTCCTCCATGTCTTATTCATCTGGTTTCTCATCTGATCAATAGTTTCTTCATTCTTCACTTGTTCATTTCTCAGTATATGTGCTCTGGAGTCTCTCTTAAGTGACCAATCTTATGCATTTGTAACAAACCAGACTTCCACTCATCCAACTCTTGGATTTTCCTCTAAAATGTGTCTTCAAATAGTGTGCTCCAATATGACCATATTTTCCATAGTAATGACAACTATACCATGTATTGTAATCCTAATTATATGTGTTACCTTTCCTTGATACTTTATTCTACTGATTGGATGCCCACTTAGCTTTGGATCTACACTCTTGTGCTCTATGACCATATTTATGACAGTTAAAATAATGTCCTTGAAATCTAGGTGAGGCAGGTGGATTATTGACCTTTGACCTACATTCATGTGCATGTTGCCCATGTTTCTTACAATTAAAATAATTTCCATTTAATTTTTGTTTAGGATTGGACTTACCATTTTTTCTTTTGCAGACGTTAGTTGTGTATGGCATGTAGGTTTGTTGTTATTTGGCTTTGCATTCCTCTATTCTCCACTCTTTGATGATTCTCATTCCTCAGTGGATGACAGGTGTTCATCATGTCCAAGTCTAGAAGTATCACTAGATCTTCTAGGTGACCTTAACAATTCTTCAAAGTATCTCATAACTTCATTAGGCTTGTTCATCCTCTCATTGTGTTCCTTTTCAGATCTTAGTTCATTCTTCAGTTGACTATTTTTTGATCTCATATTTGTAATTTCCACATCTTTCCTACCCAACTCGTGATTAGCAAGTAATAGCTAATTCACTATGTCCAATTGATTGTTTTTCAACCTTTGTATGTCATGTGTCCTTTCATCAAGTCTCATAGATATTTTTCTTTTGTCTTCTTCATCCATTATCTTGTCTTCTTCAGCTTTCTTTTTCTGTTCAACAACTTCACAAAATCTTATTGATTGTATTTCTTGTTCTCTCTTTAGATTTTTGATGTCCTCATTTAGTAGGTTATTTTTCTCCAACAGATCTATTATGGATTTGTCACTTTCAGAAGAATTGCCATTGTCAAATAGACCTCTAGTGTCTTCTTCTTGATATTTAGTCTCATTCTATTGTATTGCCAACTCTCTCCTTCTGCTTAAGGATTTCTTCAATTCACCTCTAGATGCTTCAAGCTGATGTAGTGCAAGCTGAATGTCAATCTTCTGATTCTCTATGATCTTTCCCAATTTATAAACCTTTGTCTCCAAGATCTTAACTCACAAGTGATTAGACTTCTTTAAGAGACTTATCTCTGATACCAATTGTTGGAAATCTAATATGGGAAAGTGAGATACTGAGAGGGGGGGTGAATCATATATCTACTATTATCACCATTTTAACATCAATTCACTTGCATAACATAAACATAAAATTCAATACTGAAATAGATCTAACATTCTAATCTTCATCCATGAAAATGAAACATAACAAAAAGATTCTAGATACCTAGAAACCCTTGAAAGGTAAAACTGGGGTGGGGATGATACCCACAAACCTTCAATACTATAGTATTAAAGTTTGCCTATTAGGGCTACAAAATTTGATCATAAACTAATTATCTACCTTGTAAGGGGTCTACCCTACTAAGAGCTTTAAGACTTATACAATCTACCTTGCAAAAGGATTTAAACTTACAACAAAGCACTCAGTTAAGAGATTTACTTAGGCATGTTAGGACCACTTTGTTAAGAGATTCTACTTGATTCACCTATTAGAATGACTGAATACCTAATCCTTTAGTTTTCACTATGATGCTAATAACAAATCTTCTCCTTCCAATATAGATTTGATCTCCTCTATCAAATATATCTCTGTTATGTCCTTCACTACTTTTCTCGGTCATTGATCTCTACCTCTGATGATCAAAACACTTCTCTGTTCTACATGTATAAGATCCCCTTCATACTCATACTTCATACTCTTCTCACATACACCAATTTAGGGTTTGGATCTTATCTTATAAAGAAAACAAATCAACTCCATAGATGAAGATCAACGATCTAGATTGTCTACTTATGTCGCTTAAGCATTCCCTAATTCTGATTGGTTATATAGATTTCCTAGGGATCAATGATTACAATCATAAAGCATAGTCACCTCCTTGATTTCCTCAAAAAATAATAAATATAGTGTAGATGTTGGAAAAAATGGTTTACCTAAGTGTTTGTGCCATTAAAAACACATATATCAAATCTAGCTTACTCGGCATATGAAGTCTCAGGCACTCGGCATTAAATGTTCTTCATTTACTAGTGCTCGACATTGACATATCTACACAACTTGGCATAAGTTGTACTGAAGTACTCGATGACCTCTGACTTGCTTAGCAGTAACTATTGCTCGATAGATGTACAATATATAAGTCTAGACTTAACTCAGCCTATACATGATGACTCGGTCCCAGAAATGACCGACCAACATTGCCTAGAAAATGACTAAGTGTAAGACACTAATAGACAAAAAAACTTAGGGATCAACAAATGCATCTCTTTATCAAATATATCACCTATATACTAGTCCCCAATAATGGTTAGTCATACCACCCTACCATGTGGAACCCTCAGGCTCACCCCACCATGCTCATGGAGGTAGTCACATGACCCAAAAAAGGAAACAAAATATGGTTAGGGAATGCAATTATACACTCATACCAATCAATGTAATAAAATGAAGATAGCCACAATGCATGGAGAGCACTCATCATGTAGACTAATTTACCATATAGACAAATAATTCCACATATATACAATACATCAGGGTACTACTCACTACTACTGGATCTATATGCGAGAGTACTAAACATAGGAAGTATCCATACTCACACATGTCAATAGCTAATATTTAGGAATTCAAGTACCATCTACCATATGAATGTATCACTCATGACATCTGAGGATTCAATGGTTTCTACTACCCACACAAGTCAATATTTGACATTCGGGGTTTACAATTAGTCTTCTTTAGTGTTTATACCCAATTCATTTTATTATGTTATCACTTTTTAAGAACTCCTAGACATGTCCGGTACGACCACTTGTGGGTTAGGGCACATTTGAAGAGCTACTCCCCATACTTACTCAATGCACCTAGTCCTACGGCTCAAATTCTAATGGAGGTAGTATCAACAAGGTTTTTCTATTTCATCTACACTAAGGATGATAACAAGCTTGTCCACTTGGTTCATAGAAAAGACAAGGTTCATAATGACTAGTCTACTTGGTCTACACCAAGGAAATAAGCATAATATAAACTGTCTACTTGGTATACACTAGTGATGTAAGTGAAAAAATACCAACAAGCAATCAAAGCAATTTCAGGAGGATAATTCATACTCCCAAAACACTCAAGGCATGAAAACCAAGAAAACACAAAATGAATTACAAGTATAAAGTTGCTCAATTGGAAACTTTTTCAGGATCACAGATTGCAAAGGAATTCATCAACCATCTCATTAGAACATAAGAAATATTCAAAAATCCTCATAAGCATCGAAGTCACAAATCTTGGCAATAACCAAAAAGGTACAAAAATCATCAATTTAGAGGTAAATGGGCGAGCTCAGGTCACAACAACTAATAAATAGAATGTGCTCAATCCATTTTGTTTGTGCATCTCTACAACAATAATGGAGTACAATTGAGGGGCCAACATTTAAAATATGCCCAACATGATGATGGACAAATTTGGGGCTCACACAAAATGATGCACCCATGAAAATGACCCAAAATAAAACTTAGAACCTTGGAATGAAATTAAAACCTAGTGGCCCTTAAGGTCCTACCAACCCAAAAATCCAATAAAATATGAAATCTAACTCTGTGGGAGAAAATGAACAGCCTAACGACAAAATTTTTGCAATCAAAATCCTAATTACTCATACAAGCCCAATTGGACATTAAAAGCACAAGGAAATGTGGGAAAAAACTAATGACCATCCCATAATGCAATTACAAACAAGATTCAACTGAAATAACTGAGAAATGATTAAAATACAAGCCCTACCTCTCAAACAGGCAAAAAATCAAAATGAAGAGAAACAAATGAATGCTTGGCGAATGTGGATGAAATTCTTAGCAAACCGTAGCAATCTCATCGTGGTTCCAATGAGCCCACAAAAAAATAGATGCCCAATCTACTCCCAATGAACAAAAAACAAATATCTCCACAAAGAGTTAGAGAAAATTCTCAAACCCATTGAAAATAAAAGTGAATGAAAACTTCACTTTCAAAAACATAAACCTCTTTTTCAAAAAGACAATTTCCAAAATTAATTAAACGAATTAATAATCGAATCACTTAAACTCCCAAAAATCCAAGGGAAGATAATTTAATTAAATCCATTCAAAAAAATTAACGATTAATTAATTTATAATTAAATACATACATACATATATATCTATACACACACACACACACATCTATAATCAAAAGTTTTTTTTAATTTTTATTTTATCGGTAAAAGGCCTAAACCAAAGACTTTATTAATAGATTAAATTATAGTACAAAATTCCATTCTGTGCGGACACTGGTAGGAAACAATGGAGAAGAAAACCTCCAGTCTAGCCCGGGACCAAAGTCCAGAAATTCTATTACAAACAATTTTATGAGGGCATCCCCTCATTTACATCAAGAGTTCATAGTATTCCTTCCTTTTTTGTTACAGTTTAAGTTTTCCATACTCAGTTCTAGCTTGGTGCCAATTACATTGATATATCTATGTATCGATGAAATTAAGATCTTGTATTCTTTTTATTCCTTTGCATATCTTGTATACAGAAACACTAGTCGCCATATCTAATACATGTTTTTTATATTGTTAGAAAATCTTACTAACTCAAAAATTATATATTGTCTATTCTTCATACTTGACAATATTGCTATCATTAAGAGTAGTGCCACACTATTATTTTGTGACTTGAGATCTTGTGTCTAGATTTATGTTTGTAGAGTATGATGCTCTAAATCTCTATAGCTCCAAGAAATAACCACCTTTATACCTATTTTTAAAGAAAAGCTTGCTACCCTTGTTTTTTTTTTTTTTTGGATAAGCTCTGCCTATGGGGGTAGTACCTTTTATATTACTTAAAGAGAGATAGTACAATATATCTGGGAGCTAGCACTCCACACCAAAACAACCCAACAGATCATGCCAACCACATTAGTTAACTAGATATGCAATCCCATAACCCACTGACATCAACCTGGCTGAGAATTCAGTCGGGAAAAGTTCAACATTTTCTTGACAGAATGTTTCAAACTTGCTTAAGTCATACTCCTTCACAATACCAGATTTGAAAAGAGAGGTCAAGCTTTCTTAATCTTCTTCTTCTTTCCTTTAGCCTCAAGAGAGAAAACACTCAAAATGCCTCCTCCAGCCAAATGAGTATCAATTAAATCCAAAGCATGCTTCACTTCCACATAAAGGCCATCAGAAATCATCCTTCTAGCCATTCCATAAGCTGAAATATGATGACCCATAATTTGAATAATAGGCTGAAAAAGATAAAAAATTACCCTGTCATCATGCACATGGCCACCAGACCAGTAATCCACACCCAGGAGCATTATGATCATGTCTTTCTCCTTCTCATTTGCTTGTTTGAAAATCCTCTCCACATGTGCTTTCGGTGCTTACTCCATCTCTACATTCTGCTTGCACCTACATCTTATGCCCAAGAATGTCATCTTCCTTGTGAAAAACACAAGTAGCTGCCCCAATAAATAGATACGTCATGTACCAAAATTGTGCCTGGGTACGCAGTCACAAAATCCTTGATCTGGTTAAAAGAATCCATGACCAAAAAAATTTGGTCCAAGGCTTGCTGACAAAATCTTGCAGAGATCTAAGCGAATGCTTTTCCAGGGAAAAGGATGATAGTGATATCACCAAGTAATCTCACTAAGACCTTAACCCGTATAGCAGGTTTTCCATCAGTTATTATCCAATGCCTTTACTAATAGAAACATGCAAGTCTGCCGATAAGATATCCATCAATCACTGTGGAACGTAATCTCCAGCCTTTAATTCCATCACTTCACTTGCATCAAGCCCCAAATTAGCCAGAAAGTCAGCAACCCTGTTGCCCTCGCGATATATATGTTGAAGATGAAAATTTTCAAATGACAGAAGGGAATTCACAATACACGGGAGCCAATCATTCAATTTCCATGATTGAAAGCTTCACTTAGCTACTCCATTGATGATGATTTGGGAATCACCCTTGATAACCAATTTGGGGATATGGTTTGAAACACACCATCTTAGCCCATGTTCCAATGCTAAAATTTCATCAACATTGTTGGAACAAATACCAATGGGACTAGCATAAGCTTTAACCAGATGCCCTTCCTCATTTCTGATGATAAATCCAATCCCATTGCTTCTGGGATTACCTCTACAAGCCCCGTCAAAATTTAACTTCAACCAGCCCTTTTGTGGAGGTCGCCATGATATCAATTTTCTTTCCACTTTCTTATTTCTCAATAAATGATCTCCTCTGGAAGTGAGATGCCAAACTGCTTCCATATCCCAATCCCATTTTGATTGGAATTTAAACTGCACTCCTTGAAATTTTTTGTTAACAACTTCTTCGATGGCCCCTTTGATTTTCCTTTGCAGGGCATCAATCTCCAATGCTTTTTCCTTAAAGATCCTATGGTTTTTTTCCTTCCAAATGTGCCATACCAGCAAGGAAGGGCTCACTGTCCAAAGAATACCCCATTTGGAGTGCCTCCTTTCCAACAGCCAAGAAAAAAGAAAATCCCTAAAGAGCTCATTTCTAACCACTAACCATTTCAGCATGCCAAACAACCACTCCCATCATTTTTTAGTAAAGGGACACCAAAGGAGGAGGTGATCTACTATTTCTTCCTCCTTTTTACACAAGACACACCAACTTGGCCCCTCAATACCAATGCTCCTTAGACGGTTACCTGTAAGAATCCTACCATGGATAGCTATCCAAAGGAAGGCACCAGCTTTCAGTAATAGCCACTTTCCCCAGCAAAGAATTGAAGGCCAATTAGAATCTCTAGTTCTGAATCTTTGTAATTCATATCCCAGGTTGACTTTATATTCCCCAGATTTTGAGGAACTCCAAATTAATTGATCCTCACAATTCGAAGGCATCACGAAATGAGAGGAGAGAAGATGAGATAATTTCCTCTGATAATCTGCAGGACCAAAATCCATTGATTTCCATTTGACCACAAAGGAAGAAGCATCATAACAAAAATAATCAGCCACTTTATTGCCCATAACTACTTTAGTAATGGCCACCCAATTACTATCATCAAAGAAATTGGATAACGGAGGTTCACCATTCCAAGAATCCCGCCAGAATTTAGCTTTGCATCCATTCCCAATCCTCCAAGAGAGATGATCCGTAATAAGAGAGTGACTATTCCAGAGAAACTGCCACATAGCAGAACCTTTATTAGCATTGGCCATAGTGAGAATTCTATCCGGATCAAAAGAATCCAAGTATTTAGCTGACATAACTTTTCACCAAGGTTTCTCCGAGGACTTATACATCTTCCATGCTACTTTAGCACCTAAGGCTCGGTTTTGCAAACCCATTTTTCTCAAGCCAATACCACCATCAGTCTTAGCTTTGCAAGCCACCTCCCAACTAATAAGAGGAGTTTTCCTCACCTCCTTAGAACCTTCCCATAATTTTTTTTTAAACATCCCATCTATAGAATCAGAGGCTTTATTTAACATTTGGTATACTGACATGTAATAGATGAGGATGGCTGACAGCACCAATTTGATCATCTGAATTCTACCAACGTGAGAGAGCCGGTGATTCTTCCATCCAAGAGCCTTTTGTTGACATTTGTTAATAATGTCCTCCCAAATATTGGGATCAAACCTCCCAGCAAATAGAGGCACCCTGAGATATACAATGGGGAATTCCTCGGCCACAAAACCCAAAGCCTATATGACATTATTCTCCAATCTCCTATTGGAATTCAGAAAGAAAACCTTTGACTTCAATCTATTCATGCACTATCTAGAGATCATTTCATAATTATCCAGCACCTCCATGATAACCAAAGCTTCCTTGACTAAAGCCTCCCCAAAAAGTATGGTATCATCAGCGAATTGTGAATGAGAGACTAGATCAGAGTAGTTTGGATAATACCCCCTTTCCATCTACCCAACATAGTCTATTTTATGATGTTTCTACCAAGTACTTTTGCTATCAACACAAATAGAAAAGGTGACAAAGGATCTCCTTGTCTTAAGCCATTGGTCGCTTGGAAGAAACCACAAAGGGAGCCATTGACCAAGACCGAGAAGTGGACAGTGGATAGACAGTGTTTAATGCAATTAATCCATTCTTGATAGAAGCCAAACTTGGAAAGCACTTCACAGAGAAAAGACCACTTAACTTTGTCATATGCTTTAGACACATCAATTTTAATCACCATACCTGGCCTTTTGCTCGACTTCATAGAATGTATAGTCTCCCCAACCAATAGAATGTTGTCAACAATTTCATGTCTCGGGATGAATCCATGTTGTTTAGGCGAGATGTATCTATCCAGTTTTGACTTTAATTGGTTCACCATTGCTTTTGAGATGATCTTGTACAGTGAATTGCATAAAGAAATAGGCCTAAAATCCTCCATATTCAAACAATCCTTCTTCTTTGGAATCAGCACAATAACAGTGTTATTGATCTTGCGAACAAACTTCCCTTTCCTTCTAAAATCCTCAACCACCTTATAGATGTCATTCCCCCTGAAAGACTAGCATTTTTGGTAAAATTCAGAAGGAAAACCATCAGGTCCATGGATCTTGTCAAGAAGGTTGTCAAAAACTGTGTTTCTAACTTCTTGAAAAGAAAATGGACTCATCAATTCCATATTATCCTCCTCTGAGACCACTTTCAGAATCACATCTAAGAGATTATGAGGATCAGAGACCAAAGTATCACTAGAACCCCCAAGGAGAGATTGAAAATGGCCCATAGCTTCATTAGCAATTGCTTCTTCATCTTCTACCCAAACATTATGGTCCTTTTGAATTCAGCCAATCCTGTTATAGGCTCTTCTGGCTTTAACCGAAGCATGGAAGAACTTAGTATTAAGATCACCAGCACCAATCCAATAGTCTCTGGATTTGTCCCTCCAAAATACTTCTTCTCTTAGTAGAATTTCAGCAAGTTCAATTTTTAAAGCCTTTTCTTCTAAGAAATCTTCGTTTGTCATACCATCCTCAATAATGTGTTTGTTCAACACATCCAAAGCGGATTCAATTCTAATTTTTTTAGTGAAGATGTTTTTAAATGAATCCTTATTCCAGCTTTTGAAGAAAAGCTCACTACCCTGATAATATAAGGTGAACATTTGTATGACTATTGCAAGACCATCTTATGCACATAGTATATATCTTTAACCTGTGTGTAAGCTTAGCTGATGTGTTAAAAAACTATGCTTATTTGAAACATTTTCTCTACTTTCCTCTATGATTCCTAGTATGATAACCTAGATGTTAAATAAAGATGCAAATGATAGAACTATCAACTTATGTAAACAATCAATACAAAACTCCCCTTTTCAAAAATAATACCATCCTTCGATCTCTGTCCATAAGAAATATCAAGATGTAAGCTTTCAAATTAGCTGGAAGAGACATACTAACACTCGGAGATGCTTTATTTTACTCTAGTATACAATTATTTGCAGACATATTCTGGTTACAAAGAGGCATCCTTAAACAAATCTAATAGATCTATTAGACATAGCATCATTATAAATTTTAATAAGTTCAGAAACTTAAAGTAACAACTTCTATTAAAGTCACAATACAACCAAGACGAAGGAGTACCAACACATTGAAAACTAAGTGAAAGAATGCCATGGTAATCTATTATCTAAAGCCAATATAAGGTAAATATATATTGACTTCAAGATAACAGATTAGCTAGGGATTCTCCACTACAATTAAGCTAAATTCTGAACCTAAATCAAAAAGCTAGGAAGGAATGCATGAGCTTAAAAAGAGATCACCAATCCTAAAAATAGGTATACAAAGCCAAAATAAAATCCATTTGTCACGAAGGAAAATTTTAACATGAATGCACTGAAGATGTCATACCTCTGGTTATTAATGCAAGTAACATTTGTATTCCACAGCAATAACTTACTATTTTTATCTCTATCTCCTATTTTACTAAGTGGGGGATGTTTATAGGACCTAGCTACCTTATATTCATGGGGTCAGATCCTCTCCACTAATTGTAGTTAAATATGAATAATTCATTGAACACGTGTTTACTATCTCCTAGCTTTTTTTGAGAGCCTATGTTGTGTTATCACATCAGTGTTTATAATGTTTCAGATACTAGAATGAACATCCTTTACAAAGGAGAGCTGGCATATGATAAAGGGAGGTTAACCTGAATAGGGAGGAAACTCTAAGCCTAATAAAAACACATTAAAAAAGCTTAACTTGACTTGAAAGAGTTAAAAATTCTCTTTGAATTTCACATTAATAAACTTAACTCCTAAAATAATAAGCTTCATTTAAATGGAAGGAGGACACCTGATACCAGATAGCCCTACCTCGAACTGAACCAACTTACTCTCTCTAGACATCAGAGCACCTAGATAAACCCTAATCTGAAGTCAGTATATAACCCCTGTATACTGACTTCAAAATTATGATTATCTTGGTAGACATATTTGTATCTGCCCTATCTCAAACTACTGAGGCTAGTAGCTAAGATGAGTATCGTGCAATTATAATAAACTCTTATTCTTAACTTTGGTTTAATGTGTCCATATTAAGTTCTTTTGTTTGTCAGTCTTTATTCTTAACAGGGAATAACTCTACATTATCTCCTAGTGTCAGATATCACTTAAAATAGCCATCTTAGTTGCCTTACTTCCACATAATCTTCAGGTTAATAAATGCTTCATAAAATTGAAATTAGTATGATTCATTTATGACATGAGTCCTTTGTCTACTTTAAGCTATCGTAACTATGTATATGAATGAAAGAATGTAGAACTAAAAATATACTCATTAGTTTGGAAGCCCAGTCACCTTTGATATTATTAGTTAGATATGCTAAAAACCATCTTTCCTTTCTCAAGCCATTAATTGCCGTTATTCCCTACATCTACTTCTTGATATGCTTATCTGTAATCTTTGTTGGGGACCTATATTTTTCCTTCTATATAACCATTGCATCCTTATACCTTTGGTTTCAATACCTCTTAAGTGTTGCCAACCTAAAGTTGCTTATCATGATATTAATCAACAAAGTTATGACTATAAATTGAAACAACCACACTGCTTATCTTAAGAGATATGGCTTGTCATATGATTAAGAGTTTCTAAAGACCTTGTGAGAGAAATTAAAGTAGAGAGAATAGTTTCTCAATCTTTAATCCTTGCTGAAGAATGGAAACGTACATATACATAAAAGGAGATCCACTCAGGATTTCAAGAAAATGTATATATATATATATATATATATATATATATATATACATATATATATATATACATATATATATATACATATATATATATATACATATATATATATACATATATATATATATATATATATATATATATATATATATATATATATATATATATATATATATGTATGTATGTATGTATGTATGTATGTATGTATGTATGTATGTATGTATGTATATGAGAATATATATATGAATCTGGAACTACCCTAGACCAAAAAAATATGTAGAAATTTATGTTTAGTGTTTATATAAAGCATGTGAATAACAGGTTTCTGGAATCATAGTAAGATGCTTCTAAAAGAAAAGCAACCAAGCACAGAGGAAAGGTATTCGGCATGTGCCCTATGTAAAAACCTAGTCTCCATAAGCCTCCTTTTTCCACATATGCCTTATGTGTGTCAGTACCTAGATACAAGGTCAAAAATGATATGTTATTTTGATTTAACCCATATATACTAAACATTAAAACCAATACTAAATAAGGGTTTCCATTAAGTTAATATAAAGGAAGAAGAAACTCCAATGACTAAATGTTAAGCTATAGAAATTCCTTGGTCTAGAACCACTAATGATGCTTTATAATCTAAAAGATACTGATAAATCAAATGCTCCATTAAGTGAAGTTTACCAGAGCAAGGAAACTAAGCTTAGAGTTCTTCCTTTACCGAAATACTCATAAGATTTTCTTGATATTTTATTTCTACTATAATCTTTCTATTTGTAGAATGGCACCAACAAACTTTCACAAACTTACTCAAAATTCCTATTCATTAATTATATATATGTTTTTCAGAGAAAAAAAATGATTCATACATGAGTCCCCGCATTCGATGAAGAAAGTTTATGAATCACAAAGCATTCTAACTATATTCAACAAGGTTAAATCTTTCTTTAGTACTTACCTGGCTAGCCCCTAGGGTGCCTTTCCCACCAGAGTTAAGATAACAAAGTATTATACTATATGCCTTTATAGGATTTAATTATTTTACTTAAGAAGGAACTGAGAAGTTTGATCTAGCTGGAAGTATAATTAGCTTACAAAATAGAGAAGTTCTTCTAATAGGGTTCATGGATATCTATTTATGCTAACTTCTAGATTACTCTATCTTGAAATAAACATAGTACTTCTTACTTCATCCTCTTGAAAATTATTAATGCTTCGTCCTCCTCCTTGCGAGATTTCTGGCTTCAAGAATTCTTTTTAATAGTAGGAGCTATGAAGCAAATCTCACAAGTATTGTCTTCTTTATACTCTTCAGGAATGCTATAACCTTCCTCCATCTAGTATTCTTTCACCCATTTGGTAGGCACAGGGAGCTGTAATATGGATTTCATCAAGAAGTCCAAGTTTCTTTTCATTGTAGGCCAGAAGGTTTTGAAAATTTTCGGCTCCCTAAGAACTAAAATTGGGCGTTTTAGTGAGGAAGGGATGGAGGGAAGTTGGTTCAGGTTTGCTCTAATGTAAACTTCTAGGAAGGGGATGTGATTGTCCACTCCTATGAATTCCACCGCAATTTCTAACCCTTCTAGTATATCCTCAATGAAGATCAATTTAGTGGAGGCAATGATATCATCTTTCGAGGTAACCTGCCTCTAAAGCCAGTGAAATAAACAAACCTACAACATGTCCATTTACTCTTACTATGAATTCATAGTCAAAGTAGACTTCACCTAGGCTTTTTTCTAGTGCCCATCGGCATTCGTTGGGGATCTCATTAAGGATTGTGTTCCACCATTCTGGTAAAATAGGTCCCTGAAAAGCCATCTGCCTCTTCCCGTAAGAGAAAGTAATGACATTCATCTCCATGTTAATTGAGAGGGATTTTTGCAGAAAGAGGAAGCTTGGAGATGAATTTAAAGATTTTAGTAGCGAAGAGTCTGGAAAAATACGTGCGAAAGGAGTGAAATAATAAAATGCCAACCAATTGTGTCATGTTTCTTAATGATTGTATGAAATAATCAAAGGGTTATGAGGCTATGTGTATCCTTTGCTTCTAATGATGGTAGTTCGGACAACTAGGCTAGTGTGATAATACTCGAATTTTGGTTTCCCGCAGTTTGAGTACATTGAAATCATAAAACTTTGATGTGGTATAAATTTGATAGTGAAGGTTGTGTGTTTAAAATCACTAAACCTATTCATCTTCTCCCTAAATTATTACTAGAACTATGACATTTAAATTATTAGATTTGAACTATTACTCGAAATGTAACATTAAATTTTTAAATTTCAAAAGACAACGAAACATATTATAAACTTTATTATGAGAAAGGAATTATATCTTGATGTAGCGTGATATGGTCTTTTGAGGATATAGGATGAAAACTAGTCTATATATATATTTGTATTCTGTTTCTCTATCAGGTTACAATACAGTTGATACTTATAATTTATTCATTTTTTTTATTTTAAAATGTAACATCTTGGAAAACTATAATAGGAGACTTAAATCTAGAGAACAATTAAAATTTTGAGCTTATTACAAGAGAGGTTTGTGAAAGAGACATAAGAATCTGAATTTAAACAAAGTTTGATATATTTCCCTCTTTTGAAGCCTTCCTTGCTTAGAAAAATGAATGTATTATTTCCTCTGGACTTAACTTCCTACAGCCTTGTCAGGAGAACATGATGACGATGATGAGTATTTATCTTCTCTTGCCAATCTAAGCCCAATGCCATCTTCCCTGATAAAACCATTCATCCAATTTTCTTCAGTAGGAGAGCGTAAGTGAGTGAAGAAAAATAGAAAGTCTAGATTCCTTCTTATTGAGGGTGTTTCCTCAATGTATCTATCCCAGTCCTCCAACTCTAGAATGGAAAAGGTAGATACATGTTTGTTGTTGACAACACTTCTTTCATATTCTTTAGGTTTCAAAATTGATAAGTCTATTCGAATGCTCTTAAGAACTTTATCTAGATCTCTTAAATATTTTCATTTAAAGAGTCTCCTACATAGGCTCCCGATAGTCTCAATGTCAAGATCCACTTGGAGGGTCGAGGCTAAGAACATTGCTGGGATATTTGAATTAACTTGATACTTGTTGGAGTTTTCCTTGAATTCACTTCCCAGGACCACTGAGACCGCTCTAACTATAATATTGTATTTGATCATGATAATTTTTTGATCCTGCTTGGAGAAATGACCTCATCGAAGGTTATTTTCCTTTGGAAGCTTCTTAATTTGATTGGGGTCGACATTACTGTCGGGCTTATTAGAGAAGAAGCAGGATAGATACTATATTAACCAAGTTCCCTTTATAAAGATTTCTTAAAGAAGCTTAAGGGAAGGGAATCCCAAGCAATAGCTATTCCCAAGGGATGCCAAAAAAACCTTTTTTGTTCTTACTCCACCTGTCAAATAGCTATGAGATTAATTCTATTAAAACTTGTTGCATATGAGAAAGGTATGTCGTAGCTTGTGTAACGTCTGTAGAGGGAGTGGTTTTTAGAATCTTTATTCATGAATAACTAGATGTGGTAAGAGAATAGGACACTACCTACTTGAAAATTAAAGAGAAATTAAACCATTGGTCGGGTGATGTTAATAATGTGAGTGTATAATTATGGAAATTAACAAATGAGCATGCTATCCTAATTACTATTCATTATTAATATTATGAAAGTCTAAGTTTATCTATCTAACTACCCCCTAGAGATATCAAAGGTGATTCCCCATCCTAGGCTACCGAATCCTCCTTCTTATACTTGTAAAGCTATTACAGAGGGATAGACAATTCCATCATAATATCTCCTTATATTACAACATTAAGTGAATTTTTTAATTTAGCTCCAATTAGGAACTTATTGACGTAAGGAAATGTTCCTAAGCCTATAGGTGGATTATATGGCCATAGGTTGCTACTTAAAATTTAAGTGTTGACTCATATTAGAGTTATCTCGTCTGCCCCTAGGTTAGCTAATTCATCTGCTCTCTTATTTCCTTCCTTGTAAATGTGATTAATAGATACTTCTTGAAAGGATTCACATAAGGTTAATGCTTGGGATAGAAGGGAGTTTAGCCTCCAGTTGGGCGTAGCCTTTTTCCTTAGTGCATTAATAATAATTGCAGAATCTCCTTCTATTTCTAAATGTTGTAATCCCAAGGATACACTCTTTTGAAGACCCTTGATTAAAGCATAAAGTTTTGCCCAATTATTTGTTTCCTCACCAATAGGAGCCGCAATTGTTGCAATTTCCTTGCCTTCTTGATTACAAATGTTGCAACCAATGCTTGCAATTCCAGGGTTTCCTCTGGAAGCTCCATCAAAGTTAAGCTTATGCCAATTATTTTTTGGAGGTCTCCATATACATTCATCTCTTTTTGACGGTTTATTTTGAGAATTTGATCCTAAATAGGGTGGTAAGACTAAACCTTCCCATTTACCTCGCATACTACCATCCCACTGACTCATTCTAAGATCTGTTTTTAGGTTTTTGGTTGTATTGCAATTCATTATTTCTATGATGGCCGCCTCAATTTTGTTGCATAGTTGCTTCCACTCTAATTTTTCTTCTTTGAAAATTCATCTATTACGTTCTTTCCAAATTTCCCAAATTAAAATGTATAATCAAAAGCTATAATCAAATCATGCATCAACTTTTTTCTATTCAAAATTATTTTTTTATCGTGCTAATTTATTTTTTCAAGAATAATTTATAAACATCTTATCATCTCTTTAATTAAATAGTACTGAAATAAAACTAATCAATTTGAAGCTATTTTATTTACTTAAAACTTATTTATTTTAATATAAAACTACTTTATTTAGTTTCATACATTTTGTAATAAATGTTAGGAATTAATCTTTATTTGATAAAGTTAGTTTCTTCCTCTTTTTTTTTGTCTCTTGTAGAAATTGTAGAAATATTTCTTAACAATCCCTTGAAGTTGTTTGTGATCTTTTGAGTTCTCACAACTTATTTTCTTTATTCCAAATATTTGAAATATTAATTTTCTTTCTTATGAAAATTGTAACACATTGTACATACATTAGAGATGCTAGATGAGTCTTAGATTTGGGAGTTACTTTCTAGCTACTTTGGCTCATTATATTGTATTTTCTTTAGACTTTATTACATCTACATAATAATTAAATTTTTTCTCTTTTTCCCCTTACAAATCTTATTTCCTTATATCTTTATTTGCTTGCTTTGCTTTTGATTTGTCAACTTTATGATATATCTACCTTCAAACAATAATTTTTTATTAATTATTTAAAATATTGTATATTAAATATTTGAAACTCTTAAACTTCAATTTTTTTATTGTATAAATTTAATTATCAAATTTAAAATAATATGCTAAAAAAATAAAACAAAAGCTCTGAATTGGACCCATTCATAGAGCTTCCAAGAAAGAAAAATAATATGAGAATTAGATTTCCAAGAATGATAATATTCGGTGGGGATAAGTCATATACATTTTAGCAAGTTAAATAATTGCCCACTTATCCTTTGTGTCGGTGCTTTCATTAAAATAAGTGATATATATTCAGCCATGGATGGCGACAGTGGCGCAATTTGTATCATTGCTATTGAAAGATAATAAATTTAATAAGTTACGTGACATGACAGAGAAAAAGTATACCGATTGCTTACGTAACTGGTCTCCAAACACAGGATTAATATAAGGTTTCAAATTAAGTAATTATAATTAGTGGGCAGCATTAAAGTATGTGGGCTATCTCCACCCAATTAAATTATTATGATATGAATGGGTGTAATACGGAACTTCCCGGTATTTAACACAATTCTGTCATGTAAAAAGCTCGTCTGAATTTGGGCTAAGATCTGCCATTGATGGAGGATGATTTTTTAAAACAACATATTTATTGACGTTTTTTTGTTTGGAGAATATTATCATTCCCTAATTTGCATCATTTTATATTTGATTTTTTGAACAACGTATGTTAATGGAAGTTTGTCTGTTTGGGTTGCTAAGAGAGAATGTTATCATGGGCTAAGATCTAGCATTGATGGAGGAGGAGGTTTTATAATATTTTTATAGAGGTTTGTCTATTGGCTTGTTAGGTTCATTTAAATTTGGGTTAGGGTTATGGTTGATAGAGGGTAGATCTACTTTAAAGTAAACGTTTCAATAATTATTGGATAATATTTTATGATATTATTCATTTAGTTGTAGTCTTGGATAAACATGTTTCTATTCTTTTAATTTAGATATATGCAATATTATTCATATTATATACTTAATTGTAGTACAAATATTTCTCACCTCTCAATTTCGATATGCATAGTTTATTCGAGTGCAATTGTGTGTGCGTGCATGCGCCGCACATGCTTAAAATAGAGTGTTTTATAGAAGTAAAAACAAGAGTTTAAGATGGCTTTTATTGTGATGGTTTAGATGTTAAAAAATGGTTAACACCTGTAGTGCCACTTTGTAACATCCTTTCATTGAGATTGAAACATCACTTTGCTTATTTTCTAATTTTTCCTTTATGTTGCACATGCAATCTTTATTATTTGTCAATATTTTATCGTTCCTCATTAATTAAATGATAAAAATTGTTTAGTTAATTACTAATATTCATCCCTAATTTGCATCATATTCTAATTGATTTGACATTTTGACCATGCCCAATCATGTCACTTTCATCATTGGTCATTTTAAATCTTGTCAATTAATCAAATCCATCATTCTAAGGATAAATAACGAATAATTTATCCCCTATTCCTAAGTCTCATGTCATGCAATATAATTTATTTATCTCTTTTTGCATTTTTCCCCCAATTAATTAATTGTCTCATATGTGGGAATTATTGAATTTCGAAATTCAAATAATCCCTCATCCTACTAATTTGCCTCTATTTCCCCTAATTGTGCCTTCAACTCCTATAATTTTGCCTCCACCTTCCCTTCCTTTTTCCCACTAATTTGGCTTCCTAATTTCTCCTTAATTTGTGCATTCCAAATTGTGGCTCAATTAGTCATAATTATGAAACCTTCCAAATTACATTTCCATTAGCCAATTTTGCAATCTCTTTTGCAATTCTATAAATTGGCCTCCTTTTTCCTCATTTCACTAACCACTGACTTTTGAATCTTCTTGACATTATTGTCAATTTATTGCTTTCATGTTATAGGTGCATTTGGTCACAATGAAAGCTACATATCAACATTTTGAGAAGAAAGAAATGGAATTGAAGTCTAATTAAGGGAGTGTTGTTAATTTATTTTTCAATTTTTATGCACTTTGTCTCAATTGTTTTGATGGTTAGGTTAGAATTTTTATTTTGTATGATTTTAGGGTTTTTGTGGTTAATCTTTACATGCAATATTTTCTAATTTCCATTTTCCTACCCTACATTTGGTGAACTTGACATGAAACATCCAATTCTAGTGTTTTTTTCTTGTTTTTGATGTGCTTGCAAGTACATGACCAGTCTCTACGCACTTGGGAGTTAACTTGCACACTCAGTCACTTCTACAATGTAAATAGACACAAATATTGTGTAGTTGGGGTGAATCTTATGCAATTGGATCTCAAAACTGCATAGTCGGGATCATAGATAAGGGTTTTGTTGAGTTTCATTATGAATTGCAGTTTGATATTACATGCAGTATTTTTTGGTGACCAATTTGTTAATTAAAGTCCTAAAATGAAATTTTCACATCTATTTGGGCTTGAAACTAAATCTCACACTTTCATTTGGGTTCCTAAAATGAACACAATCTAGTCTAAAATTTTAGACAATTGAATTCAAGACAAACAATCATCTAGTATAACTAGGAGGGTTCAATTAGCAACAAATCTTCACATAGATTAATTAGTATGGCTCAATGAACCCAAAATTGATTAGATAGACCTAATTAGGAACTTAGATTTATCAAATTTGAGCATATATTGCAAATCTGGGAATAATTATGCATTCTATCTCAGGTTTTGCGCACTTAAGGTTTGTTTTACACAGTTAAGTTGTTCTATTGCATGGTTGGGGTCTATTTTGTGTACTTCATCACTATGTATATGCACTTAGATGATGTCCCTACGCAGTTGGGTTAAAAATTGCACTGTTGGGAAGGTATATTATCTTTCTAGTTTGATGTCTTCTTTCTATTTTTGATCACTACAACTTTCTATTAGCATAAATATTTCATGTTACTGATCAATTTGTACAATGTTGTCACAAACATGGGATGAAGATCTATCATCCAAACTACTAATGAGTTTGTTGAAAGATGTGTGGTGAAGACCTTGTGTGCTTGTTAAAATTTTATGTGCTTGTTTTTATTAGATTAGAGAACACTTCATTTCTAAAAGGTCAATAAACTCTTCTTAGTATGTTTTGTGTGCTTGTGCATTGTAGAGTGGACCCACTACTATGAAAAGTATCATCTCCCCTTGTGCTTTGAGTGAATCTAATAGGCTAAGGCCAAGCTTCTCCAAATATCTCTATAAAAATGTGATTGTGATCAAAATTTTAGTAAACGAGACGTGATGCATGATAGCTCTCCTCCAATATCCTTGAGATGCATAAAGCATTTTTTTCTAAGGGCTAGGAGACCTCTAAATGGAGTTTATCCTTGCATCCCTTGAATATAATGTCCTTACTATGAACCATTGCTATAGAAAACCAAAAACCTTATATAGTTTCTAGAGAAAAAGGTCAGAGACTGACTAAGATGCCCCACATGTACCCCTTATTGTGAGACATAAAATTCTCTAGGTTTTTGAACCTTTGGGGTAAGATATTCTAGTGATTCTTGTGCCATGGAGGGGATTCAATGATACTAGAATATCTACTTGTCTACTTTGTCTAAGGTATATGGAGAAATCCAATTGGGGATTCAACAAGTAGTATATTTTCTAGCCTAGGTTGTAAAGTGTTTGTTGCAAAAGTAAAAAAAAAACCATTGTTCTTGATGTGTCTTGTGTGTGTTAAAATTTTCATAATTCAAACACCTCGCTAAAATCCCCAAAGGATTTCAAGACATTTCAAAAACACCTTGTCACAAAATTTTTAAAGAACTATTCAAATTGATCAAACCTTTCAAGAGTTGGAACTTCAACAACCTTGCATAATATGAAACCTTATTTTAATTTTAGGTTAGTCCTTACATTAGCCTTCATATTAATTGCATAAGTCCTCATAATTGGTTTGATTAATTGCCTTGGTTATTGTCTTGGATCTTAGGTCATATTGCCTTTGCATCTCATCCAAGCTCATTGTCCTCGTCATTCCATTCCTCTCATAATTGCATATTACCTCTCATTATCAACTATTAGCATATCTAGTCCTCATTATAGTTGCATTACCCTTTTCGTAACTGTCCTTGCTTTAGCATCCTGATATTGCACTTAGAACTTAAGTAAAATTTATAAAATCCCTTATGGTTATACCTTATGTTATTAGATAAAAATATTGACCTTGTAATAAGTTTGTCCTTTTATCAATAATAAATATCATCATTACTTGTCAATACCCAATCTTGTCAATGACGGATTTGGCTTGCTCCTTTACCATTAGACTTGCATTCCTAAGATTTTTAAAGTTCAAAAACCCCAAAAAATAATTTGCATCGCATAGCCTTTGGTTTGCATTCATTGCATCATCATCTTTAAATTGCATTTGAAAACCCCCAAAAATCCAAAAATAACTTTGCATAGTTTGCATTTCATAAGTCCTTCATTTGCATTTCCTTATGTCACATATTCTTAAATCCTTCATTTGTAATGGTCATAATCATTCAAAAACCTTCAAAATCCAAAAAGAAAAGAGAAAAAGGTAATTACCCCAAAAACACAAGTTGTTGGAACTACAAAATGTTGGATTTCTATAATACTAGAATTCGCCAATTCAGGAAGTCTTAAATATGGAAAATGGTTTTTGGAATATGGGTGTAATTGTTTGGTTTACTTGGAAGATGATAAAAAATGGCCATGGGAATAAAAAATGACCATAAAATGAGCAAATATAATCATGCTTTGATCAAAGACAACTAGTAAAAGCAAACATGCAGAGATATTTAGCAAAATGACCATGAAACCTAGTCACCTAACTAGACTTTGAGATTCGAATATATCTACAGAAATGTGTTTGAGAAGTATTTTTAAAAATACCTGCAAATCAATTAACCAAGAGTCCTACACACAACAATAAAATAGCTGGAAAAACCTACAAATACTTCAACCGAGAACCTCAACACAAGGGAAAAACAACAAAATAACACAATTAGATATGTGGATGAGATGGGAAAAAGATCAACGGACAATGTGGACCTGAAAATTCTATAAAATTTGATTTATCAAAAAGTGGAATAGGAATTAGTTTTCCAATTCCACCTTTTGAGGTGGAAGATTCATATGCTCATTTTCGGCCAAAATGAGAATTTGGAAAATCCTATTCTATTTTTTTATTTTTTTAAAATAAACTGTGAATTCAAAAATTTTGGTATTTGAATTTCCCAATTCTAGCTCAATTCCAGCAACCAAACGAGCCCTAAGTGCATTGTCATAAGACATCATGCCAATTGAAACTATGTGTGAAATTTGTACTTGCAAGTTGCAATCACAAATGCTCAATAGATCCTTGCATGCATGGTTAATCAATAATCAATGGTTAGATAAACAAGCATAAGAAACCACACAAATCAACCTATTGCCTCCTATTCAACGCGAGTATGATGCTCTCAGATTCTTGAGTAATCAGTGACTATAAACAACAATTGAAACGAAGGATTTATATGAAATGTAATTTAATCTATTTTTCTTGGATTCTTGTGATGCAAATATGATAAGAAATTAAGCTATATTCTATGAAAGAAACACGATTTTTACGATGAATATTATATGTGAATAAAAACTAAATAATAAGAATATGAAAACCCTCAAATTGATGCATAATAGCTTCAATGGAATGTCTTTACTCCAAATTGCACATATCAAATGAGAGGAGGAAGCTTTCTTTTATAGGAACCTTGATAAAATCAACGGTCAAGATTGATTTTGGATGAACAATCCAAATTTTCCCAAAGCTGAGTTTAAAGCATGCAAGCTGAGTTGATTGGTTACTTTTTTAGTTTGAATAGGAGTTAAAACTGATTGATGCTCAAGTTAACAACTTTTCCCCCTTTTTTGATTTATGCAACTCCACATTTATCTCAGTTTTGCTTTATTTCTTATTTTTATCAATTCTTTCCTTGTTTTTATCAATTTTGAGGATTTATCTCAATTTTTGAATATTTAATTCAAATTAATTCCTTTTTTATGTGTAACTAGCAAATGGGTTCAATTTAATTAATGTGTTAGGATATTTAATTAGATTAATTGTTTTAAATTGATTTAATTTCTAGATAATGTTGACATTTAGGAATTAGTTGTTTTTTTATGATTTTGTAACTTTAATGATCAGATCAAATTAATGATAGAAATTGAATTGCCTTTTGGGTTAGGACTTTTATGATTATGATCAATAATTGAGATTAGGGCCCATGGTTTAGGAAACCAATTTTGAGTGATTACATTTGCCTCTCTTTGAATTGATGTGTGACTGGTGCATTGATTCAAAGAACATGTGATATCGAAGCATAGAATAGTTTGATATGAAGTGATGAAACTATTCCTAAGAAAGAGAAACCGACTCCGAGCTTGATTGAATGAAGATCGATTGATGATTCAAAAGATACTGATTTTGAACTTGATTGAACTAGAATCGATGAAATTGACTTTGAACTTGATGGAATGAAGACTGATTGATGATTTTAAATAATATCAATCGTGAACATGATTGAACAAGGACTAATGAAAGTGACTCCAAACTTGATGGAATGAAGATCGATTGATGATAAGACCAAAATATCTAGCTTGATGTGGTTTGATGAAACTGAATATATGTCCGGTGATCGATTGAGATAACTGATTTGATATGGGTCTTGATGAAGCCAATTGCCATATTAAGAAGACAATATCAGATTGATATGGATCCTGATGAACCTGATATGCCCCTAGAGATTTGATTGTGTTGCAATAGTTTAGATGCATGTCCGAGTGATTTGATATGAAGTGATGAAATCACTCATTCAGAAGGATTGAAGAGCCTCAACTTGATATGGTTTCTGATGAAGTTGAGATGCCCCTAGTGATGAGGTCTTGCTTGATGATTAGATTTGATTGATTGGTGAAGAAAATTTTCTTGATTTGCAGATTGATCTTTAATTAATGATCATGGATTGATGATGTATTGTTCATTCCCCCTTGGGAGTGAAATCAAAATACGACGAGGTAGCATAGTGATTTCAAGCAATTCAATTGATAAAAAGTATTTGATTTGAATCAGACATGACGTAGAAAAGTTTTGAACTGATGTTGATTGAGTTGCATACATTTAGGAACACATTCTGAACTTGTTTGGGGTCCCATTGACCAAGTTTGACCAAGTTTGACAATGAGTTGGTCATGGTTAACCAAAAATCTTGAGCACATAGATTGGATTGATATAGGATTAGAATTGATATGTAATTCAAAATCAAATACATGCACACATGGACTAACCACTAAAGGGCTCTTGTTTCTTTGTGTTAGGACATTTTCAAAGAAAAGGAGTCATGTCAAATATACTTGGTAGCCGGCACACTCCTTAAATCAAAAGTGGATTATGGCATATGAGAATATTTGGTGCATGTAGTTAAGATTATGGAGTAGATATGACTTTTTCAAAGGCAAATTCATGTTCATATTGCATTTGTAATATTTTATAAGTAAAATAACCATAGTTAAAGGTGTAGAGATTTTTTTTAAAAATCATGTAAAATTGTAATTTGGATGAAACATTCAAATAGAATTCTCAAACTTATTTGTTACAGAGCATCTTTTGTATCCCTAGTCTAACTCAGGCTAGGATGGTCATTCCAAAATCAAATAGTTAATTTGTTCATTTAACATTATTTTTGTGAATTTAACATTGTAGCAAACCTTGTTGCCTTAGCAATTGTTGATCATGAACCTTTCTTGACCCCTTTCAATAGGATTTTTCTTGGTCAAGACTTGAAAGTGTTAGCTTTTAAACTCATAGAATTATTGTTGGTTGCCCTTCATATTTGTACCATGTGTCGGCAAGGATTTTCTCATGGCTTGTACTAGGCCATATTTTGTATGATGACAATTTATTCCCAGTTGGTGAGTAGAATTGACAACTTGTGTTAAAAGTTGAGGTAGAACTTATTTATGATCATAAGAGTGACCCTAGTGATTGTAGGGCTTACCCTACACTCAAGATGTACATTTGACAAAATTTATCGACAAATTAAAATTCAAAGTACAACATGGTTTTGAACTTCAATTAATTAATAAATACAATCAAATGTGCATACTGAGTATTGGATAGATATTAAGATTGAAGTAGATTAATTTTTGTATTAAATGTTACATTTATCTACTTCTATTTGAACTTTTTGTGGCTCTTTTGGTGGATGAGGCTCTCTTTAAACTTTATTTGATGGTGCATTTTAGAACCTATTTATGTTGGGGTTTTTGCTAGTCCATAGAATAGGTAAGTGTCCCTTCCAAAAGCTTTAAGGACCCCATTTTAAGGGGTAGGTCTCTAGCAAAAACTTTTGCACTATCTGCCATTGCCTAGATATTGCTACTCAACTTTTTAAAGGGGTCGTGCCCTTCTAAGATTGGAGATTTCGGCTTTCACCAATCTAAGGCTTCTATTAGGGAAGATTGTATTGCTAAATTGGAGATAATTATTCCCAATGTGCAGCATTAATCATGTATTCTACATTTGTTTATCCTTTTAGTTTGAGACTATGGAGTTGCTACGAAAGGTTTTGGAGGAGGTGGTTGAGCAAGCTGGCATGAATTCCATAATTTAAGGAACTTAAAGCTTTTTGCCTGAAGCTATGTCTAGTGGAGGATAATCTTACGACAATTCAATCTTAGGGCTTCCTTGAGGTTTCAAAAGTTTTCACCTTGCCTCCATGAGTGGAAGATAAGCTGTGATGGTTGAAAAAGTAGATGAAAGTATTCCTAGGTAAATTTTCCCACCCTAGATTGTGTATGTGTAGGTGTCTCCTACAGGTGGTGAGGACGGCTACAAGGAGTTGGTGGTGGCTGATTTAGATAGTGGGGAGTGGATTCAATTGATGGTGTTGGCAGCTAGAGGGTTTTTATTAGTTGGCAGGCTTCAGTCCGTTAGCGCCTTGTTTTGCAGTGGTCAATTTTATTTTCAGAAAGTGGTGATAGTTTGTTCAATGGTATTTTGTTTCTCGGTTGTATAAATCCTTTTATATATATATATATATAAACAAAATTTTAAAATACCAAGCTAAAATTAGAAAGCAAAAAGAAATTTGAAACATAAATAAATCAACATAACTTTATATGAGATATATTCTCCAAGTTTCCATTCCCTTAGTATGAGTGTCTTGGTACATAAAGAAAACCATCAGAAAAGAAATCCTTGAAAGGCAGGGTCGGTCATCAAATTTCACCTCTCGAACTTTTCAATTTGAAGTTATGCTGCTTCCCAACTCACACAGATCTTCACCATCTCACAAAACAAATTTTGATTGAAATCACCTCATCTAATTTGTCGAGAAGCTAGAAGTGGAATTCCACAGATTGTCCTTTTATTTGGTAGACCAATTGAACCTCAAACTGTTTGTTTCTCTCCATCAATCTCGATTTATTATTTCTGTAGGGAAAATAGACCATACTTGGATGCACTTTCCAATATCATATCTTTCACCTTATCATCTCCCCAGTTTTCCATGTATCTTCCCTCACCCTGAAACATTCAAAACCGATTTATATTTCAAGTTTCAGATGCTACATATTTAATTAAATGAGACAGTAAGGATTTGTTAGAATTAAATGTGATTGTATAGAGGATATTGTGATCAGAGCAGCAGATGTTAGAATTTATGATGTGCAGTGGAAGAGATTCTATGGCCCTTATGAGATTCACTAATATCACAGTCTCCCTCTTACTGCATATTCGAACATGATAGACTGCTTCCCCTGCCTTGCAAATGTCCAGCTGAATTCAATAGCAACAAAAAAAAATGACTTTCAGCAAGACAATGTGTCTAGATTCCTTTTATATTGATTAAAGGATTTGAATCATTTTTCAATGGTTATTTATGCAGAGAATTAACAACAATGACAACTTAAATGAAATATATTGTAACTAAGCTAAACAAATTAGGATGCATATTTGATGATCAGTTAGACAGGTTCTGCAGAGCAATCTGATCTGCAATAAGATTCTTTGTCATTATCATCATCAACTAAGTAAAGTGAAAGCAAAAAACAGATCATGAACACCCCGAACAATTAAGGACTATATATATATATATATATATATATAGCCACGGTAACATGGACAATTAGTATTTTTCTCTGTAGCATCATGTTTATCATAGAACAACAACAATGGCTATTTTCCTCCTTAAAAGTACTAATGTTCACATATGGCCAAGAATAACCACTGGAACCGAATAAAAGTACAGATCCAAAAAAGTTCATTGACAAAGAAAATTATCAAGCAGCCTATGTAGACTAATTGCCAGGAAACTCTAATAGAGAAACGTGGACTGCATACCCAATCCCTGTACACACAATCTCTGGTGACACTATTTATATATTATATAGCCATCTCCTTATTCATTCACTCACATACCCTATTTATTTTGATCGGTATGCCTGTTTCCATTGGTACTCCTGCATCCAGATAACTGTGCTATGCAGTGATTGAAAATCCAAAACTACATCCAAAAAATAAAATAGCATCTGAACCTTTCCTATAGTAAAATCACTCATGTCTCATGTCCAACGTATAGGTGATGCAGGGACCTATTGGTGGGACACAGAACGGTGCTCCACAAACTGCATGATTTCAGGGGCAAAAAGCATGACAGCAACATGATTTATTCGATACATGATTGTTGAGGCTAATTATGTAAATTTTACTATTATCGATTCTAAAATCAAACTTTTTTTGTAACAATACTATTAGCTATCTTTCTTTTAAATAATTTTCTTATCTTTTGATTCAAAATTACTAGATTGACTTTGGAATCACAAATTAAGTGTGAACTCAGTAAGCCACCATTCATGGCTAAACAATGGAACAAGAACAGACCATCCAGGGAGAAACCAGGCGACCTAGTCTCTGTAGGTCTTAAATTGCAAATTCTGTTGCAAGGTCAAGGTGACTCCCAACCTGCTCTGAATCGGTGTTTAATCTTTAATAAACCAGTCACTGTGCTGAGCTCACCAATGGGTTTATCTTCTAATAAATTGTACAATGATTCAAAATTGGAAACAATGTGACTTTTATTTGAGATCTGATGGTTTCAGTTTTCTTAACTGGCAGCGTGGAGAATTCTTTTTTCCCTTTAAAATGCTTTTAGGAGAAGCCCTGTCTGTGGCCTCTGAGCCAATGCCTGCTCTGATGTGGCAAACCCTTTTGACAGGTATACAGAAGGGAATCCTTATGGTTTGCATGGATGGTGTTATTACTTCTGTGAGTTGGATTCTTCTACAGATTACTCGAGATGGCTAGGAATATTGTAAGATTTGCCAACCAGAGTGAGAGCCTGCCATGTATCCCTAGAAGCCAGGGTAATGACCCGGACAAGTGTAACAAACCTATGGCATACATTTGAGCCTTGAGCCTCACCAGCTCAAAATAATAAAAATGTAGAACTAGAAATACAGAATGATCAAAAGTACAGTATGTAGAATCTATAGTACATTGGGCTACCCGCTTCCATACATTAAGCCTGTGTTGATGCGTATTTTATGACTCACCAAACAGTAGAACAAAATACCGAGATATATTATCCTCTCTTGAACAAAGTACTACGTATGCTAAGATTGCAAAAAGATCATACGATAACTCCAAGGTTCCTCGACTTGTGGATATGCTCGGTGTTGATGTGATTTGCTGATGATCACAAGGGGCCTTACGTTTTCAATCTTTTATGTCATGATGAATATGGTTACTATCAAAAGATTTTCAATTAAGTGCTATTTTTGGGTTTTTCACCGGATATGCAAAAATTAAAAGGGATTAGGGTTCAGAGATTCTAATCTATTCCTAAGGGTAATGATAGCCAAGGAAAGTATTTTGATGGACAAGTTCCTTAATTTACCAAGTCTCGCTTCACCAAGTCAAGCTACAACTACACAAAGACCGGTGCAATCTTCAAAGGTTTGTGCAAATGATCAAATTTAGGCACATGGATAAGGGTTCAGGCTAACTTTGCACAATGCTTTAGAATCACTAAAACGTCAAAAGTATGAACCAGAGAAACTCATCAAAACCATATTCTCCAAAACATTCATTACACTTTATCTATTAAACTTAATCTAATTGAGAGAATAATGAAACCAAGCAAGCATTAAGACACATCAAATGATCACCACACTTCAATGAAAATTGTATTGTCTCAACAGCTCATAAGCAACAATCTCAAAATTTGCTCTTTTAAAAATGACAAGAAGAGAACTTTATATAGGTCTTCAAAAACAACGAAAGACCCGGATCAAAACAATAACCGATGGTCCAGATTTTGCCACCTCAGCCTTAATTAGGGTTAGGGCATAGAAGAGGGAATCTAAATTAATGCAAGGAAGAAACCACTACCGTAGTGGGTAATAAATGCCCATGATGGATGCATGTTCAAGAAGAGGGTGAGGTGTCATAAATGACCACTACATGAATGTCCACTATGCATTAAATGCATCTACCGTTGACCTCTGTGTTTGAAGTCTTAGAATCTACCCAATATGGCCTCCAACTCATCAATGCTGACACTCGGTGCTGATTCCTATCTGAATTCCAGCACCAACACTGCTCGCTCTGACCTCTTCAGGCTATCCTCCCATTCTAGCAATAGATCTTGCACTGCGTGCATGTTGTTTGAGAAGGAAGAGAGGTTCTCAAAATCATCCCCTATGAACGAGTTAAGACTAAAGAACTCCTCCAATTTCCCCTTCATGTTGTCTATTGTTATTTCCTCCTCGACCAACCTTTGCAACCACAGTGATGCAATGGTATTGGAGAGCTCCTGCCGGATATTCTCAAGTATCCCCTTCAATCAAGCTGACTCCTTACTGAAATGTTCAAACATGTCCTTTCCCAAAAGAACTGCACAATACCACCAAGAGAAATCATATGCTCCTTCTCCAATGACCTTGCCGTCAACCAAGACCTACCTAGGGGTTTCCATCAGCTCCTGCAAGTCAGAGATTGCCCCATCCTCATAGATATGCTCATCTTCCCAAGTCTCCTCTATGCAACCAATTTGAGAAAGAATGGCCAACGCCTTATCATGAATTCGTACTAACTCCTCAGCGTGGATGTAGGTTCATCCTCGATCTGCTTAATCCAAGTCTTTGCACCCTGAGCAATCCTCCTAATCACATCGATGGCCTCAACTGACTCGACTAGAACAACCATTGGTGGAACAAAAGACGGGTCCTCTTCTTGAACTGGGCGAGGCAACCTATCAATGTATGCACATAAAGCCATGTTCTCTTCCTTCATTCTCTGATATTTTTCTTCTAGCCTCCTCATCTTATCCTTAACAACTTGTGTTGAATCTTCAAATTCCTCCATGACCTGTGCTCGAGAGGCCTGACCAAGATCTACCTCTCTTATGTGATACTCCTCAGGAGCAATTTGATCTTTGGTCTTGTCGACTGCTGGAGTCACTATTTGCAAAATTTTGGATCTAGATTCTCCTCTGACGACCTTGGTGAATTTCTTGGCTTTTACCTTTTCTCCTGATCGGTCAATTCAATCTAGAATCTCTTGTATCTCAACTGCAGGGTCTATCTCCTTTTCCTGGCTTCTCTGAATCCTCTGCTTGAGCCACTCTAGAACATTTGTATTTGGGTCCCTCTGTACTTATAGCTCTTCTTGTCCTTGCATTGCTCTAGTATCAATCTCCTAAGCTCCAGGACTTTCTACCATTTCTTCAGGAGCAAGTGCCTCTGTCGCAGGGATCTCCTCTTCTGCCACTCGGGCCTATGCTTCTACCTCAGGATTTCTTCCTCAATTATCTTCCTAAAGAAGACACCAAGACTCTCATCTATTGTCACATCTTGTTCCCTGCTTGTTCCTGGAATGAACCTCTCATTGGCATTAATGCTCAATCTATCTTGTATCGCTCTTGTCATGCATTGTTCTCCTTGTTGCATTCTTATTTCACTTGCTTCTCCTTCCTGGCGGGTGAATGCTCCAATTTCCTGCACACTGGGAGTCCGGCTAGGAGAAGATGGTGCACCCTCAGACCTTAATCTTTTCTATTGTGGTTCTTCAACATGAAGATCCAATCTCCTCTTTATATGCATCTCCTAAGCTGCATCCTTCTCCTTTCTATGTTCTGTACTACCTGAAGGGATGTCTCTTTCTTCTACTCTTCCTCCAGATGGCTACCTTGGTCTCTCATCTCGCAGTTGTGGATGACCCATCAACTTGTAGGTCCAATCTTCTTTTGACATAGTCATCCTTTCAAGTTTTCGTTCTACCCACCACCTTGTGAAGTCCACAACTGGCTTCGTCAATACATCAAGATCCATGATCTCTTTCCTCTGCCAATCGTAAGGATGAATGACCTTTTCTTTATCTGGGTTAAAACATCTCTATAACACATTTGGGTCCTCTTCCATTTGATCAGGAATGTGGACAATCTTACATGCCCTGATTAGGTCCAAGGGCAATCGGGAGCACATTCTCTTCTTGACCTCATTCTCATCAACTGCATTTGCCCAAAAATCCTTGAGGTGAGCCTTGTGTTGATGCCTCATCCCTAGCACTACTCTAATATTATTATATGGGTCAAAAGTCAGCCTTCCTAGATAGAGTGGTAGAGGAAAGAATTTTAGCTCATTAGATGACCTCTCAGATGCTGGAAGACAAGGACACACTTCAACTCCATCACCTCCAATGGACAAGGGGAACTCTAGTCCAAGCTTCTTCTTCTTCTTCAGGACTTTGTCATAAGCTATCAACTGCCTGGTGACTTCCAACAAGACCATTTTATCGGTAGGGTACCGTGGAAGCTTGAATGGCTGCTCACAAAATCCTTGCAATCTAATATAGGAGAAGGTGGGAAATTGAATGAACCATGCCCCAAATTCCTCCACCAGCTTCATTGCCTCTGAAGACAATCTCATATGCAATCCCTTCTGCAAGGTTCTCATGATGCGCATTGCAAATGCATCGTTAACCCAGGGGTAGTCATCTATAGCATGTAGATGCAACTGTGGGTAACAGTCATGAACTCTTAACCTTGGACTTCCAATTCCAAGGACTCCCTTGTACCTCAGTCCTTCATACCTTGTACTTCATGCTAGCATATATATTACATATGAGCTAATGAAAAATTTCTTCGTATGCTCTAGATTCCTCAGTTGCTCATCGAGGTTGTCGCTAATCAACCCAGCCCAATCGATGTGATTGAACTCCTCTACTACCTATTGAACAAAGTACCACATCCATGTCTCAAACAGGTAAGAGTGGGGTAAGCCAAATATCCTGCTGAGCATCATTATTAGATCACTGTATTCACGGTGGAAATCCATCCGCACAAGCTCCTTGGGCAACTTAGAGTAGTGGGTTTTATTCCTCCTCATCCATTTTCTATTGATGATCTCATCACAATGCTGAACTCCTGCTGTGTAGACTCTGTGCACCTTCTCCTTTGTCTTCGAGACCAACCTCCGAGGTGAAGGGATCCCGAATGCTTTAGTAATGGCTAGAGGAGAGAGATCTGCAATGATATTCCTGTTTGAGTCCTTGATCGTTCTTTCATTGGACTGATGATGTTTTGCACATTCCACAATCAACTCAACATGCTAAAAGGCAGGAGGGAATCTGGTTGCATCTATAATTCCACTGTTCACAATTCGGGCAGCCAGGTGTGTCGGGTGATGATCTTTGTATCCAAACATCGTCCTTTGGAACTCACTCAAATTGAGGCATCCAAGATTCATGTCCTTCACATCAATCCACTTCAAGACAATCTTGGATTCCGGATAGA
The DNA here is from genome assembly GCA_027943335.1 of Chamaecyparis obtusa. NCBI lineage: Eukaryota > Viridiplantae > Streptophyta > Pinopsida > Cupressales > Cupressaceae > Chamaecyparis > Chamaecyparis obtusa. The sequence continues at coordinate 681,009 of BSBK01001672.1, forward strand.
ATTCTCTATGTTCATTCTTGATCAGTTGCCTTCTGCTTACGCTGGTTCCTCTGGGTTTAGCCATCTGCAAAACAGAAAGAGAAAAAAAACTTATAAGAGCATAAAGAAAAAGCAAAGAAAAGCACTTCATCCCAAAATTCAAAGATCTGCTAGAATTTCTTCATCTTGTCTGAAATTCAATTTTCTCTCTCCTCATGGAGATTTTTACCTGTGATCAACTTACTGAAGAAAATTTTGAAAATCTCACAAATTTCTTCACACTTCCCTAGAAATAATCCTTCTCTCTTCAAGAATGCTCTCTCAATTTGTGTGAGAATGAAATGAACAAAACCTTCTCTTATAGCCTCTCAAAAACTCGAAAAGTTGCTTTAAAGATTGCAGGCTAAAATTAGGTAGCTGCCCTATTTTAATACAAGTTTCCATTTTTTGAAAAGATTCCTTGCCACTTGTTTGTGTTTTTCTCCCGCTTTTTAGAATCTGCCAATTTAAGCAGCTTGTCTTCATGAGGAAGTTTTCCTATTCCTCAAAATTTCCAATTTTTTGTTTTATGATTTTTTAGATTTTTTAGAGGTTAATTAATTAAATATTAATAAAATCGATATTTAACCAATTTGAATTTTAAAACATAAAATCAAGAAAAATCTTTTAAAGCAATTTCATTTTTGATCTTTCATTCTTTAATTGCTTTTTTTATGTTTTATCATTTTTTTGCGTTTTAATTAAATATTGATAAAAATCAATATTAATTAATTTTCATTTCAAATCTATGTCGATTTCCTTCATGTCTTTTATTTCCAAATTTTTGATTTTTTAAAGATTAATTAATTAAATATTAATATTTAACCAATTTTACAATTGAAACTTAAAACCACAAAAACTTTATTATTTCTATCTTCGAACTCGTCCTTCAAATTGATTCACTCAAGTTTCAAATTCATGCCAAGATTTTGCTCATGAGTTCGGGCGGGTGTCGGATTTTGCCTAAAGCACTCATTTCGTGACCTACCTTATTTGTGCCTGAGAAGATATCGGAGCAAGATTTTGGGTGAGTAAAGGATTTTCTTCATCCCACATTCTATGACTTCATGAAATTTGCGCTCCAAGGAATGCGGGAGTGGGATTCTTCATGTGTGAAGGATTTTGTCCTCAGCACACATTCCATTACCTCACGCTATTTATGTTTGCAAAGAAATAGGAGTGGGTTTTTAGCATGTAGCAGATTTCTTCTTTGAAGAGCAGTCCATTGACCACATTAACTCGTGCTCCAAGGAAGTTGGAATCAGGATTTTGGCATACTGAAGGATTCTTTCTCTAAGCACACATTCCATGAGTGCATGAAATATGTGCTCCAAGGAATGCAAGAGTGGGATTGGAAGGTGGTCACAAAATTTGTCCTCGGGACTCTTTCTGTGAGTGCATGCAATATGCACTCCAAGAAAAGGGGAGTGGGATTCTGGGCGTGTGAAGGATTTTGTCCTTTGCATCAAATTCGTTAGCAAGTGACCTTTGAACTCGAGAGAAGTTCAGAGTGGGTTTGGGAGGTGGTCACGAATTTTGGCCAGCGTTGACTTCTCCCTCACCAGCGTTGAAATGCGCTTTGCTAATTGCGGGAGCAAGATTCGAAAGGAGTGGTAGACTGTTCTATTTCAAGTATTTCCTTGTTCATTGCATCCCTCATAACGTCAAAGACTTGTACGCTGGCACTAAAAGGTGGACATTTACATCTGCAAAGAACATTCTTGTGTGTTACCACTCAAAAACCTATGAGATGAGACCAAGAGCTGCTGAGAACACAAAAAACACAGGACACAAGCCGCAGGAAGGAAGGGGTTCCCATCATCGATGGGTGATGTGGTGATCCGGTCACAACATCTGGCGACTCCATGGGTGAAATGTTGAAAACATTTCAAAGATAAAAAATTACTTGGAACCCAGATTCCTTGGTAAACAAACTTATGCTATCACGAAGAGGGAAAATGTAACCCAAAAGGGGAGAAGAATCATATATTGGATCAAGACATTGTCATCCTTCAATTACCTATGTTTGTGCAAATGCATTAATTCCCACTCAAAAAGACCACTTAGAAACCCTAGGATTAGCCATGTCAAGCTATATATTCCTCTTAACTCCAAAAGCATCCTGGACATTGCTCCGCTGCCAGTCAAGCATCTATAGCCCTGACGGAGTTGTCGTTGTAAACCAATAGAGATTGCTCCACTTTCGGTGAATTATTCTTTCGAACACCTATGGAGATTTTCGTGTACCCCCAAAAGCCAATTATTTCATCTTTTCTTTTATTTTCTCTTTTATCCTTTTCAATTGATATTTCATTTCTTTCTTTTCTTTTGGCTTGTGAACAGTGAAGCTCACTATGGGTTTAGGAATTACAGTGGCGCTGAAGCAAGATTTTAAAATTTTCACAAGCCATGACCTCTCCTACAGAAATTAAGATGGACTCGGAGAAATAGTTAGGTGTGAAAAATATAGCAATCTCAAAGTTTGAGTGTCAAGATACTGTGCATGATTAACCTCCCGAGTCAAGTCTGTGTTCCAACCTAATGATAAACATAAGAAAGACAACCTTAGTTTCTAGGGATCTTCATAAATAGTTATCCAGGAAATGAGGTAAACAAGACTTAGTGGAATCTTCAAATGAAGTTCAAAGTCACACAATGCCCCTACGTAAATGGGAACACCCAAACCTCCAGGCCACCTGGCAAAAACCAAAACCACAACCAAAACAAAAGAAAACCAAAATTGCCTAAGCAAACCAAGCTTAGGGGAAACAAAACCCTAAACTAACAACCTAAACTACAGAAAGCCAAAATCCCACCAATGGGAAAGAAATGAAGGGAAAGGAAACAAGGGAAGAAAACCAAAATCCCCTCTAAGCTAGAAGAAAACCAAAATGAAAGAATGCAAGGGAAAACCTAGACTAACTATGTACATGGCAGGCTTCTAGAAGGAAACCTAAGGGTAGAAATAATGCTTGAGGAATTGCCCATTGACAGGAAATGGGACTTCCTTTCTTGTCAAAGTTCTCAGCTTGAATGCATTATCTCCTAGTATCTTAGAAATTTGAAAAGGCCCCATCCATAAATTATCAAACTTGTTGTGGTCACCTTTCTTTTCATGGGCCTTATCCCAACAGAGTACCAAATCTAAAATTCAAAAATCCTTAACTCTGGCCATTCTGTCGAACCACCTTTTTAACACAGCTTGATGTTTTGCAAACTTTTCCAATGCCTGATCTCTTTTCTCTTCCAGAAGAAGCAATTGTGTCAATCGTGTGCATGCTATATCTTCACCTTCCATGTATTCTTGCATAAAATGCAATGTCGGGATCCTCAACTGAATGAGAAAAATTGGATCTTGTCCATAAACCAAATGATAGGGAGATGTCCCTATAGAGCTCTTGATTCTTATTCTGTCTGCCCAAAGAGAAAATCTCAGCTGCGTATGCCAGTCCCTAGGATTTTTGTCCAATAAATTATTGATAGCACTTAGCAGATTCTTGTTTTTTGACTCAGCTAACCAATTTCCTTGAGGATAGTAATTTGACGGGAACTTCAGGGTGATCCCATAATCAAATGCCCAGTTTGAAAACTTTAGAGATTTAAATGCAGTACCATTGTCGCATACAAGAGCATGTGGACATCCAAATCTTGTGACAATATTTTCTTCAAGAAACTTGATGACAACCTTTGTCGTGCAATTCTCTAGTGCTTGAGCTTCCGACCAGCGAGTACAATAATCAATAGCAGCTAGGATGTACCTATGTTGTCCTGAAGAGGGTGGATTAATTCGACCAATAAAGTCTAACCCCCATTTTGCAAAAGGTCTTACTTCAATAACAGATTGCAAAGGCATTACAGGATTTCTCTCACGTGTTGCCGTTACTTGGCAAGTGTGACAGGTTTTTACATGTTCGTAGGCATCTTTAAATAATGTGGGCCAGTAATATCTTTCTCTTTAAATTCGGTGAGCCATAGAGAGACTACTTTCGTGACTGGTCCCATACTTGCTATGAAAATGTTCTAGGATTTGCTTTGCTTCTTCTTTTCTGGCACATCTCAAATAGAGTCCATCATGATTCTTTCTATATAGAATTGCTCCTTGAAGCATAAATTGTTGGCTTTTCATTCTCAAGGCATGCTTTTGGACAGAATTTAGGTGTGTAGGAGACTTGTGATTGAGGAGGTATTAAACAATGTCATCATACCATTCATTTGGGGATACTTCTTCCATCACATATACTTGTTGAACCAATCCAGGACCAGTTGTTGTGATTGTTTGTGTTAGAGCTTGTCCTCCGACTAGCTTCATAGGTGGTATCTCCATGTCATATTCTTGAATGATAGACATCCATTTTCCTCTTCTTTCTCCCAATTCATTCTGTATCAATAGTGTCTTCACTATCGCATCTGGGAAAATTGCATAAACCTTGCTTCTCAAAATATAATGTCAAAATTTCTTGATTGCCTTCACCAAAGCAGAGGTTTGCTTCTCTATGTTTGGATATTTCAATTCTGCATCCTTCAATGGCGAACTCATAAAGGCAATAGGATGCTCATGTTTCTCCTCCATCTTCTGAGTAAGGATAGTTGCACAGGTATGCTCTGATGCAAATGACTAGATGTAGAATGGCCTAGTGTAATCTAGACTAATCAAAACAAGAGCATCCACAATTGCTTTCTTTATCTCCTCGAAAGCCCTTTTTATTGCAAGTGTCCAATCTATCTTTGCACCCTTCTTTAACATGTCATTTAGTGGCTTGACTATTTCTGCAAATCCTGATATGAACTTCTTTACGAAGTTGATTTTGCCAAAGAATGACTTTAACTCTTTCTGACTAGCTGGCAGCCCCAACTTTGAAATTTCTTTGATGTGCTCAGGATCGATTGAGATTCCATGCTCTAAAATCACATGTCCCAATAATTTTCCCTCTATAACTATGAACATGCAATTCTTTGGGTTCAATGAAATTCCATATCTTCTGCATCTCTGAAAAATTCTCTTTAAATCAGTCATATGATCTTCTCTGCACCAAGAAAACATAGTGAGATCATCCATGTATATAATAATGCATTTACCAACCAAATCCTTGAAAGCATAGTCCATGGCTCTCTGAAAAGTGGCTCTGACATTAATCAAACCAAAGGGCATTCTTCTATATGAAAATATGCCCCACTTAGTGGTGAATGCAGTTTTCAATCTGTCTTCTTCTTCTACCATCACCTGGTTATAACTAGAATAACCATCTAAAAATGACATCATTTGGGATCCATTTACAACTTGTATCACTTCATCTAATGATGGTACTGGATAATTGTCTTTTTCTGAAGCTCTGTTAAGATTGTAGAAATCCACACACAATCTTATTTCTCCGCTCTTTTTTCTAACAGGAACCAAGTTAGCGATCCATGTTGAGTGTTTGACTGGAAAAATTATTCTGGCAGAAAGTAATTTCTTTACTTCTTGATGGATCAGTGGCTCTAACAAGGGATTTATTGGTCTCTACCTTTGCCAGAATGGTTTACTATTTGGCTTCAGTGGAATTTGTGTGCGTGATGAGGGAGGTATCATAAGTTTTCAAATCTTCGTATCCCCATGCAATCACATCTGGGAATTCCCTCATAAGCTTCAAAATATCTTCCTTTTCCTGAGGATTACAAATTTTACCAATAAAAACATTCTTGACATTTTCTTTAGTCCCTAAGTTCACTTTTTCACATTCCCCTCCTTTAGTTGTTTGATACTTGAGGGCACTCAATTTGTCTGAATCAAAAATTCTTTCTAGCTCAATCATCCCCTTAGGAATAGTATTTGTCCTCAACTTCATTATCTCATCTATTTCAAACTGAGCTTGTTGTGGTTCTCCCTCATCGATGACTTGTGCTTCAAAGACCCTTGAACTTGTCAGGAAATCAAGGATATGCTTATCATCTTCAAATACTTGGAAGTTCGTTATGTTGTCTAGAATAGATGGCACTGAAGTCAATTCAACTGTGAGTTTCTTCACACAATCCATGGCCAATGGTTCCAAAGAACTTGTAGATTGAGCCAATGCATTTGCTACTAGATTGCATGTCCAATTTATTCTTTTAATGTTGAAGGCATCAAAGCTTTCAATCAAGTCCAAAACTCTGTTGCGATACCGACCCAATCTTTTATCATGACATGCATACTATTTTCGAACTTGTCCTACCACTATGTCTGAATCTCCATGTACGTATAGGATCTTGGCACCTTTTTGGATAGCGAGGAGAAAACTAATAACTAGTGATTCATACTCAGCCACATTATTTGTGCAAGGAAACTACAATCTGTGCACTACAATAAAGGCTTCCCCTATTGGGCTAACAAGTTCAACACCAACTACACTTCCTTTCTTTGATTTTGATCCATCGAATGATAAAGTCTAGACTTCATCATCACCTTGAGTACTGGAAGGTTCACCCTCTGATTTCTTGACATGTTTCTCATGTTCTCCTTCAAAAAATTTCTTCTTTCCTTTTTTAACTTCTTCATATTGTGGTTCTGAGGTCGCTACTTGACTTGGATATTCCACATTGACAACTTCAAAATTTTGTGCCACTGATACTTGTGGGACCATCTTTGAAACTTGTGCAACTGAAGCTCTACACATTGTGCATGATATTTTAGAATGAAAAGAATTATGTATTCTACACCAATTAGGAAGTAACAAATTCTAAATATGAGCATCTTTCCCCAGCTCAAATTCTTGTTTAACACTTTTCAAGACAAAATTCTTGAAATTTTCAAACATTTCTTATGTCATTGATAGTTTTGAATTTTTATTAGTTGGTGCCTCTGCAAACTTGGGCATCATGTCTGGGCATCCTCCTTGTTTGTAACCTTGTAACATCAAAATTTCCCCAGTTTTAGGTGCGTAAGAGCCCAGACTTGTTTCCATGAACAGAATCTCATTATCTTCTCCATATTCTGTTATCAATAATCAGAGCCTTGGCGCACTTTCTATCCTTATCTAATTTGGGATTCCTCTCCATGGAAGCCACATGTGTGAGAAGTCAGTTGCTATGTATCCATTCAATTTCCTTCCCCATTCTCTACTTAAAATCATTACATACCCTTCTGGGATGTCCACAACTGATATATCGATACAGCTTTGAACTTGTGGATTTGAAGCCAATTGCATATGAATATTATTTAGTTCTCCTATAACTGGAACTTCTATTTTATCCAGCTGAGTCACCTTGTTATCTGTTTGTAATGGGACTAATCACAATTTTCTACATATATCAAGGGGCATTACATTACTTGATGCTCCAGAGTCAATTAGACAGTTGTGCAATATTTTTCCAAAAATTCAGACTGACACAAGGAAAGGGGTGGACTCTTCTTTTCCTTGGTAGAAAACCACAAGTTTTTGTGCTCTAGGGTTGAATTCCTCATTTTTTACATTCTGCCAGGTGTTGCTCCCATTTTGAATAACACTTGTTTGTTCTACAAGAGTGGTGAGATCTCTCATTGTTTCTCCTTGAAATGAAGGATCATTTTGCAAGAATCCTTCCTTAGAATAGTTTTGCACCATCCCAATGAAGCTCGAACTTTGTGAGACATCAGGTGCACTTTCTTTACATCACCAACATTTGTGTTTTGTGCAAAACTAGATTGATGATTGTTAGGGGGACCTCTGGGTGGGTGTGAAGCATTTTGCAAGATGATCTTTGGAGGTACATCATTCAGACTTCCCAACAATGCATCCCTTATCTCAAGAATTTTCATTAGTTCATACAGTGGTAGAATCACTTTTATCTTCTTGAATTCTTCTAGTACACAAGAGCTCAGCCTCTTGAATTCCTCCCTAGGAGGATTTTCTTTCTGCCCTTTTTCTTGATTTTTCTTTTGTCCTCCATTTTGTATAGTAGAATGTCACAGGTTGCCCTTTCTGATTTTTCAAAGCATTGGTCACAATAGATTTACCTCTTTCTCCTTGCGCATTACTAGGTTGTTGATACTCGGATGAATCCCTGAGAGGACTTGGAGTATTACTGGCATTGGAATGTGGAGGAGTTGTAAAGTTATTTGGAGGAGTTGATGTTGTCAATGGCTCATGATTTCTATAATTTCTTTGATAAGTCCTCAATGGAGCATTCCCAAATGTTTGTTGAAAAGCTTGAACTTCACTTACTCCTTCCACTAGGACACTAAAGTGGAGGGAAAATAAATTCATCCTTCTGCAGTGGCTCATTTGGGGAAATAGGTGAAGGTTGATTCTCCGATGGAACTTGATATCATGGCACCTCCATATGACCATTTGCTGATGTAGGTGGGAATTTTTGATTAGTTTGTATAGGCATGTAATCCTGAGAATCAGGAGGTGGAAACTTGAAATCATCAAAGACCAACTCCTGGTCGTATCTGGGAGCAGGCACTAACTCATATCCTGTAGGTGGAGGATTTTTAGGTGTAGTAGTGTTTCTTACTTCTCCTTTGAATATACCAGCTGCTCTTTGAAACTCTTGGCATTTCAACTTAGAATATTGATTAGTTTCATGCATTCTACACCATCTGGACAATGCTACTTCTGCTAGGAAAACTTTGTCAGCAGGTCTGCTTTTAGAAGCTAGTGGATTGTCCAATGGTGAAGGAACTCTGCCATTGTTTGGATTTGTATTCCATGATCTTTTATGGTATCCTTGATTGTTATTTCAATACCCATAACTATTTTCTTGATAACCTTGATTGTTGTTCTGGTATCCTTGATTGTTATCTTGATGATTCTCATGGTGAGCTGGAGGATTTCCTTGATACCCTCAGTTATTTCCTTGATGTGACTGATAATTCCTTTGTGAGTTCTACAATTGATTATTCTGATTTCTAAGGTAAGTAACCTCAGTAGAAACTTCTTGACTTGTTCTATTAAGTCTTTCATTTCATCTCATTCTTCCTGATTCCTTGTGGAAGTGGTCATATTCTATAGGTAGATAGGTTGTGTGGGTGTTGCGTGAGATATCAGAGCTCCCAGATGCGGTACTAGCTGATTAGAAGGAGCAGGAATGGGATTAAAAGTAGGAGCATAGCTCAACATCCCTTGATTCAATGTATTAGCATTCCCAAAATAACTAGGTGCTCCACTAGCAGTTGCTGGTGACTGTAAACTAATCTTCTCGGCCTTAGCATATGCTTGGATTAAATTGGCAGGGGCTGGATGGGTCTTCAGGACGAACATGGAATTGAAACAATCCAGGGCTACATAGTAAATAGGCCTTGCGGCATCATCATTTATGCGGAAAGGATCACCCAAATGAGAGTAGGCCTTCTGAAATCTTTTTTTGAAAGCCCCAATAGGTTCACACTCTTGTCTTCTTATCTCAATGAATTGCCTATACAATTCAGTAGGGGTGATAGGTAATTTGAACTTCCCCAAGAATGCATCCTTCAGCTCTTGCCATGTTTGGATTGAATTCATGGGTAAATTAATATACCAATAAAATGCTTCTTCCCCCAGTGAATGTGGGAACAATCGACATGCCACATCTTCATCTTGAATATTTCTATTCTGTAGAGCATCTTCAAAAATCTTCACATGTTCATCAACAGTGTGGTTGACGTCGTTCATAAAGAACTTAGAGTAGAAATGCTTAGGATTCTTTGGCATATGATTGTAAGCAGTAAATGTTGCAAGAGGTGATGCATTCTGTGGTTTCCATTGTTGTGCCATTGCTAGAACTTGTTGTTGGGAAGTTGTAGGTACAATGGTTTGTATAGGAATTTGTACTATCAATTGTTGAATTGGTGTACCTCCTTGTTGAAATCCTTGAGTCGTCCCTTGTGTCTGACATTGTTGAGGTGGAGTTTGAAATTGCCTCATAAGATCAGCTACACTTGGTGAGTTCTGACTTGTAGATGCTTCTTTCTTTCCTCACCTAGGCTTTGGATCAAAATTTAGTTCTTCTAGTTCCTTTGCTCCTAGAGTGGATATCAAGATTCTTCAGTGGACCTCAGGCGAGAATGAATTAATGCACTCCAGTATGTGAAATCTATTTTAATTCCTTCTTACAGGTGCTGGAGGCTGTTGATTCCTTTGAATGACCAATGCTCTTTGAACAACTGCTTCAATTCTTTGAGCCTTCTCTTCTTCTTCTTCTTCTAACACAAAGCTCACTTGCATATATTCAGCTACACTTCTCTTAACTTTCCAGGTGAGTGAGTTCAATCCTGCAATGATGTCCTCTTGGTCGTCTCCAAATCCAAGATTTGGCTGTAAGACTGGTATGATGTCTCTATGCGAAAGCACCATAAAAATTCATGACATGCAAAATTATGTCTTGTTGTGTAGACCCTCCTTCTAGCGCTAGTTTCTATTGATGCATATTTTATGACTCACCAAACAGTAGAACAAAATACCGAGATATATTATCCTCTCTTGAACAAAGTACTACGTATGCTAAGATTGCAAAAAGATCATACGATAACTCCAAGGTTCCTCGACTTGTGGATATGCTCGGTGTTGATGTGATTTGCTGATGATCACAAGGGGCCTTAAATTTTCAATCCTTTATGTCATGATGAATATGGGTACTATCAAAAGATTTTCAATTAAGAGCTATTTTTGGGTTTTTCACCGGATATGCAAAAATTAAAAGGGATTAGGGTTTAGAGATTCTAATCTATTCCTAAGGGTAATGATAGCCAAGGAAAGTATTTTGATGGATGAGTTCCTTAATTTACCAAGTCTCGCTTCGCCAAGTCAAGCTACAACTACACAAAGACCAGTGCAATCTTCAAAGGTTTGTGTGAATGATCAAATTTAGGCACATGGATAAGGGTTCAAGCTAACTTTGCACAATGCTTTAGAATCACTAAAACATCAAAAGTATGAACCAGAGAAACTCATCAAAACATCATCATATTCTCCAAAACATTCATTACACTTTATCTATTAAACTTAATCTAATTGAGAGAATAATGAAACCAAGCAAGCATTAAGACACATCAAATGATCACCACACTTCAATGAAAATTGTATTGTCTCAATAGCTCATAAGCAACAATTTCAAAATTTTCTCTTTTAAAAATGACAAGAAGAGGCCTTTATATAGGTCTTCAAAAACAATGAAAGGCCCGAATCAAAACAATAATCGATGGCCCAGATTTTGCCACCTCAGCCCTAATTAGGGTTAGGGCATAGAAGAGGGAATCTACATTAATGCAAGGAAGAAACCACTAATGTAGTGGGTAATAAATGCCCATGATGCATGCATGTTCAAGAAGAGGGTGAGGTGTCATAAATGACCACTACATGAATGTCCACTATGCATTAAATGCATCTACCATTGACCTCTGTGTTTGAATTCTTGGAATCTACCTAATATGGCCTCCAACTCATCAATGCTGACACTCGGTGCTAATTCCTGTCTGAATTCTAGCATCAACATTGCTCGCTCTGACCTATTCAGGCTATCCTCCCATTCTAGAAATAGATCCTGGGTTGCATGCATGTTGTTTGACAAGGAAGAGAGGTTCTCAAAATCATCCCCTATGAATGAGTTAAGCCTAGAGAAATCCTCCAATTTCCCCTTCATGTTGTCTATTGTTATTTCCTCCTCAACCAACCTTTGCAACCACAGTGATGCAATGGTATTGGAGAGCTGCTGCAGGATATTCTCAACTATCCCCTTCAATCGAGCTGACTCCTTACTGAAATGTTCAAACATGTCCTTTGCTAGAAGAAATGCATAATACCACTGAGAGAAATCATATGCTCCTTCTCCAATGACTTTTCCATCAACCAAGACCTACCTAGGGGTTTCCATCAGCTCCTGCAAGTCAGAGATTGCCCCATCCTCATAGATATGCTCATCTTCCCAAGTCTCCTCTATGCAACAAATTCAAGAAAGAATGGCCAATTCCTTATCATGAATTTGTACTACCTCCTCAGTGTGGATGTAGGCTTCATCCTCGATCCACTCAACCCAAGTCTTTGCACCCTGAGCAATCCTCCTAATCTCATCAATGGCCTCAACTGACTCGGCTGGAACATCTGTTGGTGGAACAAAAGATGGGTCATCTTCTTGAACTGGGTGAGGCAACCTATCAATGTATGCACATAAAGCCCTATTCTCTTCCTTCATTCTCTGATATTTTTCTTCCAACCTCCTCATCTTATCCTTAGCAACTTGTGTTGAATCATCAAATTCCTCCATGACCTATGCTCGAGAGGCCTGACCAAGATCTACCTTTGTTATGTGATACTCCTCAAGAGCAATTTTATCTTTGGTCTTGTCGACTGCTAGAGTTGATATCTGCAAAATTCTAGATTTGGATTCTCCTCTGATGACCTTGGTGAATTTCTTGGCTTTTCCCTTTTCTCCTGATTGGTCAATTTGATCTAGAATCTCTTGTAACTCAACTGCAGGGTCTATCTCCTTTTCCTGGCTTCTATGAATCCTTTGCTTCAGCCACTCTGGAACATTTGTATTTAGGTCCCTCTATACTGCTAGCTCTTCTTGTCCTTGCATTTCTCTAGTATCAATCTCCTCAACTGTAGGAATTTCTACCATTGCTTCAGGAGCAAGTGCCTCTGTCGTAGGGATCTCCTCTTCTGCCACTCAGGCCTCTGCTTCTACCTCAGGGATTTCTTCGTCAATTATCTTCCTAAAGAAGAAACCAAGACTCTCCTCTATTGTCATATCTTGTTCCCTGCTTGTTCCTGGAATGAACCTCTCATTGGCATTAATGCTCAATCTATCTTGTATCAGTCTTTTCATGCATTGTTCTCCTTGTTGCATTATTCTTTCACTTGCTTCTCCTTCCTGGCGGGTGAATGATCCAATTTCCTACACATTGGGAGTTTGGCTAGGAAAAGATGGTGCACCCTTAGACCTTAATCTTTTCTACTGTGGTTCTTCAACATGAAGATCCAATCTCCTCTTTATATGCATCTCCTAAGCTGCATCCTTCTCCTTTCTATGTTCTATACTACCTAATGGTATGTTTCTTTCTTCTAATCTTCCTCCAGATGGCTACCTTGGTCTCTCATCTCATAGCTATGGATGACCCATCAACTTGTAGGTCCAATCTTCTTTTGACACAGTCATCCTTTCAAGTTTTCATTCTACCCACCACCTTGTGAAGTCCACAACTGGCTTCATCAATACATCAAGATCCATGATCTCTTTCCTCTGCCAATCGTAAGGATGAAAGACCTTTTCTTTATCAGGGTTTAAACCTCTCTGTAGCACATGTAGGTCCTCTTCCATCTGATCAGGAACGTGGACAATCTTACATGCCCCGATCAGGTCCAAGGGCAATCGGGAGCACATTCTCTTCCTGACCTCATTCTCATCAACTGCATTTTCCCAAAAATCTTTGAGGTGAGCCTTGTGTTGATGCCTCATCCCTGCCACTACTCTAATATTATTATATGGGTCAAAAGTTAGCCTTCCTAGATAGAGTGGTAGAGCAAAGAATTTTAGCTCATCAGATGACCTCTCAGTTGCTAGAAGACAAGGACACACTTCAACTCCATCACCTCCAATGGAAAAGGTGAACTCTACTCCTAGCTTCTTCTTCTTCTTCAGGACTTTGTCGTAAGCTATCAACTGCTTGGTGACTTCCAACAAGACCATTTTATCGATAGGGTACTGTGGAAGCTTGAATGGCTGCTCACAAAATCCTTGCAATTTGATATAGGAGAAGGTGGGAAATTGAATGAACCATGCCCCAAATTCCTCCACTAGCTTCATTGCCTCTGAAGACAATCTCATATGCAATCCCTTCTGCAAGGTTCTCATGATGCGCATTGCAAATGCATTGTTAACCTGGGTGTGGTCATCTATAGCATGTAGATGCAGCTGTGGGTAGCAGTTATGGACCCTTAACCTTGGACTTCCACTTCTGAGGACTCCCTTGTACCTCAGTGCTTCATACCTTTTACTTCATGCCAGCATATATATTACATATGAGCTAATGAAGAATTTCTTTGTATGCTCTAGATTCCTCAGCTGCTCATTGAGGTTGTCACTAATCAACCCAACCCAATCAATGTGATTAAACTCCTCTACTACCTATTGAAAAAAGTACCACATCCATGTCTCGAATAGGTAAGAATGGGGTAAGCCAAATATCCTGCTGAGCATCATTATTAGATCACTGTATTCATGTTGGAAATCCATCCACACAAGTTCCTTGGGCAACTTAGAGTAGTGGGTTTTATTCCTCCTCATCCATTTGCTATTGATGATCTCATCACAATGCTGAACTCCTGCTATGTAGACTCTGTGCACCTTCTCCTTTGTCTTCGAGACCAACCTCTGAGATGAAGGGATCCCAAATGCTTTAGTAATGGCTGGAGGAGAGAGATTTGCAATGATATTCCCGTTTGAATCCTTGATCATTCTATCACTGGACTGATAATGTTTTGCACATTCCACGATCAACTCAACATGTTGAAAGGTAGGAGGGAATCTGGCTGTAGCTACAATTCCACTATTCACAATCTGGGCAGCCAGGTGTGTCGGGTGATGATCTTTGTATCCAAACATCCTCCTCTGGAACTCGCTCAAATCGAGGCATCCAAGATTCATGTCCTTCACATCAATCCACTTTGAGACAATCTTGGATTCCCGGTAGAATTCTCTATGTTCATTCTTGATTAGTTGCCTTCTACTTATGCTGGTTCCTCTAGGTTCAACCATCTGGAAAATAGAAAGAGAAAAAAAAATTATAAGAGCATAAAGAAAAAGTAGAGAAAAGCACTTCATCCCAAAATTCAAAGATCTGCCAGAATTTCTTCATCTTGTCTGAAATTCAATTTTCTCTCTCCTCATGGAGATTTTTACCTGTGATCAACTTACTGAAGAAAGTTTTGAAAATCTCACAAATTTCTTCACACTTCCCTAGAAATAATCCTTCTCTCTCTTCAAGAATGCTATCTCGATTTGTGTGAGAATGAAATGAACAAAACCTTCTCTTATAGCCTCTCAAAAACTCGAAAAGCTGCTTTAAAGATTGCAGGCTAAAATTAGGTAGCTGCCCTGTTTTAATACAAGTTTCCATTTTTTGAAAAGATTCCTTGCCACTTGTCTGTGTTTTTCTCCCGCTTTTTAGAATCTACCAATTGAAGCAGCTTGTCTTCATGAGGAAGTTTTCCTATTCCTCAAAATTTTCAATTTTTTGTTTTATGATTTTTTAGATTTTTTAGAGGTTAATTAATTAAATATTAATAAAATCAATATTTAACCAATTTGAATTTTAAAACATAAAATCAAGAAAAATCTTTTAAAGTAATTTCATTTTTGATCTTTCATTCTTTAATTACTTTTTTTATGTTTTATTGATTTTTTTATGTTTTAATTAAATATTGATAAAAATCAATATTAATTAATTTTCATTTCAAATCTATGCCGATTTCCTTCATGTCTTTTATTTGCAAATTTTTGATTTTTTAAAGATTAATTAATTAAATATTAATAAAAAATTAATATTTAACCAATTTTACAATTGAAACTTAAAACCATAAAAACTTTATTATTTCTATCTTCGAACTCATCCTTCAAATTGATTCACTTAAGTTTCAAATTCACACCAAGATTTTTCTCGTGAGTTTGGGCAGGTGTCAGATTTTTCCTAAAGCACTCATTTCATGACCTACCTTATTTGTGCCTGAGAAGATATCAGAGCAAGATTTTAGGTGAGTAAAGGATTTTCTTCATCCCACATTCCGTGACTTCATGAAATATGTGCTCCAAGGAATGCAGTAGCGGGATTCTTCATGTGTAAAGGATTTTGTCCTGAGCACACATTCCATTACCTCACGCTATTTATGTTTGCAAAGAAATAGGAGTGAGTTTTTAACATGTAGTGGATTTATTCTTTGAAGAGCAGTCCGTTGACTGCATTGACTCGCCCTCCAAGGAAGTTGGAATCAAGATTTTGGCATAGTGAAGGATTGTTTCCCTAAGCACACATTCCGTGAGTGCATGAAATATGCACTCCAAGGAATGCAGGAGCGAGATTGGAAGGTGGTCATAGAATTTGTCCTCAGGACTCATTCCGTGAGTGCATGCAATATGCACTCAAAGAAAAGGGGAGCGGGATTTTGAGTGTGTGAAGGATTTTGTCCTTTGCATCAAATCCGTTAGCAAGTGCCCTTTGCACTCGAGAGAAGTCCAGAGTGGGTTTGGGAGGTGGTCACGGATTTTGGCCAGCATTGACTTCTCCCTCACCAACGTTGAAATGCGCTTTGCTAATTGAGGGAATAGGATTCGAAAGGAGTGGAAGAAAATTCTATTTGGAGTATTTCCTTGTTCATTGCATACCTCATAATGTCAAAGACTTGTACACTGGCACTAAAAGGTGGACATTTACATTTTCCAAGAACATTCTTGTGTGTTACCACTCAAAAACCTATGAGATGAGACCAAGAGTTGCTGAGAACACAAAAAACACAGGACACAAGCCATAGGAAGGAAGGGGTTCCCATCATCGATGGGTGATGTGGTGATCTAGTCACAATAGCCTGTACCCAGGCCAATTCTATATTGTGTATAGCACCTCTCTCTGCCCCCATCTCTAGCCTACCTCCACCCAAACCTACACCTATTTTGCATTGCCCAAAGGAGTTCAATAGTTAGGAACTTAGGAAGGTCCGGGCTTCCATTCCACCCCCAATGACATCTTCATTGTTCTTAAGGGGTTTGAAAAATTTAACTCAACTATACATATAGAAGAACTTGAAGTTAGCTAAGATGAATTGCTTCAACTCATGCAACACCAAGTACAAAACCCTCAAGAAAAGAAAATTGTTTCAATCAAAGATAACATAATCCTCAAAAAATTAAATTCTCAATGGATGAGATGGATCAAATGATTTGATATCTAATGAAAAATCAATTCATCCATATCATGGGAGACTACCATGGGCCCAAGCCTCTTTGTGAATTAGGTTCAGAAAATAACTTTCTATGGAACCCTGTTCTACAACTTTCAACCCCATGGAAGATCTCATTAGCAAAGTCCTCATCTAGGTTTGATTGCCATTACTCTTCAAGGCATGCTGAAAGAATTTGCTCTATGAAAATTGGAAACACCATCTAGGAGCACAGAACTGCACCCTAGTTCAAATGTAATGAAGGGGTCTTGAATCAAGCCAAAGATATGTTAGGAAGCTGCTTCCTAAGAGAATTATACTAGATATAGAGGGTGAATAATGGGAACAACATTCCTAAGAGAATTATACCAGATATAGGGGGAGAATAATGGGAACAACACTTTGACTAGGAGAGTATAGGGTTCCATTGTCAAGCTCATCACAAATAGGAAACACAAACTCCATTTATTCACACTAAGGGATCCATGGACCCTCTGCATATAGGGGACCCATCCAAGGATGTAATGTCTATAGAGAATCCTCAACTCTTTAAGAACTATATAGTATAAGGTATCAAAATCCTATGATAAAAAAAAATCTTTTGCAAGACCTCCCCCAGACCCACAAATGCTAATTTCCAGCCTATTTGAAATTTTCATCAATTCAAACAGCATGGAAGTAGAAACCACAAAACAAGCCAATTCCAAAGAGCTCCTCATTTGGAAACAAAAGAGAAAGCATTTCTAGACAAACTAATATTTGTACAAAGATCCCATCACAGATTTCAAATATGCCGAAAAAACTCAAAAATAAGAAAAAAAAATCCGAAACGAGTTATTTGCATGGATTTGATATTCCAGAGAGCACATGTTCCAGAAACAAAAATGAAAATCATTTCTAGAGAATCACATCTTGGTTACAACAAAGATACCATCACAAATTGTGACATATACCAAACACACCAAAAATAAGAAAATTCTGAAATGAGTTATTTGCATGCATTTTCCATTCCAACCTCCATCAAGAAGTTCTAGGAGGCCATGGAAACATACCTATTGTGATATGAGAATGTGGCTATGGTGATATGAACACATGAGAAGATTACATGTATGAAGAAGAACAAAAAAGAAGGTGAATAAGAAGAGAAAGTTACTGAGTACCAGAGTATTGCAGAATAGATATATCGCGTACTGAATTGTTTGTGAGAAGGTTACACAATATGAGGTAATGAGATATTGAGCACATAGATTCTGATAAGAATTTGTTGATGCACATTTAACAGACATTTTGTATTGCTGATTAAAATTTAATCAAAATTGTATGTCTCTTAACTGAGTAGATCTTAACATATTTTATGTATAAATCCTTTAACCGGGTCAAATTATTAGGTTAAATAGTTGTGAAATCTCTTAACAGAGTAGACTTAGTAGTCTTATAACTCTTAATTAGGTTAATACCTTTAATAGGGTAAGGTATCAGAAATAGCTATGCATTGTAGCTCTAACCAAACAACTTTATTCTTGCAGTAGTGAAGTGTTGTGAGTGTCATCCTCACTGTAGTTTTTATCCTCTAACAAGGATTTCTATACCAAAATCATTGTGTTATGTGTGATGATTATATGTTTTATTTATTTTAATGTGATAAATGCAAAGGTTAAGTAATTAGTAAATGAATGTGAAGGAAGTTCAAAAAAGTTTAAAAGTGATTTGAAGTATTAATTCACCCCTCCCTTCTTAGTACTTATCTCTCCACACTTAAATCCAACAATTTGTATCAGAGCTCGGTCTCTTATTAAGGAGTTTAATCACTTGAGAGGAAAGATCTGGAAGGATGGAAATCTACAAGTACAAAAGAATAATTGACAGTTTGGAAATAGAGCTAAAGATGGCTAATGAGCAAATTGAAGAATTGAGCAGAAAGATGAAACTCTCAATCAAAAAAAGGAAAGAGCTTGCATTGCAATTGAAAGACACTCAAGATAAAGTTGAGGAACTTGAAGAAAAATTTGAGGGAAGCATGTTTGATGAATCTGATGCACTCATATTAGAACTGTCTGAAAAGAATAAGAATATAGTTGATCATGTCAAAATACTGAAAAGAGAACAAGAAGCATAGTTGGTAAGGATGTGTGAGATCATGGAACAAAAAGGAAAAGTTGAGGATGAAAAAAGAACTGCAGAAGAAGAAAGAAGGAAAATGAATACTAGACTTGATGAGAAAGACAGGGAAATCACAAGGCTAACAAAAACTCACTATAACTTGATAGTTCAACTTGTTATGGAAAATCAGGATGTTGCTAGGAAAGTCAGTGAGATTTCTAAATTAAGATCTAAAAATGAACACTTGAAGAATGATCTAAAAGCTGAGAAAGATGCCAATGAAATATTAAAAAGAAATGAAGAAGCATGGAAGATTATGGATGAACAATTGAAAAATCAAAGAAAACCTAATGACACCTTTTTACTCGGTTTCAATGCAAACAATACTACCGAGAAGGGTGACTCCTCCAAAAAAGAAACCAAACGAGACAAAGTTTCTACCCCATTGAAGTCCAAGAAACCTACATGTTATCATTGTGGGAAACTAGGACATACAAATAACATATGAAGAAGCAAGAGAGGTAATCCGCCAAATTCTCCTAAGTTTAAAGGTCATTTTTATAATTGCAATAAGTATGGACATAAGACATTTGAGTGTAGATCAAGGGTTATTAGAAAACCAAGGTTTGATGGTTATTGCTAAAATTGCAAGAAATATGGTCACAAATCTAGAGAATGTAGGTCACAAAGGAAAAATGAGAAATGGGTCCCTAATCGATAGAATGTTGACAACAACCGACAAGGACCTACAATACCATGAGATTATAATACAAGGATTACTTGTATTGCATGTGGAAGATTCAATCACATTGTAGAAAATTACTTTAGGATGCATGGAATGAATAATAGGAAGTCATGGAGAAACACTGGAATGACTTGTTTTCATTGCCACAAAGTCAGTCACCTTGCTAAGAATTGCAGGTACTGAAATAAGGATTCAACTGAGGAGAAACTAATTGAAAAGACTCCAGTGAATGTTGATGAAATATGAGAACAAATGAATAAGACTTGGAGAAGAAATTCACAAGATGATAGAACATAATTAGGAGCTAGTGATGGCACCACATCCTATGGATCGGGTGCACCTATCTTCATTTAATTGGTCAAGGTATGAATAGGAGCTGATAACCTTGTATCATCTTAAAATGGAAGCACTTCCATGTTAAGAGTGTTTAGCCCTCTGAGTAAGTGGTTTGGAGTCATGTCGAATGCCTTGAATTGGTATTTTCTTAGATCTAGCTTTTCCCCCTTTTTCCACTTCTTTTCTGCACTTGATTCCTTCATTCTAGGTGAAATTAGGGTTAGGATCCTGAGGATTCTCCTTAATTTCCCTCTTCCATGGCTCTATTTTCTAGGTAGGACTTACAAATAGGCCATCTTGGCCTTTATCATGTTCATCATAGGATTTTATGCCTCTTCCTGGCACTCTACCCCGATTCTACCCCTTTTTCCACTTTTTGGCTACATATCCTAGTATTCTGGACTGACACCCTCAGATCTGTGACCTCAAGGTCAAGGACAACCTTGAGAGGTCAAGGATGACATTGAGGGGTCAAGGAAAACCTTGAGAGTCAAGGATGACTTTATCCCTGTATACACCTAAAAATGGTCATCTAGACTATTAGTCCCTTTTGCTAAAATCATCAATTGCTTGTTCTTGATCAAATCCTAGTCCTATCATTTATTCGATTATTTTCTATGGGCTAACCATCTTATCCTAAGTCTTTATTTAATTAAAAGGAATTTCCTCCCCTTTTATTAAATAAAAAGCCCCACTTTTCTTCTTATCCTAAGTTGCACAAATAAAGCATTTAATTCTTATTTATAAAGAAAAATAAAAGAAAAGCACTTTTTGTCTCACATGGACATAAAGTAAATGCTCAACATAAAGTAAATGCTTCTAATTTTTCTATTGGAGGATATTTGTGCACAAGGATCAAGCTTCTTTTTTTCTCCACCGTTGATTAAATCTTTTGCCTCTTAATCTCCATGGTCCATTGATTTTTCACCTCCTATAAAAGAAGAGCTCTCTTCCTCATTTGCACACACAAATTTTTATGCTATTGTTATGCTACAGGTTTTCTAGGTCATCTTGGAGCTTTTGGAGATATTCTTGCATCTAGGGTTTGAAGACTTGGAGCATTGTTGGCATTCATCTTAGATCTTCATCAACACTCTATCTTCTTGTCTTCATTCTTGCATCATCATGGCTTTCTTGCTTCATAGTTAGATTTCATTTTCATGCATAGTATTTGCATTTTCATAGCTTCATTCTTAGTTTAGATTTCCTTTTATGCAATAGATTAACTTGCATTGTCATATAGATTTGCTTTGAATTGCATTCATTTGGCTTCATTGGAGATATTGGAATTCTTTCCCTTGTCTTCCTTGAATCTCCCATTGCATGGTTTACTAGCAAGGTTACAGGCTTAATAGCTCTAGCTGAGAGCATTCTAAAAAACCCTTGCACTCCATGCCTAGGGAGCTATGGATCGATTTGTGAGGGATCATTCTTGAGTTTTCTTGCATGTAAGGATTCATAGAAGTGTGAAAATATTTTAGCACACATTTTTTGGCACCCACCATGGGGCAACCCACTTTTACATGCTGGTTTTTTATTATTTTTGAAGCTAACCCTTGTGCAGATTTGTTTGGAGATGGAAAAACCTTAGATTTGAAAGATTTGATCATATCTCTCAAATGGCTTCGTATTTTGGTCTGAAATTTTTTTTCAGGTTGGTGACATATTAGAGAAGCTCCAAAAAAAATTTCAGAATTTTTGGAGGTGATTTGTATTTTTTATGATTTTTTCTTGATTTTTCATAAAAAAACAATTTTTGGCTCAAATCAGCATATTTTTTGGAAATTTTTATATTTCTAGAAAGTTTTTGGAATTCTATTAGGGGTCCATTCACTATGTTTTTAATTTAGAAATCATATCATAGCTCATTTTGTCAATTTATTAAAACTAGTCTATTTTCGTAAAATGGGTCTCTAGGGCACAAATGAAGAGATTTTTTAAAAATTTTTACATTTTTGGAAAGCTCTCTATTTTTTGATAGAGGTCTCTTTTCTGCATTTTGGGTTTAGGGTCCAAATTCATGTGGTAAAAATTAGATCTTGTTGACTAGGTCAAATGCAAAAAAAATAAAATTTTGTGATGGGTATGCACTTATTTTTCATTGTTCAATGCATGATATGAGTTATCATTTGGATTATTTTATGGTTATCATTGCTCCTAACAATTGATTTTCAGATCTAACCCTAGGGTTTGCATAAGTTGGATATACATTGCATATCTTGTTTGCTTGTTTTCTTGTCTTGTTCATTTGAAGGTGCATGACTTGCTTTCATGAAAAATGCTTAAAACAAACAAAAAAAGGGTGAAATCTACTAAGCGCGTTGCGTTGGACTTGAGGTATTTTGTTACAACTCTATAAAATTTGGATCTTGGGATTAAAATTGAATCTCTCATATGTTTGGCTTGAGTGTTTACATGCTTTCATAGAACACATTTCAATTGATGCTCTTAATGGGAAATGAATGAACATAGATTTTCTTTCATACAAGTTTGTGTAAGTGAATGCTTGTGTTTAAACCTTAAGTAATTCTTGGTTTCAATATCAAATATCTCATTGAGTGATTGAGGGCATGGATTCATTCTTTGTTTACATAGGGAGTTAAATGCACCACTTTGTGGACTCACTCTATGTTTGCTTGGAAAGTTAAATATTCCATTGATTCAACCCTTTGTCATTTGTGAGTAGTATTGATAAGCAACTTTAGATTACTTGTGATTGATCTAGATTGCTATCTTGGGTTATTGGACTCGCTAATCCACCGGCCCCTCATTTTTGCCCCGTAGTTGCAAGATCAGCGCTGCATTAAAGGGGAGGGGTCTACAGGAAAGAAGCATTAATTGCTCCACTAGGCAACCCTTTTGTGCTTTTTGGAACTCACTTTGTTTTCTAAGGTGTGGACTCACTTTGAGTTGATGTGAGGAGTTAAATGTTTCACTTTTGGGCTCACTTTGAGTTGATGTGAGAAGTTAAATGTTCCACTTTTGGACTCACTTTGAGTTGGTGTGAAGAGTTAAATGTTCCACTTTTGGACTCGCTTCACATTCTCTTGAAGGGTTAAATGTTCCACTTTTGGACTCGCTTCGCATTCACTTGAAGGGTTAAGTGTCCCACTTTTGGACTCACTTTGCATTTACTTGAAGAGTTAAGTGTTCCACCTTTAGTGCTCTAAATACTTTTGATAGTGAATTACTTAGTTTTTATTTCTAGAAGGACTGCTTGGGGACACACCACCTCAAGGGATGACCTTAAATCCTATGTTCTGACGGAGTATAAATAGCGGGTGGTGAATCGAAAGACACCTCTCTTGAGAATTGAGTTTGATATCACTCTTGGCTAAGCCTCAAAGAACTTTATACCTTTGAGAAGTGAAGGAGGAGATTTGGGTTACCGTCTCCCCTCGGCTGTGTGATTTTGGATTCTTCTCATCTACGGATTTGGGCCTCACGTACCTTCCGTATATTGAGGAATCCTTTTAGAAAGCCATGTATATCCTTGTAGACAGCTTGATAAGGTGTTGTTGTGTTCTAAGTGCCTGCTAAAACATTGTCAAGAACATACACAAGTAGAATCTTTAAGGAGTAGAAATACTAAGTCACTATTCTTGTTCATGTGCAAGGTTGCTTTGCCCCTTGCTCATTGTTTGAAGACAACTGCTTGCTTGAACTCCTTGATTGCTATCTTATGTGCTTGATCCATGATAAAAATCTATTGATATACTTACTTGATCTTTTAAAATGCTTCAAAACTAAGATTTTTATGTTCATTGGTCATAGAGTCGTATAACTCTGCAATAGTGTCACCCAAAACCTTTTTGCTGTCTTGTTGCTGTTGCAATCTGGAGCTACTAAACTTGCATTTTAACCGGTCGTAAAGTGTCTTTTTCTATTTTTACTCAAAGCTGGTCTGTTATCTACATGCTTAGACTTGTTCTAGACTGAAACAAATGAGCTAAAACTATTGGATTTGAGCTTAACGAATGCTACTCTTGATCACTTGTCACATCACGATTACCTCTCTAGCTACTTGCTTATTGAGCTTCTTGCTCACTGCTCGGCTTTAGTCAATTGATTGCTGTAAGTGCTTGAGCACTTTTGATGAGCCATCTCTCTATTGTTCTACTTTGACAAGTGATCTTTATTAGCTTTGCTTATCTCAAATCTGAGAAACTTTGTCTCATTCTATTAGTCAACCAACATCTTTTTTCATGCCGGTTACAACTCGGTCTCAATTTGAGCAGGAGAGTCATCCTTCGTTCAATTATACACAGTTACCTTCTCCAACTAGATGCTCACAAGTGCCCATTAGCAACAATAGTTCTAGTTCTGACCAATCTAAGGATTCTAAGGCTACCTCATGGTACAAAGGAGGTTTCCTCTTTTCCGCATTCAAGACCCCCAAAAACACAGATAGTGTCTCACTCACTTTGACTGAACAAGAAAAGTTTCAACTCTTGCAAGAACACTTTGAGCGTAAAGATAACCAAGCACGCTTAGAAAAAGAACATAATCAACAAAGGATGGATGCTGCTAGGCGCATGGCTTATAGAGGGACATTTCATGAGCAACCCAAGACTAGTAATCATGAGCATAGATCTCTTTTCAATGGCAACAATGGCAACAACATGCCACCAAGATCTCCTCCAAGACCCACTTTTGGTATGCCCTCTTCACCTCCTAGACCTCCTCTCTCTCAACATGAGGCAGAGGCTGATGATGAGATTTATAGTGAGGATCTTATGAGATTTGAACAAGATGTGGTCTCTCAATGAATGATGCATAAACTTTTAGAGCGTAACGACGATCAGTACTTTCAATATATGACTTCTAGAGGATACAAGCTTCCTCCCAGCTATGATGTCAGACAAATTGTCCAACAAAGAGTACCAACTGAGTTGGAAGTTCTTCAAGAAGAATTACGTCGGAAAAATCAACACCTTACCTAAATGGCATTAGAAAGAGAGCCTCCAAAGGTCTCTTTTGTAGAATCAATTTGTGCTCTTCCTTTTGATAAAGATTTATACATGGTCCCATTTCCTAAGGGTATTGAGGTTCCTAAATATGACAAGTATGATGGAAATGGTGACCCTCATGACCATGTGCATCATTTTTATGCTCTTAGTATGGACTTTCTTCATGAAGACACATATCTTCTACGCTTATTCCCTCAAAGCTTAAGAGGCCAAGCTTTAGAATGGTTTGGAAAATTGATACCACCTCTTAAGACTTTTGATGAGTTGGCTCAATGATTTACCCAGCAATACTCTTACAACATCCAACAACCTGTCACTGTGATAGATCTTGGTAATCTAAGACAACATCAAGGTGAGCCATTTACAACTTACTTACAATGTTGGAGGTCATTGTATTCTCGATATCCTTGTCAGCTACCTGAAAGAGAAAAGATTGACATTTTCATCAACACACTTGTGCCTAAGCTATTTTATGATCTAAGGAAGCAACTATTCTCCTCCTTCCATGACATGGTTGAAAGTGCATATCAGATTGAGGATGTAGCTATAAGAAAAGGGGATATTGTTATTAATAAAGATGCTAAAGGCAATGGTAAAGACAAGAACAAACCTTGGAATAAGAACAAGTATGTTGTTAATGATGGGGTTGTTGACGCTCCTAAAGTTAAAGAGCCTGCTTTCAATCTTTCCAATGCTATCTATGCAGCAAAACAACAAGAAGCTACCAATGCTCACAATGCTCCTAAACCTCAATATGCAGATAAGCCTAAGAAGTCATTTTGAAAGTGAGTCTATACCAAGTTGGCAGAACCTTATGATGTAATCCTCAAGACTTTGGTTGACAATGGATATCTTATGCTTCCTGATAAACCTGGTAACTGGGATCCGATAAATAAGCCTGATTGGTGGAGAGAGGATCATTACTGCCATTATCACAGAAACAAGGGACATCCAATAGACAATTGTTTTAGGCTTAAGGATGATATTCAGGATCTTATTGAGAATGGCACAATCTCCACTGATGGCTTAACTAAAAATTCTGATCACATAGCTTTCAAAGATCCTCTACCTAAGCATGATAAGGGGGAAACCTCTCAAGCACATAAGAAGAATCATGATGCTAAGATCAATTACACGTATCCTTCTAATACACCTGTGATCAACATGGTAGAGCCCGTTGAGAGCGTTCTAATGATGAGGTCTCAAGATGATAATAAAGCCAATCATGGTAAGCCAAAGTTGATCTTGCAAACACGTGATAGTTCATCTTCCCAAAGTGAGACATTGAATGCTATTACTAGGGGGCAAGCCAAGATTGTCCTTAAAACTATGCAAAATCCCAAACAATCTTTACCTTCCAAACAAGCGGCTCCTTCAGCCACCCCTAGCTATGATCTTGTCCAACATTTGCACAAGACACTGGCTCAGATATCAATCCTTGAGTTGCTTTGGTTATCCCCTTCGCATAGAGAGATTCTTGATGAGGCTCTACGTACAACACGTGTTCCTAATGACATTGATCTAGATCAATTTTAGGCTATGGTCAACCACATTTCATCTCCACTATCTCTCTCCTTTTTTGCAGAAGATGACATATCTATTGCTCACTCACATAATCTAGCTTTACACATTGACGTTCTAGTCTACAATACCTGAGTCCGCTGAGTCCTGATAGATAATGGTGCAGGGTTAAATATTATTTCTTTCAATGTCATACAACAGTTGGGTTTGTTAGAATTTTCTATGGATTCTAAGAAGAAGATTACTATAAAAGCTTATGATGAAGTGGAAAGATCTTCCAAAGGTCTTGTCACGTTGCCTGTCCGAGTGGGCCCTATCACAAAAGATATTAACTTCCAAGTATTGGACATTCCACTCGCATATAACATTCTTTTGGGTCATCCTTGGATCCATGACATGCAGGCTGTTCCTTCCACTTATCATCAGTGCGTCAAATTTCCCTACAATGGCACTAAAATTGTGATTCCTGGAGACCATACTATTGCTATTAATGCTCTTGCTGCTATTGAAAAATTTGTTCCTCACAATGAACCTACTGATGATCCTAGTACGTCTCTCGTTTCTGCTGAGAAATCATTTAAGATGATGAGCCTTGGTATGGGTGAATATAAATTGGATTCCTTTGCTTCTATACCTATTTCTCCTAGGTCATATGGGAAACCTTCCACTTCTGCTATGGTGATCCTTGAAGCCGAAAGAGAAGAACAAGCTGTTCACGAGTGGATCTATAGAGAAGATGCCCGAAATACTCCCATGCTCAGTAATTCAGACACAGATACAGATGAGTCACCAATACACACTATGGCTCACATGGGAGATGATCTTCCCTCTACTTCACTTCATTGGGGAGAAAAATGTATATCTACTGATGATATGGATGTTGATATGGTTCATTCTTGTAGTAACCATCCCGACGTGGTTGATGGGTCTTGTGTGGGGTCTGATGAGTTTGTTCCTCGTATTACCTTAGTGGACCATGCTGGTTCTTCTATGACAAGTCTAAATCTAGCTACTTTTGGATCTTACCCTATAGGCTCAACCTCTCTTGTTACCAGAGATGACACCCCTTGCATAAATGCTATTGAACCAGTCACTTCATTTCATCTTGCATCAACACCTGTTACTTCTTCCACCAGCGAACTAGCCACAAAAAAGATTGAATCAACAATCAAACATCACAGTCATCAAGTCAAAAGAAAAGAGCAATGGTCAGATGGCGAAAACCACATTGTGGCAGTATCCAAACCTAAGAAAAGTAAAAATAAAAATCTGCTCAAAAATATTGATTATCAAATAAAAGATGACAAGCTGATTCTCTACAAAAAAATGATGCACTACTTCAAGCATGATCTCATATCTGTTACACTTCAACCCATTCCTAGAGCTGAGAACAAAGTTGGTAATGCCTTGGTTACTTCAACATCCATCTTATAAATGAAAAAGCATAAATTTCACTTCAAGTTCCTGGTGGATGAATTATGCTATCCTGCTCACAAATCTTACAATCCTACCATCTTTTCATATCTTCCATCTCATATTCCTCTTGCAAATCCACCATGCCATTCCTTCTGCCATCCCTTACACTTTGCCTTTGTCTCTGGTGACTTGTATAGGAAGGGTCTAGATGGAACTCTCCTTAAGTGTCTAGAAATAGAGGAGTCAGAAAAAGTGCTAGTGACATCCACGATGGCATATGTGGATCACATTCTAACGATCCTCCGCTAGCTCAGACATTGCTTAGGGCTGGTTATTATTGGTCAAACTGGTTGAGACCTCCTATCGTCATAGTTGCAGCATTTGGGCCTGGGGCCTATTAGTTCTCTACATTAGAGGAAGCAGATTCTTGATGCCCGTTTCTGTCTGGGGCATCCTTTGTACATATTTTATGATCCTGAAAAAAATACCAAAAAAATTCATATATGATTTGAAAAAATCCTAAAAATCATAAAAAGTACTGAAAAAATGAGCATCCTAGTGAAAACCTAGCAATAGGCACTTTGATGTCTCACCAAAAAAATCAAAAAATTCAAAACATCAAAAAAAAAATTGAAAGAGTGCCTTGGTGAAAACCTAGAAACAGGCTCCTTGGTAGCAAAAATACAAAAAAATTATAAAAAGTCCTGAAAAAATTACAAAAAAATCTATCAAGTGGTGAAAACCTGGAAACAGGCACTACTTGAGACCCTCTGCACCTATGTCTATCAGTCTTGCATGGCGCTCCTTCGCTCCACTTCTCGCTTTGCCTCTCCTAGCCTGGAATTGATTCTTATCTTAGTCTAGGGGGCATCCATTGTTTTCAGCTTATCTTGGGTCTCTTTGTGCATCTAGGTTTCTTAGGAACCTTGTAAACGGTGTTTTTCAAGACCACCTCAACTATGTTTTTCAACACTACCCTAGCGTCAAGTGTTTCTTAACACTTATCATATATCCTTCCCACCATCTTGGATGATGCAATATTTCTCACTGGTAGATGTAATACTCAAAGTTTGACTCTATGACCTACACACACACGCACTTGACTCGCTGAGATTTGTTTGACTTTATTTCTTTGCATGCTGTCTATGATGATTTCTTTGCTAAGTGGTCTCTCCCTGAGAAGTTTTCGATGATGCATAGCTAGAAGACTGAGGATATGAGAACATGTTTTATTTCTTTATCTGCTTGTGGGTATATTTTGTTGGTCCTCATTGTCATGAGCATTTATGCTGGTCTTACTTGACACTATGGACCTACAAGGTATTATCCTTGACTATTTTGCAAGTGCATGCTTATAGTCATCTTGACTTTCTTGTGTCTCAATGCGAGCATAATCTTACTATATCAAACTTAGGTAATCTCACTACACTAGTCATCTTGACCTGCATGTCTTTGATGCTTAGGTGGGATTCCCAAATTTCTATCTGATATAGATCATATTCAGATCCACATAGTTATGCTAGTGTGTATTGTATGATCTTGCGACGCTACTAATAATGCTCAATGATGAATATTAGATGTCTATTGGCTTTGTGACCTTGCAAGTAAACCACTTTTCATGTAGCTTGCATTCTTAAGTTCATGTTAGTTAGTTTTGCATCTTGCATATGGAGAGAGCTCTCCTTTATCTTTCGTGGACTTGTTAATCAACTATGCTCACCTTTTGCTTCTTCCCGATCATGTCTTTCACTTCTTGTCTTTCATATCACATCATTTTCCTTTCATTTCGGGATCCAAACCGAAATCCAAGTTCACCTTGATCACCCAACTCATCTTTTTCCTTCTTCCATGCAGTTGGTTAACCTTTTGAGGCTTGATCCTTCGATCTTCATTGGGGCATTCTTCACCTCTTCATCCCCATCTCTCTCAACTTCCAATCTTTCATTCACTTTCAAATCCCAAGTTCAAATCCCCCTCTGTGGTGTTTATGGGTTGAGGGACCGATAGGTTTGTGCCCTGTGTCCCATGTGTGGGGCATACCCTCACTGCTTGATGGTTATTCTATTCTCTTTCTTCGATTATGATTTCTAGTGATTTGATCATGTTGCTCTTGCTTTTGCTTTCCCTCTACCTGGATTTTGCTTTTGATCCCGAGGGGGCAGACACATCATATATTATTGGTTATCTCTTTCCTAAGTGTTCAGTACTGTCGCTACCAGGCTGACCATGTAGGATTTGCTATCTCTCTGCACTTCATTCTTTGGAGTCAGATCGCTATTTTCTTGCCTTATTGGCTATCTGCTTGCCTTGTTGGCTATCTCTTGCCTTCTTGGCTGATCTATTCTTTGACGTAATGTGTTCCCAAATCGATCACACATTAGTCAAAGAGGGGCAAATGTATACACCTAAAAATGGTCATTTAGACTATTAGTCCCTTTTGCTAAAATCATCAATAGCTTGTTCTTGATCAAATCCTAGTCCTATCATTTATTCGATTATTTTCTATGGGCTAACCATCTTATCCTAAGTCTTTATTTAATTAAAAGGAATTTCCTCCCCTTTTATTAAATAAAAATCCCCACTTTTCTTCTTATCCTAAGTTTCACAAATAAAGCATTTAATTCTTATTTATAAAGAAAAATAAAAGAAAAGCACTTTTTGTCTCACATGGACATAAAGTAAATGCTCAACATAAAGTAAATGCTTCTAATTTTTCTATTGGAGGATATTTGTGCACAAGGATCAAGCTTCTTTTTTTCTCCACCGTTGATTAAATCTTTTGCCTCTTAATCTCCATGGTCCATTGATTTTTCACCTCCTATAAAAGAAGAGCTCTCTTCCTCATTTGCACACACAAATTTTTATGCTATTGTTATGCTACAGGTTTTCTAGGTCATCTTGGAGCTTTTGGAGATATTCTTGCATCTAGGGTTTGAAGACTTGGAGCATTGTTGGCATTCATCTTGGATCTTTATCAACACTCTATCTTCTTGTCTTCATTCTTGCATCATCATGGCTTTCTTGCTTCATAGTTAGATTTCATTTTCATGCATAGTATTTGCATTTTCATAGCTTCATTCTTAGTTTAGATTTCCTTTTATGCAATAGATTAACTTGCATTGTCATATAGATTTTCTTTGCATTGCATACATTTGGCTTCATTAGAGATATTTTCATTCTTTCCCTTGTCTTCCTTGAATCTCCCATTGCATGGTTTACTAGCAAGGTTACAGGCTTAATAGCTCTAGCTGAGAGCATTCTTAAAAACCCTTGCACTCCATGCCTAGGGAGCTATGGATCGATTTGTGAGGGCTCATTCTTGAGTTTTCTTGCATGTAAGGATTCATAGAAGTGTGACAACATTTTAGCACACAATCCCTAACCTAGGTTAGGGTCAACCTCATATTTGACCTCGGGTTCAAGTTTCAAGGTCCCGTGATCTTTGGATGTCGGGTTTCAGAAAGAATTGTTTTCTCGCTTCTGGGTCAGCTGTTTTGGTCTTTGAAATGGTAAGCTCTTAAATTATATTTAATTTAGGTCCATTCCTAAAGGGTTGAGGCCTAATTGGAATTTAATTCCTCAAGGTGGCCCCTCTAGAGGATTGTGCCCTAGATCACTATAAAAGGAAGCGTTCCTCTCTCATTTTCTCCATCAAGTTTTGAGATCAAGTTTCAATCAATTTTTCATGATCAAGTTTTGTGAGAAGATCTCTCAATAAATTTTTCATGCTCAAGCACTCTCAAGGAGACATTGGTGATCAAGAAAGCATTCATTCAAGCAATCTTTTATTCAAGCATTCAAGCAATCATCCTCTTCTCCATTCAAGTTCTCCATTGAAGATCTAGGATTCAAGCATTCAAGCCTTTTAAGGGATTTGGTTCAAGCATTCAAGATCCATCATTCAAAACCCTAGATCTAGCCATCATGGTGGTGTGATCTTCCTTCCAGATCCTTTAGTCATCTTCAAGATCTATTCATTCTTCCCTCAAGGTGGATTCCAAGCATACAATCATGGAGGTTTAGATTTACATTTGTTAGTGTTCATTCCAAGCTTTGATATTAACATACTTGATTACATTTCGAATAAAATTGTATATCTATTGAATAGCATAGCTTCGTTGTCAGATCTACTTCTACTACTTGCTAGAATTCTCTATTTCAATTCCATTATTAAGGTTGATTCCAAACTGGGGTTCGACTAAGGAAAACCCCCCAAACAAACAAACAAAACCATTTTTCTTGCAGTTACAAGTGCGGGATGATGAATTACAGTGTAGATTTGGATACCCTTTTCACCGAACTTCCGAGATCCACGAACAAATTCAAATTCTACCTTCAAAATCTCAAGGTAGTCTTTGACCTTTTATTAGGGTCAAAGACTACTTGCTGTCAGAAAGATAAAAGTTTTCTGGGTTTTCTTCATCTTGACGTTTCCAGTCCGAAACAAGTTGCAAAATTGCCTGAAACTGTACATAGGCACTAGAAAATAAGTATTTCCAAATTAATTTTATCATGAGGTATGTATCTTATTTTATCTAATTTACATTCTATCCTTTACAATTCAAATGTATGTGTAAAATATTGGCTTTGGGGTCTCTTTTATGTGCAAACCATTGTTCTAGGACCCCATCCATATTTTATATTATACATTTTGGTGAACCCAACATGCTTACCCCCTATATTTTATGGAATTAGATGCCCTATTGTGTTTGTTGTATGTTGTGTGTTCACCTTCACATCATACATTTTGGTGAACCTGACACACTTACCCCTTTCTTTTGTGGAATTAGATGCCCTAGTGTGTTTGATTTCCTTTTTCATGAGTATAAATTTCATTTGAATGCATTTAGATATATCTAGCTCTATTTGTTATCATGTTCCACAAGTTGTTTCAAATGTTTTCCAAAACTTTTGGGATTACACAACATTCTCCTCTTACCTTACCTTTGCATGGCATTACACCTAGAAAGACTTCATCTAGTGCATGTGATGTTGCTTTGTCCTCTTTTGAATTACCTTATAAGGATATATTAGAGCAAGAAGATGACCTTAGTCTATATCTCCATCATATTTCTCTTTATGGAGATGAGTTGAGGATTGATGTTAATTCTTCTCCTAATATATGTCCTTTCTATGAGCCTACTTTAGAATATAATTTACCTTCTTCCCCCTCTAGGGATCAAGCTTTAGTGAATTATGGTGACCCTACAATGTGCTTTTGTGATGAACCCTTGGATAGAGACATTGATTTATCTCCTCCTCATGAAGAATCTTTGATACAAGAGGGTGATTTATTAATGGATGACATATTCATACATGATGATAACTCTTTTTCTAAAACACATGTAGACATTTTAGTGAAAGAAGATGACATTATAGATCCTTTACCTCCATTTGGGATTCCTTCTAGTGATGAGGCATTAGTAGAGAATGATATGAATTCCCTTAATGCTCTCCCTATTAGTGAAGATCTTATAGAGAATCAAGATCTTACCTCATCTCCTCCTAGGGTGTCTTCTTTGTTTCCTTTTTGTGAATCTATTTGTAGTGTTGAGACAACTAATATGGTTTTTTTGAAACCCTTGTTGACTGTCAAAGGTTGTCCTCACATTACTATCAAAGGTAAACCTATGGAGTCTTTAGAGTCTTTCAATGACCAAGATTTGATAGCTCACACATATCATACAAGGAATAATCCTCAACCTAATCCGGTGGTTTCTACTTCTTTTCCACCTTCTCAACCCATTCTTCCTCCTCCACCCTATCTTCCTAGCAAGGAGTATAATTTGATAAACCAATTGCAAAATACCCCAGCCAAGATTTCTTTATGGGAGCTTCTTCAAACTTCACCTACCTACTATGAAGCCTTTCAAAAAGCTCTAGCAACTCTTCCTACTCCACCACCTAATCAAGAGAACATCAATAATTTCTTACAATGCATGCATGCTACCCTGGGTCCTCCTGACATTATATTTACTCAAAAATATTTACCTTCTTAAGAAGTTCAGAATCAATATGATGCTCTTATGGTTGCTATTTCTATCAATAAAAGTATCATTCATAGGACCTTGATTGATAATGGATTTGGGCTTAATGTTTGTAGCATGGACATGCTCAAAGCGATTCAAGCCGATCTTTCAACTATTCAACCTGACAATGTTCCTATACGTGGCTTTGATAACATTAATAGGAACACTTTGGGAATCATTACCTTACCTATCAAAGTAGGACCGGTCATCCTGAATAATCCTATTCATGTTATGCTTGGACCTCTCAATTATAACCTTCTTTTGGGTAGACCTTGGTTGCATGAGATGCATGCTATTCCTTCCACACTTCACCATAAATTCAAATTTATACATAACAACAAGATGTATACACTTCATGCGGATGATGCGCCTAATCCTTGTTTGAATATTCAAACCCACACTACTCCTGCTCCTAATAGTAATCCTTCTTCCTCTAATGCTCTTCCTGATGATGTTTGGGGAACCTTGGATTTTAATCCTACTTTTATTGGAGAGTATAAGGTTAATGATCTTGATTTTATGAAACAACAAAGAGAATTTGAACAAGTTTTTACTTCTAAAACCCTTCGTAATAACTTTTTTGCTGCTTCTACCCACAATGAACATATCAAACCTACTAATGATGACATAGTGACTACTGAACTTTCATTGACTCCTTCTGATATGGCTTCTCGTTATGGTCCTAGTTATCATTTCCTAGTTAAACAAGGATTTAATAGTCAAGCATGTGGTAAGCATAAATGGGGAATTCAAATGCCCTTATACACTGGGGGGCATGAGCATTCTTACGGATTGAGATTTAATCCTCAACAACAAATCAATGTTAACAACATCTCAAATAACACTTCAAAACATGATGAACCTATGAAGGAATTTAACCAAGAAGTTCTTTTGCATAAACTCCTTTGTGCTAAGATGATTACTAGACCTAAATGCAAAAAGAAACGTAGTCCACACTTGGAGACTCTTCCTTTTTGTTTATATCATATATTTCATGATCACTCTACTAATGAATGTCAAGCTTTACATTATAAGATTAGGTAGCTCATTGATAGTAATGTTATTTATATATCATGTGGCAATGAGTTGTATTTCAATCCCATTTTCTCTAAATAACATTTATGTTCCTATTATAGAGCTCCACATTATGTAAACAATGTTAGCCTAATTCTTAGGGGCTCATTGTCTTGCATAGTGTTGTGAGCGATATAATAGGTCCCCTTCCATCTTTGTTCCTACACTTGGGGGGCAAGGACACCATCTCTTTATTTTTTGTCTTTCTGGGATCTATTGTTCCCTTGGTTAAGCAGTATCTATCTATTATGTGAAATCCAATCATACATGAAAATTTTGGTTTGTATTAAGGATCTTTGTCCTTGATCACAACCTATTTCATTGTTTGGCATTCGGTTTCCATGGTTGATATATCTCTCACCTTGGAAACTAAATAGTGTGCTATCCCTCACAAGGATTACTTTTTCACTTCTTGCATGATATCTCTTTGCATTTGTCCCTTCCATGGCCTCATAGGAGTTGTGACCTTCTTGGCTTGGACTGGGTGTTGTCTATGGATATTGTCTTGATGTTGAAGAAGGCTTTATCTTTTCTTTCCTTAATATGTCAAAACAGTATTTTTTTTCCATCTTAAGGAGGGGGGCATATATACGGCCTCCCTTGTTCTATATTATGCATTTTTCTTCTAACCTTTTTGTTTTGCAGCATGCTAAATCTCGGAAGGTAACACACATAAGTTGCTAAATCCTGAAGAGACACACATTTTTCAATTTTTAGTATGCTAAATCTTGGAAGGTAATGCACATAAGTTGCTAAATCCTGAAGGGACACACATTTCCAATATGCTAAATCTTCCAATGGTAATGCACATAAGTTGCTAAATCCTAAGGAGACATGCATTTCATATTCATAGTGATACAAGAAGGTGGATCTATGGGTATTTTGGAAGCCGTCAGAAGATGCACTATAATTTCAAGGCATAGTTTATGGGTGAACCTTTTGGGCTCTCCCTCCAGGGCGATTCATGGTAAGGTGGGCATCTTACTAGGCGAGGTAATCACTTTCTCTTTTCTCTCTTTTCACTTCCATGCTAGTAGGACTGGATCATGAAGCTATGTTATTTATAGTGTTGCTCTTGTCTTTCTTATGTAATCATTTATGCTTTTATGATAGCTTTCCAAATATGATATTAGTATAGGAAATATTTCTTAGCAAGGTTTCCTCTACTAGTTGATTTGGGTTTGTACTAACCCATGTTCTTTTGGTTTTCTCTTTTTGCACCCTCATGAATGTATGTTGAGTTATAATCCTTAGCCTAGGGGCTTGTGTCCTTAGCTAAGTGTTATTTTATCTCATTGTGAATCCACTTGGATCTCCTCTTTCTTCTCCTTTACCAAGAGTTTGCATCGAGTCCATACTCTTGCTAAAGTGGGGGCTTAATGTATCGTCTTAAAATGGAAGAAATTCCATGTTAAGAGAATTTAGCTATCTGAGTAAGTGGTTTGGGGTCATTTTGAACTCTTTGAATTGGTCTTTTCTTGGATCTGGCTTTTTCCCCTTTTTCCACTTCTTTTTTGCACTTGATTCCTTCATTCTAGGTGAAATTAGGGTTAGGATCCTAAGGATTCTCCTTAATTTCCCTATTCTATGGCTCTATTTTCTAGGTAGGACTTAAAAATAGGTCCTCCTAGCCTTTATCATGTTCATCATAGGATTTTGTGCCTCTTCTTGGCACTTTGCTCTGATTTTGCCCCTTTTTCCACTTTCTAGCTGCATTTTCCTAGTATTCTGGACTGAGACCCTGAGATTTGTGACCTCAAGGTCAAGGATGACCTTGAGGGTGAAGGATGACCTCGTACATGACCTAGGTTAGGTTTGACCTCATATTTGATCCTGGGTTCAAGTTTCAAGGTCTCATGATCTCCAGATGTCAGGTTTTGAAAAGAATTATTTTCCCGCTTTCGGGTTGGCTGTTTTGGTCTCTGAAATGGTAAACTCTTAAATTATATTTAATTTAGGTCCATTCCTAAAGGGTTGAGGTTTAATTGGAATTTAATTCCCCAAGGTGTCCCCTCTAGAGGATTGTTCCCTAGATCACTATAAAAGGAAGCCTTCCTCTCTCATTTTCTCCATCAAGTTTTGAGATCAAGTTTCAATCCATTTTTCATGATCAAGTTTTGTGAGAAGATCTCTCAATCAAGTTTTAATATGTGTGATGATGATAATCACCTTCATGAAATTAAGATCAAATTAGTAACAACTCAAAGTAAATACAATGCAAATCTAATTAAAATTGAAACTAAGATCTATAACATCTCATGGTTCTCTAGAAAGATGTGGTAAGTGAAGCTCTCAGCTCAATCTCCACTAGTGACACTTCTAAAATGAGAATGTATTCTACTAAAATGCTTCTACAATGATTATTCTAGCTCAAATTAATACAAAGATATGCAAATTGCTCTAAATGCTTTTCAATTGCCTATAATAACAATGCTTTGCAAATGAATTTCTAAGATGGGAATTGCTCTCAAAATGCTTCATACTTATAGTAAATTCCCAAGGGTAGGGGGTGGAGTGAAGTAATCATGGTTAAACCTTGGTTGAGTCAAATAATTTTCTTTGTTCATAAATGGGGGGACAATTTAAATGTTTGTCTCAAAACTTTGGACAAAAGGACAAAATTAAGTGGTTGAGATTGAAACTTTAATATGAGTGATTGATTCATTTCTTTTTGAGGGATTTGTGTCTTTTTGTCCTCAATTCTCATTGGTTGCTCAACTTTGTTGAAAGATATTAGGATTTATTAAATTTAATTAATTAATTAAAATTAGCCATGTAAGGGTAATAGGTTCATTTTGATTTTTGATTTAAACAACTATACAACTAATTGATTAAAATCAATTATGTAGTGTTTTTCACCCCTTTAAGCTTTGATTTAATTATTTAACATCATTATTTGATTTTTCCTTTTCTTTTATTGTTTTTGTCCAATTTGATTTAATAAATGTCCATTTTAATGATTTGATCCCTCTTTGATTGAATTAGTGCATTTTGATGATTATTGTAATTTAAAAACACTTGCCCATTTTTGAGTGTCTACATCATGCACAAGCACTCTCAAGGAGACATTAGTGATAAAGCATTCATTCATTCAAGCAATCTTCTATTCAAGAAATCATCCTCTTCTCCATTCAAGTTCTCCATTGAAGATCTAGGATTCAAGCATTCAAGCCTTTGAAGGGATTTGGTTCAAGCATTCAAGATTCATCATTCAAAACCCTAGATCTAGCCATCATGGTGGTGTGATCTTCCTTCAAGATCCTTTGTTCAACTTCAAGATCTATTCATTCTTCCCTCAAGGTGGATTCCAACCATACAATCATGGAGGTTTAGATTTACATTTGTTAGTGTTGATTCCAAGCTTTCATATTAACATACTTGATTACATTTTGAATATAATTGCATATCTATTGAATACCATAGCTTTATTGTTAGATCTAATTATACTACTTGCTAGCATTCTCTATTTCAATTCCATTATTAAGGTTGATTCCTAACCAAGGTTTGACTAAGGAAAATGCCCCAACCAAACAAACAAAACTATTTTTCTTGTAGTTACAGGTGCGGGACGGTGAATTAAAGTGCAGATCTGGATACCCTTTTCACTGAACTTTTGAGATCCGCAAACAAATTCAAAGTCAACCTTAAAAATCTCAAGGTAGTCTTTGACCTTTTATCGGGGTCAAAGACTACCTACTTTCAAAAAGATAAATTTTTTTTGGGTTTTCTTTGTCTTGACGTTTCCAATCTGAAATAGTTTGCAGAATTGCCCGAAACTGTACACAGGCACTAGAAAATAAGTATTTCCAAATTAATTTCATCATGAGGTATGTATCTTATTTTATCTAATTTACATTCTATCCCTTACAATTCAAATGTATGTGTAAAATATTGGCTTTTGGGTATCTTTTATGTGCAAACCATTGTTCTAGGACCCCATCCATATTTTATATTATACAAACCTAAAGATTATCTTATATTAGTTCCTAGATTTAGTACTAAGATCCATATCAACATATTAATATGAATTTAGATAAGTATTGTGAAGTTGTGATTTCATATGTTGATTGGTAAAGTATTTGAGTTATTCTGTTGCATTTAGTAAAGTAAAGTATAGTTCAGTCAAATGGTCACATAAAGTTAGGTAAGGAAGCATTAAATGAATTTATAGCAATAAGAAAAACTAGTAAAATGATTAGTGATTTAATAGAGAAAATAGGTATTGTTGATGTTGATGAAGTTGAGGAAGATGTTGATGAGCCTTCAATAATAAAGGGGAAGAAAATAAGAATCAAGAAGGAAACCCCTAGTCTGGTCGGTGTAAGACCATCTACTCTGTCTATCTATACATCGAGATGAAAGAAGAAGCAAAAGTAGATCTTGTGGAGACAAAGATATATGTCAGGTAAAATAAGGCCACTATGAGGCCTAGGAGAAAAATTAAGTTGTATAAGGAGAGTGACACTGAGTTAGATGACTTGTCACAATTTAAAGTTGCACTGAGAAAAAATAATAGGAGTTTCCATGGACTACTCCAAACATTAGAGAAATATGGAGCATACTTTGTCATGAAGCAATTAAAGTTTGACACATAGACAAATGAAGAAAAGGACAAAATAGAAGAAACAATTATTACCACACTTCATAAGTTCAGAATTCTACCACTTGAGGTAGTTGAACATCTTAACAAGGACTGTATAAAAGAATTGATGCAAGATGGAAAAATGCCATTGCTGTAGAAAAAAAATGAGGGAAAGATCCCTTGCAATCATGGTACCTAACCTCAAAAAGAGAGGAATAAAGGATACACTTAAGGAATCTATGCAGAGCTCTCCCCTATTAAGGTGGTTTTAGAGTGGTGTGGTCTTCGGTGCCTTCTCTAGTACCAAATTGTCTAGGAAGAGTGCTCTACACCTTCTGAAGATCCCACAGCTTCCACAACCCACTACCCTCCTAGAAGACCCTTGCCTTCCTTGGTAGAAATGCCTTCTATTCTGGCTTTGTATCAAAATAGGAACCTATGGATTGGAAAGGGGATGTAAAGGTTCCATGCTCACTATATGTCTCTTATGGGAGTGATTTTCAAACCGTTTAAATGCTTATGTCTTTTGACAACAACTCTGGCTTTTATGCCTTCTAGGCTTGTAGCCTATGAGTGAGGTTCCAAGGACTTCGATCTAGATTCTTACAAAGAGTCTACAAAAAAAATTATAGATTTGGACACCCTTTTTTGAGTTACATCGAACCTCCAAAGTGTGAGATCCCAACTAATATGGACACTACCTAACAATTCTTAATCCACTAGTCCTAATATGGTTAATTGGGCTTGGTTACTTAAGGAAGTAATTATGTGTGTGAAAATTATACCTGATCTGTAGACACAACACTCAGTAAAAAATTAGAGGTTAGCTATAATCATAATCGTGCAAAATTGAAAATTATATAACCAAGTGATTTACTGCCTTCTAGTAGGTACGAGATTAATATTCTCAGATTGTAATCAAGATTAGTCACCTAGACGACACCTAAATGAAGGATTTGAATGCAATTGATCTAGATATGAGATTGAATGCAATTAATCTATATTTTTTATATTTTCTATGCAATAAGAATGATAAAAATTGATATGAATCTATGCTAATATGAAATTGATATGCTATGAATGCTATTGAAAATTGATATGCAATGCTAATCTAACAATGATATGCAATATGAATGCAAAAATAAGATTGATCTCACAAAGGTGTCGATTCGCAAGAGCTTTGATTCTTCAATTCCAATTCTCTAGTGTGATTGTGCAAAAATATGAGATGCTTGGATGCAAATTTGAGAGATGAATTATGAAGAGCTGAGCCTTGGTTTTATAGAAACCCAGGGCTTTGGAGGTGCATGAAAAAAAAAAAAAGCCATAAATCACTCAAATAACTCAGGTTGATTTTTGAGTTATTTTTAAATAAAGATAATTAAGTCACAAAAACATGCAAAGCCTAAATTTTAACTCAAAATAGAGTTTAGCTTTAATTGATAATTGATAGTTGTCTTCTTTTATGATTGTGCATATTTTATTTATGAATTAATTTAATTATAAAGTGATTTATGCTCAACTTAACTGCTTTTAAAAATAAAACAATTGATTTATGGGTTAATCAATTATTTAATCAAAATTTTATTAAAAACTATATTATTAAATAATGACAACTTGCTTTAATTAATTAAATAAGAATTTAATCAATTATTCATATGATATTAGATTTATTGTCAAAATTAAATAATACAATTAATAATAGATAGAATTAAATTTAATTACACAATTAAGTGGCAAATATTAAATCTAATTAATTAAATATGAAAATATTCAATTAATCAAACTTTAGGATAAATGTGATTTATTGCCAAATAATTATAAAATTAAAGATAATTATGATGATTAGAAATGTTATTAGGAATATTCCCCAATGCAGAATTTAAGATAATCAATTATGATTCGATGATGTTTAGATGTGCCTTAGATTAGGACTTTGATGTCGATTTCATTTGAATTGAAGATGTAGGAGATTAATGAACTTATAGCCCATTTTTGGGGTATTACATTTTGCCCCTCTTTGAATTACTGTGCGAAACGCAGTGGTTCAAAGATAGTTTGTGTTTGATAAAGATATGAAACTGATGTTTGAAATTGATAATTGATATGAGACAGAAGCTGATTGATATTGAATTGATATGGAAATAATAGGTCCTGAATGACCAAAGATAATGTTCATTGTAGCAGCAAATGAACCTATGATTGCGAAAAAGTGTCAAAACACCTGATTCCAAACCTTAGGATTGCTAAGAAGTGAGTGACCGGTTCTAGACTCAATTGTCTTAGCAGAACTAGCAGGTATCACATCTGAATCCTTCAGTTGCCGAAGAACCAAGGAAAGAACACTATGATTCGATGGTTGCAAAAATTGATACAGTTTACAAGATTAGGAGAATACCAGATTGATATGGATCTTGATGAATCTGATATGCCCCAAGTGATGATAGATTTGCCCCGAGTGATGAGGTCTTTTGATGAATCAGTAACTAGACATGATTGTTTGTCTTGATCACTGATGAAAGATATTGATAGAAATTGATTTATAGACTTTGAATGATGTGTAATACCATGCCCCCTTTGGGATTAGAATTGAAATCTGACAAGAAAAGTCAGCGTTGATAGTTTAGAAGCATGTTAATTGATTTGAAAAGTGGTTAAACACATTCGAGAATGCATTCTGCATCGTTGGAAGGTCCCAAAAGACCAAGTTTGACTAGGTGAAACTATGAGTTGACCATAGTTGACCAAGTTGAAATTTTGATAGTTTGATGTTAGAATTTTCTAAAATTTTTTGAATTTTCTGCATCGTTGGAAGGTCCCAAAAGACCAAGTTTGACTAGGTGAAACTATGAGTTGACCATAGTTGACCAAGTTGAAATTTTGATAGTTTGATGAAAGCTAATCAGTTAAGTTGAATTCTAAATTTTTGTGAAGATTGAAGGTTGATTATGCAATTAGTTAATAATATGAATGATCTCAGATTTGAATTTTGATCCCGAAAAAGGATTCTACTTATTGTTTCATTGGAGGAACCTTCGTGTGAGATCTAGCTCTTGTTAGATTTGAAGAATTGACTGAAGAATTGTTTAAGCATTGAAGTTCATTTAGTCATTGTGAGATCATGAAAAGATGAAAAATGCAAAGAAGCATGCAATATGAAATGCAACCTAATACCTAGGACCTAG
Source organism: Chamaecyparis obtusa (assembly GCA_027943335.1). Classification (NCBI taxonomy): domain Eukaryota; kingdom Viridiplantae; phylum Streptophyta; class Pinopsida; order Cupressales; family Cupressaceae; genus Chamaecyparis; species Chamaecyparis obtusa. The sequence goes on from BSBK01001672.1 coordinate 723,829, forward strand.
TCACTGATCATATGTCAATTTTTTATCATCATTGAACTTTTAGGTAACTGGATAAATCAATACAATGCCCACTAGCCATGAAACCATAGACATATGAATATCGATTTGTATGCACAAGAATCAATACAACACCCACTGGTTATACAACCATGGACATATGAATATTGATTTATTTTTGGAATGTTGGATCAGATATAAGCACCAAGGCACAAACGCCAGGATGACCTGAATATCATGTCCATTTTGATATAGCAATTTGTACAAGCATCAAAACATAAATCAAATAGTCAAGAGTTCATTCTAAATCTAGTGTGAATTACCCGTAGTGACCCTTTATCGTTCACCTCCTTAGGTAAGATCGCGTTTCATAGTAGGAGAAAGAACTCACTCAAAAAGACAATAGTTAGATCAAACTTCCTTGAATTTTTTGGGTATCAATGGTCGAGGTACGCATGGCCATCCAATTCAAGATAGAGGCTCTTATAGTCGGACACCATTTCAATCCAGAATTTCCAAAGTTGTTAGATTTTCACATACAAGCAGGAGACAAAGAAAAGATTATGCCCCTAGTCATCACTCTCTAAATCCTATAAAGGACATCATCGAAGAGCTCGAAGGGACACAATATGCAAAAATCTCAATGTGAATCAGTAAGCATACAAGGAGATAAAAGCATGTAAAAAGCATAGATTATTTTCAGTTGAGTTTTGATGTTTGATTGCGTTGTTGTAGATGCAAAATCCTTTCTGGAGACAAGACAAACAGACTGACTCAACTTGAAGCTTCAAAGGACTCTGACTGGATAGGATACGTCTAAGATACATTGGAGGCCATAGGATATGACATTGATTGCCCCCAAGTTTGAACATTGATAGGATACAGACGCGCAAGCTGATTGGTGTACAAACTGACTTATTGAAAACTGGAAATGTTGAAACAAATCGGGAGATATGTACAACTAAAGGAAGACTGAAAGCTGGGAAAGACCAAGATTTCACTGATAGATGGAGCATTTGAAACAAGTGGCACCCATTTGCCAAGTTTTCACCATCTTGGCAAAGATTCTATTTTTGCTACCAAGGTGCCTGTTTCCAGGTTTTCACCAAGGCACTTTTTCTTTTTTTCATTTTTTTTGTATTTTTCATTTTTCAATTTTTTTGTACTTTTAATATTTTTTGATTTTTTTGAATTTTTGATATTTTCTGATTTTTTTGTGAATCATCAAGGCACCTATTGCTAGGTTTTCACCAAGATGTTCATTTTTTTAGGACTTTTTCTAACTTTTAAGAGTTTTTTTAGGACATTTACCAAGCACTGAATGCCTTAGGCATAGAATTTCTTCAGATGGAGAATGTTGATTGGTTCTCAGAGCTGTTCTCCTTCAGTCATTGAGAGTTGATAGGCACCAGAGCCAAAAGTAGCAGTGATAACAAAGGGACCCATCCAATTGGGTTCGAACTTCCCCTTGCGTTCTCGATGTGATTGATTTTTAGGATTCTCTCTCAACACTAGATCACCAACCTGAAATTCTCTATGTCTGACTTTCTTGTTGTAGCCTCTAGACATTCTTTTCTGATACACTTTGAGATGATCATATGCTGATTGTCTGCTCTCATCTAGTAATTCAAGTTCTTGTAACCTAGACACTCTGTAGTCTTCATCAGTGACAAGTCCATGCATTCTGATTCTGAGTGATGGGATTTCAACCTTAATAGGCAGTACTGCTTCAGAACCATAAACTAAAGAGAAAGGTGTAGCCCCTGTAGGCATTCTGATACTAGTCCTGTAGGCCTAGAGAGCTGGATTGATCATCAGATGCTAGTCTCTTCCCGTTTTATTCACTATTTTGTGCAAGATTTTCAAGAGATTTTTGTTTGAAGCTTCAGCTTGTCCATTCCCTTGAGGATAGTAGATAGATGACCAATGTTGAGTAATCTTGAATTTGGCACATAAGTCATCTAGGTCCTTGTTTTTAAATTGTCCCCCATTGTCTGTGACTATGGAATGAGGGATCCCATATCTGCAAATGATGTAGTTTAGGATGAACATAGAGATCTATTTCCCCGTTGCTTGTGTTAGAGGAACTGCTTCTACCCATTTTGTAAAATAATTTGTAGCTGTGATTATATGGGTATGTCCATTAGAAGAGTGCAGATGGATAGCACCTATGAGATCAAATGCCCATTGTTGAAAAGGCCATTGTGTAGTAAAGGGAATTAGATCTCACCCTGGAGCATGAATCAAGTTGCCATGTACTTGACACTGTTGACAGTTTTTAGCAAATTTAATAGCCTCTTTCTCCATTTCAGGCCAATAGTAACCAGCCCTAATAAGTTTTTGAGCTAACGTTAAACCGTTCAAGTGTGATCCACATATACCCTCGTGGACTTCCTCTAATGCACGTTGAGACTCTTCCCGTTCTAAACATCTAAGCAGTGTACCATCTAGACCTCATTTGTACAGATCATTACCAATGATGACATATCGGGATGCGGATCGGATAAGGTTTCATTTCTCAAAATGGTTAAAGGACTCAGGGATGATTTGGTCATGGAGATAGGAGAACAGATTTTTGTAGCGAGATGAGTCATAACCTACAATAGCGCAGATCATGCGGGTTTCAGGGGAGTCATATGCAGGATAGGATAGGGCTTCCACCAGGAACTCATAGCGTAGCTCATGTTCAGGCTACTATAAGAGAGTAGATAGTGTCGCCATTGCATCGACAGCCTTATTCTCCATTCTGGGTATTTGCTCAAATATGATAGAGATGAAGTATTTCTTTAAATCATCTACCATTCTCTTGTAAGGAATGATCTTTTCATCTTTGGTTTGGTACACATCATTGACTTGGTGGATAACCAATTATGAGTCTCCATGGATGTGCATCTCTGTAACTCTCCACTGTATTGCCATTTTCATACCATTGAGAAGTGCCTCATATTCAGCAATATTGTTTGTGCAAGGAAACTTTAGTCTGAATGCTTTGGGTATCAAGTATCCTTGGGGAGTGATGAACAATATGCCTACTCCAGATCCATTCTGTGTGTAGGAGCCATCAAAGAATAACCGCCATGCTCTAGAAGAGAGGTGCATGATAGAGGAATCAGAAAATTTCATTTGCATGGGTGTATCATCAAACAGTGGTGCTTCAGCTAATTGATCAGCAATGACCTATCCTTTGATAGCTTTTCTTTCAACATATTCAATGTCAAATTCACTCAAGAGCATGATCCATTTAGCTAGTCTACCTATGAGGGCAGCTTTGCTTAGGAGATATTTCAGTGGATCAATTTTAGCTACCAAATGAGTGGTATGAGCTAACATGTAGTGTCTCAGTTTTTGCGATGCAAAGATCATAGCTAGACATGCCTTCTCTATCATTGAGTAGTTCTTCTCATAGGCCAGTAAAGTTCTGCTGATATAGTAGATGGCTCTTTCTTTCTTGTTCTCATCATGCTGTGCTAGCAATGCCCCCAGTGATGTATCTATTGCGGAGACATATAATATTAATGGCTTCCCATGAATAGGAGGCATTAAGATAGGAGGATTCGAGAGATAATTCTTGATATGATCAAAATTCTTTGCACAGTCTTCATTCCAGGCAAAGGTCACACCTTTATGTAATGTTTTTGTAAAAGGCTATGATATGTCCGCTAGTTGTGATATGAATCTTTTGATAGATTGAACTCTGCCTTGCAACATCCTCATTTGACTGATATTTGTGGGAGGTTGCATTTCTATGATAGCTTTCACCTTAGCTGGATCAACCTCAATACCTTTCTTGGAGACGATGTATCCTAGGAGCTTTCCAGAAGTGACTCCAAAAGCACACTTTTTAGGATTTAGTTGAAGACTAAATTTTTCCATTCTATCGAGGATCATGCTCAAGTCTGTTAGATGTTCAGTTCTAACCATGGATTTTGCCAAGGTATCATCCACGTAATCCTCCATTGTTCTATGCATCATATCATGAAAAATAGATGTCATTGCTCTTTGATATGTAGCTCCAGCATTTTTGAGTCTAAATGGCATAACATTCCAACAGAAGGTTCCCCATGCACATGTGAAAGCTATTTTCTCTTGATCTTCTGGAGCAATTTTGATTTGGTTGTACCCAGAAAAGCCATCCATTAAGGAATACATTTCATAGCGCCCAGTCATGTCCACTATCATATCAATGTTAGGCAGTGGAAAATCATCCTTAGGGCATGCTCTATTCACATCTCTAAAGTCCGTGCACACTTTGATTAAACCATCTGGTTTTGAAATAGGTACAACGTTAGAGATCCACTCAAAATAGTCTATGACACAGATGAATCCATCTTTGAGGATTTTTTCTAGCTCTGCTTTGACTAAGTGTGCCACATGAGGATGCATCTTTCTCAATTTTTGTTTGACTGGTTTTACCCCAGGAGCAATGGATAGATGGTGCATAATGAGATTGGGATCCAATCCTGGCATATCTTAATATTTCCATGCAAAATTGATCTTTTTTTCTGATAAGAATGTAGTGAATTTATGTTTCTCTTCTTCTGATAGAGATTGTGCTACATGTACCAATTGTGGTTCCTTTGTTGTACCCAAATTGACGGATTGAGTGGCCTCAATCAAAACTGGAGATCTATCCTATAAATGACTCAGAAGGACATCAAATATCTCATCCTTAGGTGCCTCAGAGAGGTTTTCACCTTCAGATACGTCTTTTCTTTTTACTTTTGTAGTTTCTGAGATTGCCACAAAGTGGTTTTCACCCTCAGAACTCTTTTTATTTTTATTTTTATTTTTTTGACTAAGATATTTGATGTCCAACTTGGTCATGCTGATGCTCAGTTCACTGATGGAAGTCCTCATAGGCTTGACTACATTGAGGTAACAAGCAAGGGCATAGTCACTGGAAAAGGTGTAAACACCATGGCTTGGGTTTGTGGAAGTTTGGTCGATAAGATCAGGGCGTTGGATAGTTAAAGTGGGAAAGGCTTGGGATATGGTGTTCACAGACATGAAGATGTCATCATTGGTCCTAACCTGACGCTCAAGTTCAAAGGTGATATTACAGCTCAAAATATTCAATTCGTGAATAGGCTCAACATCATCGTGGGAATCCTCTTTAGCCATAGGTGGATCAGACGCGTTAAGTTCATTGTTTCGCTCTAGACCTACGTTGGGTTGAGATACATATTGGTGAATAAAATCAATATATTTCTCTTTTATAAGCTCATCTTCTTCTGGAATGGCTCCCCATTCATAGTCATTTGACTCAGCTTCTGATTCAAGATCTCTAGGAAATCTGAGAAAATGTGTGAAGTCAAGATGAATACCCCAAGAAGGATTACCCTCAGTCTTTGACTTGAATTCATATTCATGGGAATCAGTGCCAGAATAACTACTCTCTACTTCTGGATCAGTTTGATTACCTTCGAGATTGGCTGGTTCTTGTGGTGTAACCATCTCTTGCGCTACAGTAGGTTTTTGTGTTTCTACTACATTAATTCTTTTGATAGGATCATCTTTATCATCAAGAAGATCTTTGATCTCTTTAGGCAATTTTTCATAGGGGATGAGTTTTGAACTATCTGAATCATCATCTGAGGGTTCTGTCTCTTCTTTCTTGAGAAGGGGTTCTCCTGGTGCAATTTGTTCTATGACATGAGAACAACCACCTTTGAGATGATAGGGTTTCTTCTTAAAGCCTAAGCCACCAGTATCTTTGTTGGCTCTACCAATATGTGAATGGGTGTCACAAGACCCTTTTCTCTGATTCCTAGAGGTCCTTGACCGGAATATCCCATCTTGGCTATCAATTTGTTCCCTGGACCATATGAATTAGAAGGGATTGTAGGTGCTATAGATTCACTAGGTTGAACAATTTTAGATTCAGAATCCTCTTTGTATAGCCATGCCAACACAGCTTCATCCTCTTCAAATTATTGTTTGGATACTTGCTCCACCACAAAATTTCTTTTGTATGCTTCCATAGGTTCCTTAGGTTCTGATTTAGACTGCTTCAAGGATTGTCCATACGACTTAGGTGAGATTGGGAGAGATGTCAGAGACAAGACTGGCTCTATAGTGTATTCTCCCATCCCATTTTCTTTGATATTGATCCCTTTAGCAATGTCTTCCATCTTGGATGTGGAAGCCACATTTTGTTGCTTGATGGAAGATTCTCTGTTATTGGGAACAAGCTTATCGCCACTTTCCTTCAATGTATTGCAAGTTGTACTCAGATCTGCTGGGATAGTAACTTCTACCCCTTCATAGGGAAATTTCAAGCATTGATGGTACGTAGAAGGAATAGCTTGCATTTCATGTATCCAGGGTCTCCCTAGAAGGATATTGTAAGCCAATGGTAGATCAAGCACATGACATGTGGTATCTTTGATGACCGGACCCACTCGGATGGGTAAGACAATGGTGCCTTTAGAAGATCTTTCCTATTCATCATAGGCCTTTATGGTGATCTTCTTTCAAGGATCAATAGCCATCTCTGAGAATCCCAACTGTGTGATTAAGTTGTAAGAACAAATTTTGAGGCCTGTGCCCCCATCTATCAACACACATTTGACTCGACGGTTCTGGATCAAGACTTCTATGTGTAAGGGCTGATTATGTGGGTGACTCAAAGAGTTGTCATCTTCTTCTGAAAAGGAGATATATTGTGGAGACGTTAGATGACCAACCATAGTCTGGAACCTATCTAGATCTAGATCATCAAGAACATTAGAGCCGAGAAAAGCTTTGTCTAGGATATTTCTGTGAGCTGGAGATATTCGAAGTAACTCAAACATAGAGATTTTGGCATTGGTATGTTGGAGTTGTTGGATGATGCTGTAAGATGTAGGTCTTGTATCCTTTGGATTGGAAGATTTTAATGTAGCCTTCTATTTAGAAGCAGATGTGAGATTGAAAGGTATCTTAGGGACATTAGATGAACTTGGTGTTTATTCTTTCAGATGAGCCTGAGCTTGTGATCTAGTAACTGCATTAGTTGAGGAATGATTTCGGTCTCTTCGCACAATTGTGATAACATTGCAGCTCTCAGAGAGACATGGTTCAACCATATTGATGATAGCATTGTTTCTAGGGTAGGCATAGTTGACTTTTGCCCCCATGTTAGGCTGAGAAGTGGAAACTCCCTTGCCATGTTGTGGAAATGGTTCTGTAAATGCTGTGTGATCATTATTGCTAGTAGGATTATCGATCGTGATGTCCCCTTGATCTATCAAGTCTTGAATGGTGTGCTTCAAGTGGAAGCATCCATTAGTTTTGTGGCCTTTAGTTCGATGGAAAGCACAAAATTCATTATCTTTCCACCAATACGGTTTTGGATCTAGATCAGGGTCTCAGATTGGTGGTAAAGAGATCATGTTATCAGCTATCAGGGTTCTCAGGGCAGATTCCAAAGATTCTCCCAAAGGAGTAAACTTTCATTTATTATCCCATCGTTTGAATGGCTTCTTTGGAGATGGTTCAGCAGATTTTTTCTCTGAAGCTTCAATGGCTTTGGTAACAAGGGTGAGATTGTAGGCCGGTGCCTTTGATGGGGTGCGGATAGTGTCAACAACACCATCAGAGATGATACCTTTGTTTCTATTCCAGCTCTTGTTTTTATCTTTTGAGCTAGATCCAGATTCAGACTTGTCCTTTTGAAGTGTGATTTCTCCTTTCTTGACAAGTACTTTCTCAATCTTGATTGCATTATCCACCATTTTATCAAAAGATACATGATCTTGCATTTGTAATGGATAGTTGAGCTTTGGAACAAGGTTATTGATAAAGATTTCAAGTTTCTCCATTTCGAGAATTTGTCTAGCATATAGAGAGAACTTCTTTCTCCACCTCTTGAGGAAAGTTAGGAATGATTCCCTTGGATATTGCTTGAGGTTACAGATATCGATCATGGTGACCGGATGTTGAATATTGTAGGAATATTGTTGATAAAACAATTTAATCAATTCCTCAAAAGTTTTGATCGTAGAAGGTAATCTTGAAAACCACTGAATGGATGCTCCTCCCAAGGATCTAGGAAAAAGATGCATCAGATAAGTCAGTTCATGCATGAATTCCATGGATTGCGTACAGAACTCTCTGACATGATCTTGAGGATCAGAGTGTCCATCATATTTGTTGTACTTTGGCATCTCCACTCTTTTTGGGAATGGAGGCATATACAAGTCTTTGTCAAAAGGGAAAGGACAAAGGGCCTCCATGGAGAATTCCTTGGGTTCTTTCTCTTTCTCAATTTTATTCATTTTGACCTGCATAGCATGCAGCTGGTTCATTATGGCCGTCATCAGAGTTTCTTCCTCATGCATGATGATATCTTTGACATTGAAGTGAGGAGGAAGTTTAGCTCCTTCTTGGGCTAATTGCAAAAAGTACACCTCTCTATCCACTTTCAAGAAATGCCTCATCATTCTCTTGAATTCATCATCATTCTGACATCGATGGATTTCAGAGGGTGTAGGTTCTTGGTCAGCATTATGTTGAGAATGGTGTCCCTGGGATCCTCCTCCTAGAGAACCATGTTTTGTCCCTACTTGAGACATGGTAGGAGTTTTTGGGCTACCTGGAATAGATTGAGGAGGAGTTTGCTGATTACCTCTGTGAGTTGATAGAGGAGGTATGTAACCAATTTTCAATTGAAAGTTACCGAGACCGTCATCTTCTTAGATACCTAACTTGATGAGTTGTTCAAGAGTTGGACCTGGGGTATTGGTCAAAAGTAAGTTCTGAGATGTTTCTTCTGATTTCTTGTGTGAAGAAGCTCTGGTCTCCACCATTAACTTTGAATGAAACAGAAGAAAAAGACGAAGACAACTGAAGAACAATTTGATTCGAGAAAATCAGATGACTCAACCTTGTCAAGATTATGATAGTTTTGAAGATCTGATGAGATGTGGGTGAAGGAAACTGTGCCCTAGATGTATGGGATAGATCACCCAAAAGATAGCAGACACGAGTTCCCCACACTTAGTCTATTTTTGAAGATTGATTGAAGATTGATAGTTATGACAAGGTTTTGACATGAGATAAAAAGGACTCAAATTGATCAAACAGAAGGATAGATCGGATTCAAAAGATCAATCTCAGAAAATGGTAGAATGTGCAACAACTACTGCTCTGTTCCTGACACAATGATATTTTTGACAGATTCTGGAACTAGGCTGGAAACATTGGATATCTTGCAATTTGACAATTTCTGACAACTCTCTCAAATTTTTCCAAATGACACTCTGCAGACTCGTATGACACTGGGTAGTCTATGAAATGATAGTTGCTAAACTCGTACGACAGTTGGGTAGCAATGAAATGATAGTTGACAAAACTCGTACGACAATTGCTAACAAGGTTTTGACTTTCTTAAATTTGCTGGTTTGAAAACTCGTACGACACTGGGTTCTCAATCATATGATAGATGGGCAATACTGAAATGACACTTGACAAAACTCGTATGACTTTTGACTTCCTGAAATGACTTTTGACCCCAGAAAGATTTTACGTCAATTTTTGCAAAATTTAAGGTCTTTAGTTTTGGATTGTTTGCAAATTGTACTGTCTAGATTTTGAAGGTTATACCAGATTTGATCATTTTTAATAGCTAAGTAGATAAACAAGCACGTAGAACAGCAAGCAAGTGATTCCAAGCACGTCTGAAAACAATGAACAAGGGAAAAAGCAACCTTGCGCATGAAGAATCAAGTGACCAAATTGTGCTAATCCCTGAGAGTACTAATTGTGTATGTTTTAAAAAGTTTTTCAATAACACACATATACCTGGAAATGAAAAATTGGCCTCTCTAGGGTTTTTAGTAATGGTTTGACTCTGCAACTTTTATGATCCAAAGGGGTGAACTCCAATCCCGGTGCACCAGGGTTTTGACACAGTCTGAGAATTTAATCTTCAAGAGCTGCTAGGGAGATTTGACAACCCAACAATGAACCATACCCATGGAGATTTCTTCCACAAGGACATTTATATAGCGGCTGTCACTACCATGGCAAAAATGACTATTACCGCTTGAGGTTCCGTCAATGCAATTTTCCCTGTGAAGGGATTGTCCGCTACGTTTAACCCTCTCTAAAGGTGACTCATAGATTTATACCACAAGAGGACTTGGCTCCAGATCCAAGGTTTTTGACACCTTTTCACTTTTAACCCAAACAAAGCAAGCAGATTAATCCGACACGCTAAGACAAAGTTTTGTTCCACCAAGGTCTGTGATATCAACTCCATGTGATCTATCAACCTCTCCAGAGAGAGAATGTGTCAATCAATAAGAGAAGACACACTAACCAATTTTGATTCACCAAAGCTCGTGATATCAACCCCACGTGATCTATCAACCTCTCCGGAGAGAGAATATGTCGATCAATAAGAGAAGACGCACTAACCAAGCTGAATGTGAAATGCACTACGTATCCTCCCTACCTACAAGGATTCTATCATCATGAAAGATTTCTCTAGGAATCCAATCTCTCAAGAATCATGAATAGTGTTCATAGGGCCTAATTACTATGTGAGCACAGATATATTCCCGAAAGTAAATCTACCAAAAGTACCCAAAAAGTAGAAAGAGGAACACTTAACGCTTAAAGAAAATATGAGATGAGTCCACAAGGTGGAACATTTAACACCTCACACAAGCTAAAAATGATTCCCCAACTTAGAAAACAAGTGAGTTCTTAAAATCACAAAAGTGTTGCCAAGTGGAACACTTAACGCTTCTGTCCTGTTGACCCCTCCCCTTTATGGCGCTGAGATTGCAACCACGGGGTGGAAATGAGGGGCTGATGGATTAGCAAGTCCAATAACCCAAGATAGCAATCAAGCTCAATCACAAGTATCTAAGACTACTTAATGAATCCTTAAGGGGTCACAACCTAGTATCAATTATGCAAGTGTGTAGAACAAAAGCATGAAAAGAATCACCCAAGCTAGACACACGAGAGATTTATTTTAAGGCCAAATTGAAATGTTATTAGATGAAGGAGAATACCTAGGATCCTTGCAACGCACTTAGTAGATTTTACCTAATTTTTAGCAATTCTTGTTGAGCTTTTCCATGCAAGCAAGTGACAAACTCCCCAACAATCAAACAAGCAAACAAGATATGCAAAATATATTCAACTTATGAAAACCATAGGATTAGCTCTTAAAATAAATTATTATCAGCAATAATAACTAGCAATTAACCCAAATGACAACTCATATCATTCATTGAACCATGTAAAAAAAAAAAGTGCATACCCATCACAAAACTTTATTTTTTTTGCTGCATTTGACCTAGTCAACAAGATCTAATTTTGTTGATATGATTTTGGCCACAAAAATAGAAATTTAGAATAGAGACCCCTCCTAAAAAATAGAGATCTTTCCAAAAATGCAAAAATTTAAAAAAAATCTCTTCATTTGTGCCCTAGAGACCCGTTTTATCAAAATAGACCAATTTTTGCAAATTGACTATTTGAGCTATTAAATTGCATCCAAATTTAAAACAAAAATAATAAAACCCCTGTAGAATTTGAAGATCTTTTCAAAAATCTAAAAATTTCCAAAAAATATTCTGATTTGCACCGAAAATTAATTTTTTATGAAAAATAAAAATTTTTTAATTAAAAATTCAAAAAATTTTATAAAATACTAAATTTTTTATCGAAGCTTCCCCGATATGTCACCAACCTGAAAAAAAAATTTTAGACCAAAAATCCAAGCTGTTTGGGAGATAAAATTAAATCTTTGAAACTTTGGGGTTTTAGCTCCCAAAAAAATTCAAAACCAGCATGCAAAGGCAGGTTGCCTCACGGTGGGCGCCAGAAATGTGTGTGTGAAAATTGTACCTGATCTGTAGACACAACACTCAGTAAAACATTAGAGGTTAGCTATAATCAGAATCATGCAAAATTGAAAATTATCTAACCAAGCGATTTACTGCCTTCTAGTAGGTGCGAGATTAATATTCTCAGATTGTAATCGAGATCAGTGACCTAGACAACACCTAAATGAAAGATTTGAATGCAATTGATCTAGATATGAGATTGAATGTAATTAATCTATATTTTTGATATTTTCTATGCAATAAGAATGATAAAAATTGATATGAATCTATGCTAATATGAAATTGATATGCTATGAATGCTATTGAAAATTGATATGCAATGCTAATCTAACAATGATATGCAATATGAATGCAAAAATAAGATTGATCTCACAAAGGTGTCGATTCACAAGAGTTTTGATTCTTCAATTCCAATTCTCTAGCGTGATTGTGCAAAAATATGAGATGCTTGGATGCAAATTTGAGAGATGAATTATGAAGAGCCGAGCCTTGGTTTTATAGAAACCCAGGGCTTTGGAGGTGCATGAAAAAAAAAGCCATAAATCACTCAAATAACTCAGGTTGATTTTTGAGTTATTTTTAAATAAAGATAATTAAGTCACAAAAATATGCAAAAGCTAAGTTTTAACTCAAAATAGAGTTTAGCTTTAATTGATAATTGATAGTTGTCTGCTTTTATGATTGTGCATGTTTTATTTATGAATTAATTTAATAATAAAGTGATTTATGCTCAACTTAACTGCTTTTAAAAATAAAACAATTGATTTATGGGTTAATCAATTATTTAATCAAAATTTTATTAAAAATTATATTATTAAATAATGACAACTTGCTTTAATTAATTAAATAAGAATTTAATCAATTATTCATATGATATTAGATTTATTGTCAAAATCAAATAATACAATTAATAATAGATAGAATTAAATTTAATTACACAATTAAGTGGCAAATATTAAATCTAATTAATTAAATATGAAAATATTCAATTAATCAAACTTTAGGATAAATGTGATTTATTGCCAAATAATTATAAAATTAAAGATAATTATGATGATTAGGAATATTACTAGGAATATTCCCTGATGCAGAATTTAAGATAATCAATTATGATTCGATGATGTTTAGATGTGCCTTAGATTAGGACTTTGATGTCGATTTCATTCGAATTGAAGATGTAGGAGATTAATGAACTTATAGCCCATTTTTGGGGTATTACAGTAATCACCAGTCGATTGTCCAAGGAAAATCATTGATTGGGATGGTGCTACAGATCCAAAAGAGACAACAATACATCATCAGATTTCTTTCATCCACCCCCAAAGTGCCATTGTCACTTCACTCTTCCATATTCTGGACCAAGCACATAGAGATGCTTGACCTAGGGCCTGCAAGAAAACCTCACAAAATAATCCCCCTTTTTCTGCACTCTTGAGGATCTAAATTACATTGAACCTACTTTCATTTCAATAGGTCGCATGGGAATCCCATGGTGGAAAAGCAAGTTAGGGCATTGGCTTGTTGAAACCCTGATTCAGGAGGGTTTCCTGAAAACCCAGTAAAGAAATCATTATATCTTTTGACTCCAATCTCGAAACTAACTCAATCCAAATGCATTAGAGTCCTAGTTCATGTTAGATTCTAGACCTATCAATCTTCTTCTTCACAATTCAGTACCAATCCATACACGCACCGTTTACAATCTAGAATATAGGGAAAATAAGGGATTTTTATTGATTTGAATGGAAAATTACATAAGTGTGTCTTCCATCCGTCTGAAAGGGCTATTTGAAGACCTTTCCCAATGAATCCAATTGGTTTTTAAAGGTTGTGACCATTGGGAGGTTTTTACAAGTTGCTAGCAACTTTTCAGAAAAGTTGTTGAGCAACATTTTGAAAGAGTTGTTGAGCAACATTTCTTACATTTTGCAACTATTTGCAAAATGTTGCATTGTTGCTACTAATGAGCCTATAAGGCCTAAGCCTTGGATCCTAAGGATCCAAAATCATTAAACTAACCTATAAGACACCTAGGAAAATCTATATACCTAAATGTGCCTTTGGACCATAGTAAAAAAACCCATGGTTTATAACCACACCAAGGGTGACTAGGCCTTACAAATAGGCTTATTCACTAGTTGTGAGATGTTTGTGATATCCCTTAGGCATGAAAGCCCTCTGGTACATCCTTGGAGGATCCTGATGAAGATCTAACATTGAAGAATGTAGGGAGGTGCCCCTACACCAGGAATACTAAGATAGATTCACAGTGAGGGGAAAAGAAATGAGTATTATGGTTGACCAGTAGCAAGAAGTTCAAAAGGATATTGATGATCTTTGGAGAAAGATAGTTTCAATTAAACAACTGACAATTGAAGGTATAACTGTTGAGGAAGATAAATCAGACAAGCTAGTTGGATTGATTACAAACAAAGAAGAAGTCATCATAGAAGACATTATTGAGAAAGATCCTAATGACACAGTAAAAGAAGATGAAGATATCATGGCTAGTGAGGCCATAGAGTCAAAAGCTATGGACATTGATGACTCATCTACAATAAGATTCTTGACAAAAGACCCAATAATTTTACAAGTTATGGATTTTCCTAAGATAGAGCAATTCTCTTAGAAATTACAAGTGGAGAACCTCCTGCTGCTTAGACTCCTACCGAGCCAACACAAGGGAATGAGCCTAAAGAAACTGAAGAGAAGACCACAAAGATAGAGACTAATCAAAGTTAGAATATAGAGTCAGTGACCCCCACCGAGACTACAGATTAGCAAGAACTTGAACAAGCACATGAAAAGGTAGAAGATGAGAAAAAGGAAACACAACAAGAGAAGGAAAAAGAAAAGGTAATAAAGAAAGAAAGGTAGAAGAAATGAAAGAGGAAAAACAAGAAAAGAAAGAAGTAAAAGAGAAGAAACAAGAAGAAAAGAAGAAGGAGAAGGAAGACAAAATAGGAGTAACTTCAACACAATCAGATGCAATGATGACATCTAGTTCCAAGAGAAATTCTATGAAGAGGAAAGAAGAAAAAGAGGTAGATATAAATGAAGTTATAGTCATACCGAAGGTTGACTATAATACTATGAGCCCTAAAGAACTTTCAGAGTTCGGTGATTTGTTGAAAAGAAAAGTTGCACAAGATAATCTTATAGATAAAAAATAGAAGACTGATCATGTATTGGAATAAATAAAGAGTATATTAAATGAGATTTTTCCAAAGGAAACAATAAATGAGAAGGAAAATATATATAGTCAGTTAAAATAACTTGTCAATTAAATCAATCATCCTGGAACTGACACAACCAAATTTCTAATGAAGGTTCATAAGAAAGAGTACATGGAGACTAAGGTGATTGCAAAATTTCTTCAATCGGTAGCATTGCACAAGGTAAATATATCTAAGTTAATCAATGCATTATAACTAGAGCTTCAATCCATTCTTTCTATATTTCAGAAGATTTGTTTATTTTCAATCTTTACAAAGGAGATAAAGGATAAAGATGAGAATGTGGAAAAATATCTTATCGAACTACTATCAAAGATTTCCACTAAGTCAAATACAATCATAGAATATTATGAGAAGCTCAAGCACCTAATGAGAGTGCAATTCAAATTGAGAAAGGAGCAGAACCAGATAAGGATGGAACCCTTATAACTTCAAATAATTTCTCTCCTAAACATTGAATCACTGTAGAGGCAAATACAAAAAGCAAAAGATCTAGTGAGCACACCAGATGTTAGTGCCATGGATAACATGGTGAGTCTAACTGTAGATATCAGTGAACAAATAATAGTGTTGCAAACACTACAGGACACTTGCATTGCATCATTGAAGGATGCACAAGAGAAATATAAAGATATTTCTGATAATATCTCCAAACCAGATACAAAGTAAGTATTTTGGTCTTTTTGTTAAAAAAAGGGGAATATACAATAAGTATAAAAAGGGGGAATTACATAGGATTTTGTTAAGTGAAAGGGGAATAGATATACATAGGAGAATAAATAGAAAATTATGTATACAATAGGGAGATGTACCATAATTATTACTTCAAGGGGAGTAATAAGTTTTATCGAGGAAGAGAAATAGACAAAGACAAAATTTTGTTTTATGACTTTGAAGATTTTGAAGATTTTTAACAAATATACCAAACTAATGCCAAAGGGGGATATTGTTACTCATAAGAGTTAATTTTGTTGTTATTAGTTATATGGAGTTCATTATGTTTGTCAAAGTCATTTGGTAAGGCATATCATAAGATGAGTCGGTAAGGTAAATAATGCATTCAATAAAAAGATTAAGTTGACAAGGAATTTTGGTAAAGAGAAAGAAAGTATAGACACCAAGTGAGGCAAAACTGAGCACCGAGAACCATATTCTATCAAGCACCTAACTGATAAGAGAACTTAGTCACCTAGTTAAATAAAATGTATTACCGAGCAGAGTAGGCTGACACGAGATGAGATTTAAGTACATTAAACCTGGACACTAATTAGAAAATGGTTTACCAATCTTGAGGAGATTGAATAACTGAACATTGGAGATTGAAATCTAATGATTACACATGATTCCAAGGTGATCTTAGCTAATGACAATTAAGGATGAAATATGTATTGTAAGCGCAGCCAATGCTAGGACCACTTAAAGGAGAAGATTCTAGAACTTTTAGCACTGCTTCAAGAGTTGTATAAATAGACCAGAGAAGTATAGATCAGAATGATGAAGAATGTGGATATGGTGATATGAATACATGAGAAGATTGCATGTATGGAATAGAAGAGAGAAGTTGAATACGAAGAGAAAGCCACCGAATATCAGAGTATTTCAGAATAGATATATATCAAGTACTGAATTATTTGTGAGAAGGTTACACAGTATGAGGTAATGAGATATTGAGCACATAGAATCTGATAAGCATTTGTTGATGCACATTTGATAGAAATTCTATATTCATGATTAAAAGTTAATCAAAATTGTATGTCTCTTAACCAGACATATATTAACAGATCTTATGTATAAATCCTTTAACTGTGTACAATTCTTAGATTAGAGTCATGAAATCTCTTAATAGAATAGACTTAGTAGTCTTAGAAATCTTAACTGGGTTAATACCTTTAATAGGGTAAGCTTTCAAAAATAGCTAAGCATCGTAGCTCTAACCGAGCAACTTTATTCCTGAAGTAGTGAAGTGTTGTGGGTGTCATCCCCACCAGTTTTAAGATTTTTGTGATACCAAAATTATTGTGTTATGTGTGATGATCTTATATGTTTTATTTATTTTCATGTGATCAATGCAAAGGTTAAGTAATCAGTAAATGAATGTGAAGGAAGTTCATAAAAGTTTAAAAGAGATTTTAAGTACTAATTCACCCCTCCCCTCTCAGTACTTATCTTTCCACATGTGAATCCAACAATTATGAAAATCAAGTATTAATACAAATGGCAAGTAAGTTCCTCATGATATACTACCAAATAAACATCAAAGGGTCAATGCTTATAGCAACCTTATAGATTCAAATTATTGTTGTCAATGATTTCTTGTAGAATTCAAAACTATTGTACACTTATTGAATGTATAACCCCAAAATTGCCTACATATGTGATGAAGGGTGCTCCCCTTAATACCACAAACACATAACAGAAACAGAGAAACAACAACAATATGCAAGAACAGAAAATTTGGCTTCTTATTATCTCCACAAATGTGGAATTACAAACTTTTAGAATTACAATATGCAAAGCCACATGGGCATTCCTTTACAATATTCTGTAGGACAAAGCCTCGAATCAATACCCAGATCTACTACCCAGAACTATTCTGAACTGCCTAAGACAATAATACAGCCTTCCTTATATAGGCAATTTTCCACCGCCTGGGAAGGTTCCAGAATTTTAGCCAATAAGGCCGACCAAACTTAGAATTATTTTATTTTACATTTCATTACATCATAGTCGGCTCAAGATAACCTTTGAAACCCGAACAGAAATTTTGAAGAAAATTATTTTTCGCCATTTCAGGTGGCCCAACTTCCGAAGACCATAAGTCATCACCAGTTGACCCGATCGGCTATTATAACCCCATTTCAAAAATGCCACGAAGCGCTCTACAGGCTTGACCGGCGCAAGCGCCTGTCACCCAAATTTTTGACCTCATCCGGGGCCTCTAAAGCCTTCAAAACTGAGTTCAAAGTTTCTGTACCCTGCTGCCAATACCGAAAATCTTCAATATCTTCCAATATACACTTGATCTGGCAATGAAACTTTACTGGCAGACTTATATGACCAAAATGAACCTCCAAGAAAGAAATCAGATCATTCTGAGCACATACAAAAATTACCAAAAATAGTAACTTTCCATAAATAGCAGCTCTGCACAAAATAACCCTTATTGAATATAAAAATAGAAATATTTTTGGGTGATGCAAGATTGCTCTTACACCCAGGATGCTCCTGCATCAGACACCCGCGGTAATTTGAGAAGTGACCCTGTCACGACTCAGGTGTGTAGAGGAAAACCAAGATGGTTAACCTCCTCCTTTGTTAGCCATGATGAATCTTCAACAGGTCGTCCTTTCCACTTGACCAGATATTCTTCATATGTCCTGTTCCTTGTGCTTCTGCCAACACGACTATCCAGTATATCTTCAATCTCCTTAGTGTCTGAACTAGTTGCTGGAATACTCCACTGTGCTGCTGTGATCTCATCTTCAACACCTCCCTCATGATACTCTGTCAGATCTGAAATGTTAAACACTGGTGAAATATTTAGCTCAGTAGGCAATTCTACCTCATATGCGTTTCCTGAATCATGTTTCTTCAATATCCTGCATGGTCCAAACTTCTTCATTTTCAGCTTGTTATATGTACCAACTGGAAACCGCTCCTTCCCCAAATGAACCATGACTTCATCACCAACCTGAAATTCCTTATACCTTCTTTTCTCATCTGCCTTAGCCTTATACTGTGCGTTCATCTTGGTAATATGCTTCCTCACCTCCCCATGGATGTTCTTCAAGTGTTCTGTAAAATCCTTAGCTTCAGCACTACTTATTTCTCCTTTATCTATCTTCCTCAATTCAGATGCATTTCTTGGACTACTTCCATATACAATCTGGAATGTTGATTTACCAGTGCTCCTGTTGACAGAATTATTGTATGCAAATTCTGCCTGTGGTAAAATCAAATCCCATCCTGTTAGCTTATCTCCAACCAAGCATCTCAACAAATTTCCCAAACTCCTATTCACCACCTCTGTCTGTCCATCAGTCTGGGGATGATGTGATGAACTGAACTTCAAATCTGTCTTCAACTTCTTCCACAATGTACGCCAAAAATATCTAACAAACTTAGTGTCCCGATCTGAAACTATGGTCTTTGGCAAACCATGAAGTCTCACTACTTCTCTGAAAAACAATTCTGCTACATGAACAACATCATTAGTCTTCTTGCAGGGAATGAAATGTGCCATCTTTAAAAATCTGTCAACCACCACAAAAATTGAATCATGGCCCCGCTGAGTCCTCGGTAAACCAAGAACAAAGTCCATGCTGATATCCTCCCAAGGCTTCTCTGGTACAGGTAATGGCTGATACAATCCTGTATTCTGCTTCACTCCTTTCGCCATCTAACATACTCTGCAACTATGTACAAACTTCTTCACATCTTGCTGCAACTGTGGCCAATAATAATTCTCACTAACCAAACCAACGGTTTTATCACGACCAAAATGTCCAGCCAATCCTCCACTATGCTTCTCCTTGATGAGATTCTCCCTCATAGAACTTCATGGAATGCACAACTGACTCCCTCTGAATAGCATATCATCCTGGATGATGAAATCTAACCATTTCATCCTGTCTAGAGTAACAGGTTCTGTACAAGCTTTCCAAGCTTCACCAAAATCAGGATCCTCTGGATACAAATTCTTGAGTTCCTTGAACCCAACCACTTCAATCTACATTTCTGTCATCAATAGTTGCCTTCTGCTAAGAGCATCTGCAACCCTATTAGACTTTCCACTCCTGTGTTTCAAAACAAATGTATAACTCTGCAAAAACTCAACCCATTTCAAATGCCTCTGATTCAACTTTCCTTGACTATTCAAATATTGCAAAGCTTGATGATCAGTATACAAAACAAACTCTTTAGGAAGCAGATAATATCTCCACTTGTTTAATGCCTGAACTATAGCATAAAATTCTTGATCATAAATAGAATACTTCCTCTTGGCATCATTTAACTTCTCACTGAAATACGCAACAGGTTTACCTTCTTGGCTCATAACAGCTCCTATTGCAGTACCACTAGCATCACAATCTATTTGAAACACCTTATTAAAATTTGGAAGTGCTAAAACAAGTTATTCTGTAACTTTTTATTTCAATAATTGAAAACTCTTTTCTGCCCCATTAGTCCACTTAAACTCTTTTCTATCCCCTCTCATTGTTTCAGTCAAGGGTCCACAAATACTGCTAAAATTTTTGATAAACTTTCTATAAAAGCTAGCTAAACCATGAAAAGATCTTACCTCAGCAGCACTCCTTGGAGTAGGCCATTCAAGGATAGCCTGTACCTTCTCTGGGTCCATTTTTCGACCTTTTGCTGAAACTACAAATCCCAAATACACTAACTCTTTCTTCACAAAACTGCACTTCTTCAAATTAATCAACAATTTCTCTTCTCTCAACTTCTCAAATACCATACGAATATGCATCATATGCTCCTCCAATTTCTTACTAAAGATCAAAATATCATCTAGGTAAACAATGACAAACTTACCCAGAAATTCTTTCAGAACCTCGTTCATGAGCCGCATGAAAGTGCTCGGTGCATTGGTTAGCCCAAAAGGCATGACTAACCACTCATACAGTCCTTCCTTTGTCTTGAAGGTAGTCTTCCATTCATCTCCTTCTCTGATCTGAATCTGATGATATCCACTTTTTAGATCTATCTTTGAAAAATACACAGCTCCACTCAAAAAGTCCATAATATCATCCATTCGTGGCAATGGAAACCTGTACTTGATTGTGATCTTATTTATTGCCCTAGAATCTATACACATCCTCCATTCTCCATTCTTTTTTGGTGCTAATACTGCTGGTACAGCACAGGGACTCAGACTCTCACGAATCAATCCTTTCTGTAACAACTCATGTACTTGTCTGTTCAACTCCTCACTTTCTGCAGGTGTCATTCTATGTGCTGCCTTGTTCGGAAAACTCGCTCCTGGGATCAAGTCCATCTGATGACTGATCTTCCTGACTGGTGGTAATCCATCAGGCACATTATCGGATACAATATCTTGAAACTCATTCAACAAATCTGCAACTTCTACAGGAACATCTTCTACTTCCTCTTTACTAGCTTTTGGAATTAAAGAAAAACATACATGCTCATGCCTCATACCATCTAGGAAATTTCTTCCATCAACAAAAGTTATCCTTGCATTACCACATACCTTTTCTTCAGTCTCCTTCAATGGTTTTAGCTTATGTCGCACTCCATCCTTTGTCAGGGAATAGGTATTCGCATGGCCATCATGTACAGCACATCTGTCAAACTGCCATGGTCTACCCAACAACATATGACATGCATCCATAGATATGATATCACACAATACCTCATCTTGGTATCCGCCAATCTTGAACTTTACCAGGCATTGTTCATTGACCATGACCTTGTGGTCATCCTGTACCCAGGCAATCTGATATGGATGTGGGTGTTTCTGTCTCTTGAGCTTCAACTTTGTCACCATCTCTTCTGACACCAAATTGTCAGTGCTTCCACTATCGATAATCACATCACAACATTTACCTTCACACTTGCACCTGGTGCGAAACAAGCTCCTCCTTTGCTCAGGTTCATTCTCACCACTCAACAGGACTCTTCTGTTAATCAACATTTCTCCTCTTTCAGCATCTTCAGAATTTGATGATCTGGCATCTTCATCTACATGTGCAATTCTGGCCTGGCCTTCATTTCTCCTATCTGTTCTGCCTTGGCACTGAGGACATTCAAATGCCCTATGACCTTCTTCTCCATAGTGAAAACATGTTCCATGGAAGCCACCTCTTCCAGATCCTTGTCCTCTTCCTCTTCCTCTTTGATCTCTATTATTCTGATCTTGGAAGTGATTGGAATTATTTCCTCACTGATTCTGATTGCTACTGGCCTCATCCTTCTTTTTCAAATCTTCATTTCGGCCACCATATGACCATCCACCAGATCGTCTACCGTGACCTCTTCCATTTTGTCTGCTCTCAAACTTCTTGTTCAACTTTTCCTCTACTTTTAAGGCAAACTGGTATGCCTCTTCAATACTGTTCATTCGAACCAGATTCATCTCTTCCTGAATGCTTGGCCTTAACCCATTAAGGTATCGGGCAACTTTCTCCTTATCAGCTTCTGCATGGCCTGTTCTGATGAGAAGTCGATAGAACTCCTTTGTATACTCCTGAACAGATCTTCCTGCTTGCTTCAAACTCTGCATTTTCTTCAGTAGGTCAAGCTCATAATCAACAGGAATGAACTGTCGCTTCAATTTATCCACCATCCGATCCCATCTCGTGATTTTCTCCTTTCCCCTTCTATTTCGCTCCAACTGAATCTCTTGCCACCATATCTTCACATGACCTTTCAGTCTGGCCTTCGCAAATTTGACCCTATCAGGATCCTCAACATCTTCATACTCAAAATATTCTTCACATTCATTGATCCAGTCGATCAATTCCTCTGGGTTAAGATTTCCAGAAAATGTAGGAACCTCAATCTTAGGTCTTTTTCCAATCTTGGAAATCGCCCGAAAAAGTCTTTCTTCCTCCTGGTTCACAATTTCAACTTCTCCTTCTTGATATTCTTCTTCGGCTTCATCCTCGCTTTCGTCTCTGACATTAAGATTCATTCCTCAGTGAATCTCTTCTTGCAATTCTCGCACTTGTCTCTGCAGCTCTCTAACCTTAGATGTCACAACACCAGCTCTTCCGCCACGTTCCCTTTGTGGAGGCATTTTCACGATGCGCGCTGAAACCCTAACCACGGTCCTGGTGCAAACTGCCTCATAGTCGGCGATCTGTTTACACACTCAAGAAAACCTGCTCTGATACCACTTGATGAAGGGTGCTCCCCTTAATACCACAAACACATAACAGAAACAGAGAAACAACAACAATATGCAAGAACAGAAAATTTGGCTTCTTATTATCTCCACAAATGTGGAATTACAAACTTTTAGAATTACAATATGCAAAGCCACATGGGCATTCCTTTACAATATTCTGTAGGACAAAGCCTCGAATCAATACCCAGATCTACTACCCAGAACTATTCTGAACTGCCTAAGACAATAATACAGCCTTCCTTATATAGGCAATTTTCCACCGCCTGGGAAGGTTCCAGAATTTTAGCCAATAAGGCCGACCAAACTTAGAATTATTTTATTTTACATTTCATTACATCATAGTCGGCTCAAGATAACCTTTGAAACCCGAACAAAAATTTTGAAGAAAATTATTTTTCGCCATTTCAGGTGGCCCAACTTTCGAAGACCATAAGTCATCACCAGTTGACCCGATCGGCTATTATAACCCCATTTCAAAAATGCCACGAAGCGCTCTACAGGCTTGACTGGTGCAAGCACCTGTCACCCAAATTTTTGACCTCATCCGGGGCCTCTAAAGCCTTCAAAACTGAGTTCAAAGTTTCTGTACCCTGCTGCCAATACCGAAAATCTTCAATATCTTCCAATATACACTTGATTTGGCAATGAAACTTTACTGGCAGACTTATATGACCAAAATGAACCTCCAAGAAAGAAATCAGA
>BSBK01001672.1:752500-915000 GCA_027943335.1 Chamaecyparis obtusa
TATCATAATACTTGTTCACTCCAACAAGTATACACCACTTTATTACTTCATTGATAATCTTATCAACAGAAATAAACAATTTGAAATCTAACTCAGGCTTAGATACCTTAGTAGTGTAGGAACCTAACACCTTAGATTTCTTATCTTTATATTTGAGCTCTTTCTATTCCTTCTCCAATTCAGTCTCTTCACTTTCATCATTAGTGGCATCTTTGTCTCTCTTTTCTTTCTCCTTCTTTCTTTTTTCTCTAGTAATAGGAGGTTTGGTCACTTCTTTTACTGGTGCAGTAGGCTTGGAAGCCTTCGTTTCTTTCCTTGTATGAATTTCCTTTAGAACTATTGATTTATCTTCTTTCTCCTTTCTCATTGTAGCATTTGTTGTTTGCCTGTCAGTTGGGGAACTACTTATTGCACCTGCTACTTCAAAATAATCACCCTTCTTAGAACCTGATGTGCTAGCTTGTTCTATAGCATGCATATCTCTATATTTCTCAATTGCTTCCTTTATAAAACAATTTTGGATCATAAATTATTCTACTTCTCTTCTCACTTTCTTCTCAATGTCCAGTTTCATCAGTTCATTGTGTACTTCTAGTGACTTTTCTTGAAATGTCCCAAACCTTGGAGTCTTGGGATCTTTTGGTTGAGCTAATAGGTTTTCTACATATATTGTCAAGATATCTCCTTCTAGTTCATATCCCTTAGGCATCACCCATGAGGTCCTCATCTCAATTTCTTCCATCTAACAAGTATCAGTATCAACCAAAAAACAAATGGTATCCTTTTACTTTTCTATAACCTTTGAAGGTATCCTTTATTTCTCATGCATAATCTTGTGAAATTATTTGAAATAACCCCAGATCTTTCTGGTAAACTCACTTCATGTCATGCCCAAAATATACCAAGGAAAACACAACAAAATACACACCAAAATTTTTATTTTATTTTTTAAACATACATAAAACATTAGAAATTCATGAACATCACACAACCACATAATTGAAATAGCTAAATTCATCTTATTATATTTGGAATAATGCAGGGAATAAAATTTTGTTAATACAATTCACTGACAGAAAACTCAAGTCAAGAAAAATGGGTAAATGCTACCCCAACGAGTCCTATCCTTTCCTCACAAAACTGATCATGGCTCAAAAAACACCATCATAGGCCTAGGGAAGGATTTTAGGATTAACCTACCCTGACTACGAATTCCTCTATAGCGTTTTACTAAGCAAAATCATAACAATGGCTCAAGGAGTTCGCCGGTCAAGTTTTGTAGGAAGGTGCTGCGATTTATAAAAACATGGAATTAGCCAAATTCAAGACATATTTATGGAAGAAATGGTTTGGTGATGAATTCTTCAGAAGATGGAGGGAGAGGGTGAAAAATATGAAGATTGAAGGAATAAGACTGTCAAGTTTCACACCGCCCGATGTCGAATTCCAAAAAGGTCAAAAGCTCCAAGATAAGTGTTTTTTCAAAATATTATATTCTTCAAGGAAAGCTTCCAGAAATGTGGTGCCAGAGGTGCAGGGTTTTAGAAAAGGAAGTCAAGATGTGCTCCTTCTAAAATCCCAAAAGGGATATATGAAAAGAGTTTAATCTTTTTTGGCTGGAGAATATACTTTTAGCAAAGAAGCACTAGGAGTGCAAACCTTTCAGAAAAGTGGCAAAGGAGGTGCACCTTTGAATTTACAATGAAAGTGAAGGAAACTAAAAATTAAGGAAAATTTTCAACTGATCGAAAGGAAAGTTAAGTCAAAACTTCCTTTCAGAAAAGAGAAAGGTGGAGTGCGAAACATTAGAAAGGAAACCAGAGTGGTATGATTTCTGATGTTTGACTCACGGGGAAAGAAGTGCCTAAAATAATGAAGGAAAGGGTCAAAGGAGTTACCTTCGAGTTCTGAGGGTAAGAGGTTTGATTTCCACCTCAGTGGAAAAATGCAACATGTTTACCACTCGTCCAATACTAAGTAAAGAAACAGGCCAAATGGCCAATGGAAAAACAATCCCCATGGAAAATAGTCTTTGTAAAAATACAAAAGGAACTTAAACAATCCAAACAACTTTGCCAAGAAATAAATTTTGATGTAGGAAGAAACAAATTTAAATAAACAATAAATAAAAACAATTATTTATTTATAACATAAAATAAATGATTTCAGGAATGCTAGTAAAACTATGATTGTATTTCTTTTTACAAAGAACTAACAAACAATTTATTTTCTCTTCCTTTAAACACACATAACCAGTCCATAATTTAATAGTGAATATTTTCAACATTAGAATGAATAAAAAAACCAATTTTAACTAGTAATATAAATTTTAGACTTCATCATGTAAGTTCCAAAACATAATTTAACTTTTCGAGACTATTGTTTAATAGTTGGATACATATTCAAAACACTAAAATTCTTCTTGACTAAAGGATTAAGTACTTTACATATTAAATACAGATTTAACAACTTCCACAATATGAAGAATACTAGTACTTTAGTATTTCTCCTTTTGAACTCAACAAGCAACTAACATAACAATTAAGAAATCACTACTACATTTTGACAAATTTTAGAAGGCTTATGCATGCAATTTTCTTCTCTTTGGCTTGACCACAATATACATAACATCAAAGGATTCATATAAAAAAATATTTCCATCCTTCTGGCTCTATACATATCTTTCTCCACTTGATCCTTTGCAACAAAGAACCTGCAATAAAACAAGGTTGACCATGGAGGCTCACCTCTCAACCTAGGCCTTTACAAGGCCACCTCCAAGCTTGGGGAGTAAAGCATAAGTAGGTAACAGACATGTAATTCATACAAATATACTTCCAACACATGATCACAAAATTTTCCATAACCAAGGCTTACACAAAAGGTCATCTGTAGACCTTTAACATGGGGTGAAAGTGGACCAAGTACCCAAGAGGAGAAGCCAAGAACATGATAGAATAAATTCCACACATGGGATCAAACATTTTCCTTCCCAAAATCATCCTTAGCCACACATGGGCTCCTACACCTTATCACCCCCAAATTCCCATAGGCTAAAGAACTTGGCATCATGGAGTCCATAACATCTATTTTTATCCTTTCCACACATGGAGAAACTCTACATAGCATTGGTTATCACAAACCCTTTCACCTCTCAAGGTTACTCTGCCCTCCTAAGGGTGAGTGAGCCTTGAAATGTCTTATCAAAAATCCAATACAAAGATAAAAACATAGTGTAAAATAAATAAATAAAAATCCCATGAAAAAATAACACAATGGAGAGATCACCGAAACATAATAAGGCATTAGTCACAACAACATGAATTTTATCACTAGTGCAATAACAGATTCATACAATGCACAACTTACTTGATATGAAAGATGCATTTAATACCCTACACAGGTGGAGATAAACCAACCTTTACCTAGCTACGATATGGTGATGATTGAGGAGAGCTTCCCAAACCCAATGATCTTCTCTTGCAAGGATGCTTCCAAAACTAGATGTCTCCAAAATTGGAGAGTGGGTGAATGGTCTCAAAAAGCCTAGGAAATCTCCCTAATAGGCTTCTAATGACTCCCACTACCTAACTAGGTACAGACATAAATTCAATCCCACCGCTTATCCTTAGGGTTGTCTTTTCCAAAATCTAATCTTCCAAATTTGATCTTCATCCAAAATGGACAATCAACTTATCAAGGCTTGAGACTCAACCTGGGTGGTTGAAATAAATAAATGATGCTTCCATAAAGATATAATAGGTGGCTGGAAGAAGAGATCTTATCGCCCCCCTGACAAGTTAAATCCGATCACAATAATTTCTTCCTAAGATTTTGATCTATGGTTCATGCATGGATCATACTCAAAATTTTCTTTCTAGGCAATCTCATAGGGATTCTACAAGGGTAGAATGAATACTTTGATTAAAATTTCTTCCCCAAAGGATACATCCATGCCAACATATACACATCACAAGTGTTAACTGACACCATAAAACATACATAACTAAAATATACTTAACTTGTCCCTTGATATATATGCAATACAAAATGCACTAGCAAAATCATGCCAGAATTCACGCTACGAAGTAAAACACATTACAACAAGGTTTTGTATCTTCATTAGAAAGAACCTTAGTTTTACCGATAACACATTGGTTTACTCTTTATTCCCCCAATTTTAGATTTGTGGTCAATTTCCTACACACTCACCGCAAACATTAGTAGGTCCAAGAGATACACAAAATAACATAGAGAGGTAAATGATATAAATCAAACACATCAACTAGCACTTGCATTTCCAATGTTTCATCATAACTTTAAACAACATATGATTTTGATTCCAATATGCATAAACACAAATTATTGAATGAATTTTTCTTCATAAACATCTAATATAACCATCATACTACATCATCAAATCATAATTCCAAACATAGAAGTTATCTAGATCAGCTATCATAAAGCATTAACTCAAGCACAAAAATCAACCAAATAAAAGTATGGAATATCAACATGGGATTTATCAATCCTCAAATAATAACACATGTTTGGTAAGACTAAATATATCCAAAAACTAATATATTACTAAGAGTCTGAATTAAACTATGACAATTGGGGTAGGTCTCACACTTCCCAAGATTCTGATCATGTTTTTTATTTGAATATAAAATGGAGTCCCTACTATCCATGCTACATTACCAATACTAGGGAACATTTTTTGAAAATAGAAGAATAAGCACATGATCACCTAACCATACTTGAATTTTTGTCTCTTATCCTTTTTGATCTTCTCTAGATTCGACATAAGTTGTTCTCTCATCACCTCAGCTAGATCATAGTCAACATTCTCTTTGATTATTTTATATGTTGTATGAATAGAACCACCAGGTATGCTATTCAACTGACTAGAGTAGTAGAACTTGTAGCCAGTAACCATTGATGCATATTTCACCTCTTCATCTATGATGTCATTCATAGTCATCACATGACCATCCCACTTGGATTTAGTTAGACTGATTACTTCTTATTTGGGTATGGTATGAAGAACAAGTACTTCACCAATTGAACATAAACCGGTTACAACATGAATTTCCTCCCTTTTTATTTTATGTGGTTGATCAAGTAACATAAAATAATCAGGGATTATTCTCAAGATGTATCTGATCTGATTTTGTTCAAAATCATTAGGGTAACTGATTGCATGATGGAAACCTTTGTTTGTGATGCGCTTATTTTCATCTTTCAGCACTAACTTATCATCACTCGACTTCTTGTATTGTTAATAGATTTATCCTAAACCTAGATCTTCCAACTTGTAATGTATTTATGATCTAACATCCTCAATATGTATAACACCATAGGGTACACTAGTTAGGGCACCAACTAGGTCATTTTCTATCGATTTAAAAGGATGTCTTTTGAACTCTAGTCTAGGTCTCTCAGTTATATTGATCAACTTAGGAGTATTTTCTCTTTCAATCACAAATATAGATGACAAATAACTACCTAAATTTGTTTTCAACTAGGGTTCTTACCAAAGGCTCGACAAAAACCATGAGACCCAATCGATTTTCTCTTACAGATCACCACAAACAATCTCTACTTATCACTTGGATCTCAACAAATAGATCAAACAACACTTATTTTTCTCAACAACTCTCAAAATGTGCAAGGTGAATAATGAAATCCAAAATAGCCTTTTTATCTACCTTAGCACACATGCAATAAATGCACTTACCGATAGAACATACCTTTTCATTAATTGACCCAAAATTTCATTACCGATGATCAAAACATCATGAAATCCAACAAAAATTTATAGTATTCTCCAAAAGACTTTTTTTCTTCTTAAAATTATTGATATAGCTTACCGCACACCTATAGAGGGGGTCTTAAGATGGACTCAACAATATGTTCTCCCCCTAAGCCACATGAAGGCTTAGTTTGATGAAGAATTATCCACACCCGATGGAGATAAAAATTACTCTAATGTATTACTGTCTTCCTTCTTCTTCCAACTCTTGTTCATCTCTTTCATGGTATCTTCTACATTCACAATCTTCTTCCCTTTTTGATTGTCTGAATGATTTACAATTAGTTCCTTGACCTATAGTCCCTTGCTAGATGTCCAATCTTGTGACAATAAAAACATGTCATTCTAGTTGATCTCCATGGTCCAACATTACCTCTTCTAGTCCTCATTCTGTAATTCATAGCCACATGTCCATACTTACCACAAATTGAGCACGTGACACTAAATTTCCTTTCCCTTTGGTAAGGGATTTCTTGGTTCACAATTGGCCTCATATTATTCACTCTTGACCTGCATTCATTAGCTTTGTGGCCATGTTTGTTTCATTTATAACAATATCCATAAAATATACTAGATATACAATCATGAGCAATATGGCCATACTTATTACAATTATAATAGTACCCATAAAAAGTGTTACACATATTAACCAACCTTCTTCTACAAATATTAGCAGTATGACCCACTTATGAGAATTGAAACATACAGGCTTGTAAGATTTCTTACTAGAAGTCCTTTGTGTTACCTTTAGTGGAGACTTTCCTTCTTGCTCAATCTCCTGAGATCTAGAATATTTACCAACTTCAAAAGTAGTTTGACTGGTATAGCCTAGACTAGTTGTGTCCTTGCCACTTCTTTGGCTTCTTAGATGCTCATCAATTTTTTTACAACTTTCATTGTATTTACTTAGTAGATCATTTGCATTCTTTATTTCTCCTTTCACTTTCTCATTCACATTTCTTAGACTCTCATTCTCTCTTCCAAAATTCTTGTTTATCATCATCACATTATTGATCACCCATCTTAGATCTTCCAATTCCTCTCTAGTCTCATGAAGATTTACATGCAAGGTTCCTACCTCTTGCAATGACTTGAAAATATCACATTCCTTATCCTTCAAGGCTTGATCCTTTTATTTTAGGGCATCTTCAATAGTATTCATTTCTTCCATATCCTAAACCATCTTGATAGGTAACACTTCTAACTCCCTCTTGATATTTTTCTTGTCCTTGTGTAGTTGTTCATTCTCTTGAGACAATTCTTGTAGGGATTCTTCATATTCCTCATATCCACTCTATTTAAATAGTTTCTTCATGTATTCTTAAGTCTCATTGATTTGTTTAACTAGCTCTTTTAATTTGGCCAAAGAATGCTTCAATTGAAGTTTCAGTTCTTTAATGACCCTTTTAGCTTCATCAAGTTGTATTTTGTATCTCAAACCCTCCATATTTGCATTTAAGGATCTACCTAGGTTTTTAGGCTTGTTCAAGGGCTCAAGGATTTGATACCAATTATTAGTATAATAAGGAACCGAGTGGGGTGGGGGGGGTGGGGGGGGGGGGGGGGGGGGGTGAATCAGTGCAATCATAAATATGACACTTTTAATAATTATCTTCCACAATAAGAAACATACAAATAATACTATGATAATAAAGCATAATAAGTAAAACATTCACAAACATAAACTCTTGACATAAGATTTTTTTCCCATGGAAACCCTTGTTGGAGGGAGAAAACCATATGTGGGGATGAAGCCCACCAATTTTACTAGAGAACCATGAAATATTCCATTATAGGAGCAATTAGAACAACACTTCTAAGGTTATACCTGGTTAAGAGTATCGGTAGCCTAGTTAAAAACTATAATAGTCTTGTTAAAGACTATCCTATCAAGGGACTTAAAAATCCTTATAAGAGTTCACCTTGTTAGAGGATTTACACTTTAGATCCTATTAAAGATCATGCTAACCCTATTAGGAGAAATTTTTTTTAAAGGGTTTAGTTTGCCAATCTATTAGAATCAACAAGTGAAGAATGACTTGATATTTGCACTCAATGCATGAAAGATCCAATGTATTCCAAATCAATTATGTTTCTCAGAGAACTTTATTGTCTATGTACTATCTTCATAAATCTATCTCTATCATCACATACCATCACAATATCATCCAACTTCTACCTTAGCAATTTTCATAACCATTTATATACTTGTTCTATGTCGGTACTAGAACCCTAAAATGTTTTAAAAGTCGACCCTCAAATCCAACTTAAACATATGTGAGAGCACACCAAAATAAAAATTCAACATCCTTGATGCTGGATCAAAATATTAAATATTGAAAACATTTCGGCCAACCACTTACATTTGACCGCAACACTGATCTAACTAATGATATCCACCAGTTCACTATTATTTCTATCAGTTCCACTTCAATCCTTAATAACTCAATCAAATATTCAAACCAACTAATGTACTCATAGATATATCTCAATATACCTCTATAGATCATGTTTGTACAATCGTACAAGTTAAATCAATTTCTAACTTTAGATTCAGTTGACTTTGTCTTTCTTTTTGTCTTCTTACCGATTGACTAAACACGTAGTGCATCTTCAGTTTGATCCTCCAACACCCTCGGTAAATTTGATCTCTTGACATAAATAGAGCATGTTGCCAACAATGAGCACATCACAACACACTCATGTGGCCAAAAAAAATATTGTCTTCATCAAAATACCAACAGGGATTGGATAATTTTTTTTTAGTTATTTCCTAGGAATATATATATATATATATATATATATATATATATATATATATATATATATATATATATATATATATATATATATATATATATATATATATATATATATATATATATATATATATATATATATATATATATATATTTTGGATTAGAACTTAATGAAACACAACTCTGTTCTTTACTATTTTGTTCAATTTTGTAATGTGTAGGGAAAAGGTCTTAGGAATATGAGAAATGTGTATTGGCAAGTGGCCTGATGATTACATTATAGAGGTTGTCATTTATGGCAACACTACTTACTGGTATGATTGTGTGGAGTATAGTTTAGTTTTGGATGTTTGCACTATAAAAATGCCCAAGTCTAGAAAGAAGTTGATAGGGTACATTCGTACAATTTTTCCTTGTGAGCACAGTATATGAAGAATTAAGTCATGCAAGATTTGACGAATGGATTATGGGATGTAATAGACCTTCAGTTAAGGTTGCATGTGTTTTGGAGTTGAATGGAGAAAGTTACAACATGATCTGGGTGCACAAAGATAATACAATAGTAAAATAGGGTAAATGAGTAATCATGATGATTAAGGGAGTAACATGTGGAATCCAAAAGTTCTATCTTGGATTTTGTTTGGGTCCTACCCTATCTTTATGGATGTATGATCTTCGACTCTGTAATTATGTTTTGGACACATTTTGTGATGTATTTATGAGCCAACTGGAAATATTATGAGATCGAGTATATATGTTTTGAGATGCAAAGTTATGAATGTGTAGTAGGTAAAAGATAATGCAGAGGATGGTGAGAGATATTACTGGAACTAATTTGGCATATTAGATGCTGTTTTAGTTCATTTTTTTCTACAAGATACTTTGGTGATACTGGATAGTGAGTCCATTGTAAGAGTAGTAAGCTCCATTTTGTATTCACCCCTAATAGGGTTATGGACTTCTAATAGGGTTTTTCCTCTAACAAGGACTTGTACTAATGTAATATTGTGCTCCCAATAGGGAAAGGTCTCCTAACATGGAGACAATACCTTTAGTGCATCATTTGTGGGTATCATCCCTACCGGGGTTTTTCCTTTGCCAGAGTTTCCTTTAGAAAAAATCATGGTGTTATGAGTTATTTACTTTATGTGTGTGTTCTTATTATTTTAGTTATTGCATGGTTAAGTTTGAATTTTCTTAAAAGGAATAAAAGTACTACAATACTGATTCACCCCTCCCTCTCAATATTTCTTGATCCTAACAATTGGTATCAAAGCACAAGTCCCTTGGAGATAAAGCCTAACAGCTTAAGGGAGATCTAGATGGATTCAAGAAGTTTGGAAGAAAAATTTATGGCAAGACTAGAAGACTTGGATAAGGATAATGCTAAAAATTCTGAATGAAAATATAAGATAAAGAAAACTGAAAAATATATCAGGAGGCTCATAGAGAAAATTGAATTTTCAAACAAAAGTCTAGAACCTATGAGGGAATATGAGAATAATTCATCTGATCTAATAAAAAAACTCAAATAGGAAAAGGATGCAATAAAGCATGAACATGAGATCATGATGTAGGGGCATTCTAGGGTACTCAGTGACTCTGAATGGAGGTGTGTTTTTTTGGTTCTATGGTACTCGGTTGTAGCTTTAACTGACGGTCTCGGTTATTGAAGAAGGCTCAGTTGTTGAAGGAACTCAGTGAAGCTTCTAGTGCTTGGTGGAATTGATGCTTGGTGATGCCTGTGTTGCTTGGTGTTTTCTAGCTTGGTCAGTTGTTTCACTGGTGCTCAATTGTTTCTCTAGCGCTCAGAAGTTCTAGTTTATCGACTGGAGTTCTTGACGATTTTCTTGGCCGACCTGGTGCATTTATTATTGGTAGCTTTTGTTGGATTCTCCTATGTGGATTTGGAGGTGGACATGTTGAATTAAATAATTGTAAGGCTATTTGAGAGCCGACTTGTATTGCATTTAATATTTGTTTGTAGTAGAAGTCGACTTGGCTTAGGAGTTAATTGTTTCTTCCAGCTGACTTGTGGCTGAAGATTAGTATTTAAGGAGTGTTTATGTAGTTGTTTAGAGGTAGATGAGAAGATTTGAGATAACAGTTCTGGGGAAGAATCAGATTAGTGAAGTTGTGGAAAAGATCTTGGATCTTGCGAGATCTTGTAGATCAGATTGAATTTTGATAGTTGTATTAGTAGAGCTAGTGGTTTGCATGCTTGGAGACAAGGATATTGCTTGGTGGCTTGCGAGCACAAGTTCAGATCTGCCTTAGGATTTCCATCAGTTGCTGATCTATTTTAGAATTGGACTAGCTAGAGTTGGATTGGATCTTTGTTGATCTTGCAAAACTGTTTCTATTTGTAATTGGCCCTAACTCGGAAGGCCTTACAGCTGGGAATGTTAATGAAAATCTGATTTTTAGCATAGCTTGTTGTGTTATTCCACTATGTTGTTAGTTGGCTGCAAGGTTGGACTTTCCTTCATTGGATCCACCATCCTTGACTATGTCAGGTGGTATCAGAGCTGAGTTGATCTTGTTGAATGAAGGTTGACCTAGCAAGGTTGATCTTGCGAAGTTGATCTGGTTGGCAAAGAAATCATATGATTTGAGTTGCAGATCCATGGCACTGAACTTGTGAAATCCTAGCCTAGTTGTTCATGCAAGGTGGCATGCTGATCTGACTTGCATACAACTTGGAGGTTGTCACAAGGTGGTCGGTGTAGGGTTTTTTGTAGAGGGTTTTCTTGTCTTTAAGGATGCCTCTAAGAATATTGGACCCTAGGGTGACTGTGGATCTCAGTGATACTATGGAATCTAGGATTACAGAGAAGGGCAAATCTAATTTCAAATCTGAGATGGAGTTGATGAAGAATGACATGGTCACTGAGATCATGAGAGCTATGATTGGTGTACCTCAGAATGTTGGTACTAAAGATGGTTATGAGGAAGCTACTGAAGACTTTGAAGCTACTGGACCTAGTAGTGATGATCGGAGAGATAGATCTGGCAACTTGAAGACATAACTGGTTGGTTGCATAGATCTGGAGCTTGGTTAACTAATAGTTATCGAATGGAAGTTTCTACTTTCTCTAGTACTTTGAAACCTGAGAACTTGATTGATTGGATTGGTGAACTTGAAGATTTCTTTGAGCTTGAAGAAATTGAAGATCCTCTTCGGGTGATATTGGCACAGACTAAGTTGAAAGGACATGCTACTCTTTGGTGGAAAGAATTACAAAGAGATAGAGAAGATGAAGGTGAAATGAAGATGAATCGATGGAGGTTGATGGTGACTAAATTGAAAGCTAAGTTCATACCTATTGACTATGAGCTTGAATTTTTTAAGAAGTTGTAGAATTTTAAACAGAAGGATTTGACTGTGGAAGATTATATCGAGGAGTTCTACAAACTTACTATTCGGTCTAGACACATAGAACTTGGTAAGGAAATGGTAGCTCGGTATGTGAATGGTTTAAGATTGAATACTCAGGATGGGCTTGGTATGCTAAAGATTGATTCTGTTGAAGATGCTTATCAATATGCTTTGAAGGCAAAAGATAAGTTGAAGAGGAAACAACATAGTAATCCCTGAGGAAAGGAAAATATTGATCACTCGGTGAAGGATAAACTAATTGCTGCAGAAGATGAACAAAAACCTGTAGAACTGAAGAAGAAGATAGGTAGAGTTATCTTTAAGGGTACTTATTATAATTGTGGTGAAGAAGGACACCTTTCTTTTGAGTGTACATAGAAGATGCTTGGTGACTGATGAGCTATTGTGGTAATTGAAAATGTTGAGAATGAACCTAAATCTGAGAACTTGCTGGTTTGGTGAACATTGCTCGGTGCAAAGGAGGAACCTTTTTAGAGGAGTAACTTGTTCAAAACTCAGTGCAAGTCTAGAGGTAAAATTTGTGATGTTATTGTTGACAGTGGTAGTACTGATAACCTTATTTCTGAGGACATGGTTTAGAAACTTGGTTTGGAAAGAATGAAGCATCCTTGTCCTTATAGGATTGGTGGGTTGTAAAATGTTCATGCTCTAGAAGTAAGAGAACAATGCTTTGCTAATGTTAAAATTGGCTAGTATAAGGATCTTGTGTTATGTGACATTATGGAGATGAATAGTTGTCATATATTGCTCAGCAGACCTTGGAAATATAATTGTAGAGCTATGTATGATTGTGTGAAGAATGTTTTTATTGTTGAGAAGGATGACAGGAAGTTTTCCCTAATGCCTTTGTTGGATAAAACACTCGATAGGAGAAGTCTCAGTATTGGTAGCCAATTTAAGTTGGTGGATCCTAAAGGTATGGATGGTCAGTATGGAGAACAAGCCTGTGTGTTATCAAGGAAAGACTTGAAAAGACAAAGGAAGCAGAAGTGGAAGAGTATGCAAGCTGAAAACTTGGAGGACTTGTATGTGAAGAATCAGTTCCAAGCTTATGTGCTGAATCCCAGAAGATGTTCTTCTCACATATGAATATCTTCTCAAACCTAGGGTGTCTGATGTAGGGGCATTCTAGGGTACTTGATGTCTCTACATGGAGGTGTGTTGTTTTGGTTCTATGGTACTCAGTTGTAGCTTTAACTGACAGTCTCAATTATTGAAGAAGGCTCAGTCACTGAACAAACTCGGTGAAGCTTCTTGTGCTCAATGGAGCTGGTGCTCAGTGATGCCTGTGTTGCTTGGTCTTGTCTAGCTTGGTTAGTTGTTTCACTAGTGCTCGGTTATTTCTCTGGCACTTGGAAGTTCTGGTTTACTGACTGGAGTTCTTGATGATTTTCTTGGCTGACTTGGTGCATTTATTGTTGGTAGCTTTTGTTGGATTCTCCTATGTGGATCTGGAGGCTGACATGTTGAATTAAATAATTGTAAGGCTATTTGAGAGTTGACTTGTATTGCATTTAATATTTGTTTGTATTAGAAGCTAACTTGGCTTAGGAGTTAATTATTTCTTCTAGCTGACTTGTGGCTGAAGATTAGTATATAAGGAGTGTTTAGGTAGTTTTTTAGAGGCAAATGAGAAGATCTAAGACAATAGTTCTAGGGAAGAATCAGATTAGTGAAGTTGTGGAAAAGATCTTAGATCCTATGAGATCTTGTAGATTAGATTGACTTTTGATAGTTGTATTAATAGAGCTAGTGGTTTGCATGCTTGGAGACAAGGAGATTTCTTGGTGGCTTGCAAGCACAAGTTTAAATCTGCCTTAGGGTTTCCATCAGTTGCTGATCTATTTCAGAATTGGACTAGCTAGAGTTGGATTGGATCTTTGTTGATCTTGCAGAACTATTTCTATTTGTAATTAGCCCTAACCTGAAAGGCCTTACAGCCAGGCATGTTAATGAAAATATAATTTTTAGCATATCTTGTTGTGTTATTCCAATGTGTTGTTAGTTGGCTGCAAGGTTGGACTATCCTTAATTGGATCCACCATCCTTGACTGCATCAGATCATCACTATGCAAATGACAAAATAAATTCAAAAAGAGAAAGAAGAAAAGAGAAAACTTAAAGAAGCTTTGGAAAGTGCAAATGTGCAGATGGAAAGAATTCAGCTAGAAATCATTGATGTCAAAACCAATCATGAAGAATTGGAGAAGTACAATATCATCATTAAAGAAGAGCTTATGGAGGCAAAGAAGCATATTAAAAAACTTCATATAATAAGTAACAAAATTGATGAAAAACTAGAGAGACAAATACCTAAAGGTGACAAAATAGGAGTTGGCTTCAATGAAGCTAAATGTTCCAAATCATAGGAAAATAATTTTGAAGGTAGGATAGATAAGACACCTAATCAAAAGGAGAAAAGTAGGAAATATTGAAGAAAACCTTTCAAAGGGAGATGCTTTGGATGCAACAAATTTAGTCACATGAAGAAGGATTGTAAAGGTAAGAATGTTTCCAAAAAAATTTCTAGTTATTTATTTAATTGTTGGGCATATGAACATAAAATAAATGAATGTAGAAAACTAGATGAAAAATGGAAGAAACAAGATTATATTAGACAACCTACTACATCCAATAAGATCATTTGTCACAAATGCAATAATCTTGGGCACATTGCAAAGAACTATAAAGTGCAAGTCAGACAAGATAGGTCTTAGCCTACAAGACCAATTATTACTTGTTTCAAGTGCAACAATGAGGGACATATAGCCAAGTAATACATATATAATGGACCACTTGGAAACAAAAGACCACCTACAAAAATGAAGAAAAATATTGGTGGCACTGGAAAAATATTTATAGAGTATGTGAATGAGTTTAATCACCAGCTTGTAAAAGAAGGAAACACATCAGTAACAAAGTATGGAAGGAGAAGAATCAGACTAAAACCAAGAATCAAGGTGAAGTAGTAGATGCTACTAGATCTTCTCTTGATTCTAATGAT
This sequence comes from Chamaecyparis obtusa, assembly GCA_027943335.1. Taxonomy (NCBI): domain Eukaryota; kingdom Viridiplantae; phylum Streptophyta; class Pinopsida; order Cupressales; family Cupressaceae; genus Chamaecyparis; species Chamaecyparis obtusa. Next base: position 767,479 of record BSBK01001672.1, read on the forward strand.
TCTATTTTTGCCTAAATGGCCAAGCATGGCCTTAGGGAAACAATTGAAAGAATTCATCAATAAAACATCTAGCCCCTAGTATGTTGAATGATATTTTACAAGGTTTTTCATAGTTTAATGGGTATAAATAAATGGTTTGTTTAAGGTCACAAGGCTTGGAATGCATTCTAGATTGATCACTAGCTATTGTATGGATGACTGGCTTTAACAACATTTTAAATTTACTGTCAAAGATGCTTTAAAAAGATATTTAAAGGCATACTTAGTCATTTTGATCACCATTCAAGCAAGATTGAAGAAGTAGAAAGAGATCGTTGAGCAATTGGAGTAATTTCAGTATTCACATGATCTATAACCCTAATTTGGTGAAGAAGGTATTTAGATCTATTTGTGAGCTTTTGTTTTGGTTTTAGTTGTGTGAAATCATGGATGTACCTCAAATTTTTGATGGAAAGGAGAGAAATAGGTATAAGTTCAAGAAAAATCTATTTAAATAAATGGAAGACAACCCAGAGGGTGCATTTTTGGAAACCCCACATGGACTATTGCATGTAGAAGACATTAGTGCTTATATACACTGCAAATATGAATCAATTGGAGACATAGCGATACACAGTGAGTTATCAAACATGTTATATGAGGATGGAAAACTGAAGTCTTTGTTCACAAAGATGGAAAACTTGAACATTTTTCCATATGTTGAGATTTATGAGTTTGATGAGCCTGAATGGATGAATATTGTGCTCAGAAGGATCCATGATCAATTATTTTGGATTGGTGACCAACCAATCAAGATTACTAAAACCTTATTCACCAATTCACTAGATTAGAGATCATAGGAAAAATTCTTGTGGATGTGAAGAATAAAAAGAAGGAAGTTGAGACCCTTACTAGTTCCTATAATACCCCAAAAATGGGCTATAAGTTCATTAATCTCCTACATCTTCAATTCGAATGAAATCGACATCAAAGTCCTAATCTAAGGCACATCTAAACATCATCGAATCATAATTGATTATCTTAAATTCTGCATCGGGGAATATTCCTAGTAATATTCCTAATCATCATAATTATCTTTAATTTTATAATTATTTAGCAATAAATCACATTTATCATAAGTTTGATTAATTGAATATTTTCATATTTAATTAATTAGATTTAATATCTTGCCACTTAATTGTGTAATTAAATTTAATTCTATCTATTATTAATTGTATTATTTAATTTTGACAATAAATCTAACATCTTATGAATAATTGATTAAATTCTTATTTAATTAATTAAAGCAAGTTGTCATTATTTAATAATATAGTTTTAATAAAAGTTTGATTAAATAATTGATTAACCCATAAATCAATTGTTTTATTTTTAAAAGCAGTTAAGTTGGAAATAAATCACTTTATTATTAAATTAATTCATAAATAAAACATGCACAATCATAAAAGCAGACAACTATCAATTATCAATTAAAGCTAAACTCTATTTTGAGTTAAAACTTAGCTTTTGCATGTTTTTGTGAGTTAATTATCCTTTATTTAAAAATAACGCAAAAATCAACCTGAGTTATTTGAGTGATTTATGGCTTTTATCCATGCACCTCTAAAGCCCTGGATTTCTATAAAAACAAGGCTCAGCTCTTCATAATTCATCTCTCAATCATCTCTCAAATTTGCATCCAAGCATCTCATATTTTTGCACAATCACGTTGGAGAATTGGAATTGAAAAAATCAAAACTCTTGGGAATCGACATCTTTGTGAGATCAATCTTATTTTTGCATTCATATTGCATATCATTGTTAGATTAGCATTGCATATCAATTTTCAATAGCATTCATAGATATCAATTTCATCTAGCATAGATTCATATCAGTTTTTATCATTCTTATTGCATAGAAAATTCAAAAATATAGATTAATTGCATTTAATTCATATCTAGATCAATTTCATTCAAATCCTTCAATTAGGTGTCGTCTAGGTCACTGATCTCGATTACAATCTGAGAACATCAATCTCGCACCTACTAGAAGGTAGTAAATCGCTTGGTTAGAGTAGATTTCAATTTTGCACGATTTTGATTATAGCTAACCTCTAATGTTTTACTAAAGTGTTGTGTCTATAGATCGGGTACAATTTTCACACACACATTTCTGGCGCCCACTGTGGGGCAACCCACATTTGCATGCTGGTTTTGATTTTTTTTTGGAAGCTAAAACCCCAAAGTTTCAAAGATTTAATTTTATCTCCCAAACAGCCTTGATTTTTGGTATGAAATTTTTTTTACAAGTTGGTGACATATCAGGAAAGCTTCAATAAAAAATTCAGAATTTTATAAATTTTTTTGAATTTTTAATAATTTTTTGTTTTAATTTTTCATAAAAAATTAAGTTTCGGCGCAAATCAGAATATTTTTTGAAAATTTTTACATTTTCGGAAATCTCTTCAAATTATATAGGGGGTCTATTATTTGTGTTTTAAATTTGGATGCAATTTAATAGCTCAAATAGTCAATTTGCAAAAACTAGTCTATTTTGATAAAATGGGTCTCTAGGGCACAAATGAAGAGATTTTTCTAAAATTTTTGCATTTTTGGAAAGCTCTTTATTTTTTAGTAGGGGTCTCTATTCTAAATTTCTATTTTTGTGGCCAAAATCATATCAACAAAATTAGATCTTGTTGACTAGGTCAAATGTAGTGCAAAAAAATTAAAATTTTGTGATGGGTATGCACTTATTTTTCATATGATTCAATGCATGATATGAGTTGTCATTTGGATTAATTTCTGGTTATTATTGCTCCTAACAATTGATTTTTAGATCTAACCCTAGGGTTTTCATAAGTTGAATATACCTTGCATATCTTGTTTGCTTGTTGGAGAGTTCGTAGCTTGCTTGCATAGTAAAGCTCAACAAAAATTGCTAAAAATCAGGTAAAATCTACTAAGCGTGTTGCAAGGATTCTAGGTATTCTCCTTCATTTAATAACATTTTGATTTGGGACTTAAAATAAATCTCTTATGTGTCAAGCTTTTGTGCATCTTTTAATGCTTTTGATCTATTTCTACACACTTGCATAATTTGATACTAGGTTGTGATCCCTTAAGGATTCATTAAGTAGTCTTAAAATACGTGTGATTGATCTTGATTACTATCTTGGGTTATTGGACTTGCTAATCCACTGGCCCCTCATTTCTACCCTGTGGTTGCAATCTTAGCGCCATAAAGGGGAGGGGTCAATAGGACAGAAGCGTTAAGTGTTCCACTTGGCAACCCTTTTGTGCTTTTAGGAACTCACTTGTTTTCTAAGTTGGGGACTCATTTTTACCTTTTGTGAGGTGTTAAGTGTTCCACCTTGTGGACTCATCTCATATTCTCTTTAAGCGTTAAGTGTTCCTCTTTCTGCTTTTTGGGTACTTTTGGTAGATTTACTTTCAGGAATATATTTGTGCTCACATAGTAATTAGGCCCTATGAACACTATTCATGATTCTTGAGAGATTGAATTCCTAGAGAAATCTTTCTTGACAATAGAATCCTTGTAGGTAGGGAGAATACTTAGTGCATTTCACATTCAACTTGGTTAGTGCGTCTTCTCTTATTGATCGACACATTCTCTCTCCAGAGAGGTTGATAGATCACATGGGGTTGATATCACGAGCTTTGGTGAATCAAAATTGGTTAGTGCATCTTCTCTTGTTGATTGATACATTCTCTCCCCAGAGAGGTTGATAGATCACATGGAGTTGATATCACAGACCTTGGTGGAACAAAACTTTGTCTTAGCGTGTCGGATTCATCTACTTGCTTTGTTTGGGTTAAAAGTGAAGAGGTGTCAAAACCTTGGATCTGGAGCCAAGTCCCCTTGTGGTATAAATCTGTGAGTCACCTTTAGAGAGGGTTAACCATAGTGGACAATCCCTTCATAGGGAAAACTGTGTTGACAGAACCTCAAGCGGTAATAGCCATTTTTGCCATGGTAGTGACAGCTGCTATATAAATGTCCTTGTGGAAGAAATCTCCACGGGTATGGTTCATTATTGGGTTGTCAGATCTCCCTAGCAGCTCTTGAAGATTAAGTTCTCGGACTGTGTCAAAACCCTGGTGCACCGGGATTGGAGCTCACCCCTTTGAATCATAAAAGTTGCAGAGTCAAACCATTACTAAAAACCCTAGAGAGGCCAATTTTTCACTTTCAAGTATATGTGTGTTATTGCAAAACTTTTTAGAACATACACAATCAGTACTCTCAGGGATTAGCACAATTTGGTCACTTGATTGTTCAGGCGTAAGGTTGCTTTTGCCCTTGTTCATTGTTTTCAGACGTGCTTGGAATCACTTGCTTGCTATTCTGCATGCTTGTTTATCTACTTGGCTATTTAAAATGATCAAATCTGGTATAACCTTCAAAATCTAGACAGTACAATTTGCAAACAATCCAAAACTGAAGACCTTAAATTTTGCAAAAATTGACGTAAAATCTTTCTGGAGTCAAAAGTCATTTTAAGAAGTCAAAAGTCATACAAGTTTTGTTAAGTGTCGTTTCAATATTGCCCATCTGTCGTACGATTGAGAACCCAGTGTCGTACGAGTTTTCAAACCAGCAAATTCAAGAAAGTCAAAACCCTGTTAGCAACTGTCGTACGAGTTTTAGCAACTGTCGTTTCATAGACTACCCAGTGTCGTATGAATCTACAGAGTGTCATTTGGAAAAATTTGAGAGAGTTTTCAGAAATTGTCAAATTGCAAGATATCCAATGTTTCCAGCCTAGTTCCAGAATCTGTCAAAAATATCATTGTGTCAAGAACAAATCAGTAGCTATTGAAAATTAGTACACATGTCTCAAAGAATCAGTACACATGAGGATGAAATTCTGATCACCGCTATGATGAAGCAGCTGCAAGCTATGCAAGTCTAGCTTGACAAACTTGAGAAAGAAAAGGAACCTCTATACTCTTTTCCATTTGATAAAGACTTGTACATGTCACCATGCCCTTGGAAAAAATTTGAGCAATATGATACCTCTTCCACGGAGAGTGACACATCTAGCTTTGGAGACTATGATGACTATGACGATAGACAATGTAATGATACCTATGACACCTCTGTTCCTAAGAGTCCTCCTCATCGTTCATTCCTGCTTACTACAAATGGGCCGTCACATTTGATAGATCGTGATGGTGATCCATATGATTCTAATTTTGAAAGAGACTTTGATGGCTTTTGTGGACAATACCTTGATGATGATCCATCTACTACTACTGAGGACTATAAAATGCATCGTGCTAGCTTGAAATGTCAATACTATAAGGATCTCTCCTCTAAGAACTCTCAGGCTGAAAATAAAGACTACACTCTCAAGCAAGATCATGTTAATGTTGGACCTTTGTCTTGTGATGGTTCCCTTTCATCCCCTACTTCCTCCAATACTCATACATTTCCTAAAGCTTCTGAGTCTTTCAAATCTTTCACAGAACCTTCATTTGACACAAGCCCTGATACTTTTCATGTGGTTCCCTATAGTTATCCTCCAGGGCTACCTCTTAAAGAAACTCAAGCTATCCTTCACTTGGCTGCAAATACTTTCAATGATGATAAACCTAAAGAGCCTAAGCCTTCATATGCTATAATCCCTACTTCAGCTAATCCTCCACCATCTCTTCCAAAGTCATCCATACAATCCCAACATGCTTCCTTGTCCTTAGAAGTGGCTCCATGTCAAGAGGACTCTAAAAATGATAAAGAAAAGAACATAAAGAAATATCAAGATCAAGAACCCTCCATGTCATCCACTCCTTTTCCCGATGTCTCTTATCCGCTTCATGGTTCTTTTGATCCTGTACACCCTTTTTCATGCATTCCATCATGTCTTAAGTCTTCTCCTAAGCAAGATCAAGCTACTACTTACACTGTTGAGCTTATTGGCAATCAAAATAGCCTTACTACACTTGCATTTTCCAAAGATGATACTTCCATTAAGGTTGTTAAAAATAGTGTTGTTACTTCCAATGTTAAGCCTATTGAAAATCAAAAGAAAAATTATGCACTTGTGCTATCCAAAGATCCTTGTCAAGATCAAAGTCTTCCATCTTCTTGTTCTACCAGTCCATGTTCACTTCCACTTTCTACTCTTCCTAAGTCTTTGCAAGCTTTGAACAATCCTATCAAAGAAGGTGCTCATATTCAAGATGTCCATGATTCTATTGAAAATTTTAATGCTCACTCTAAAGATACTGATATCCTTGGTTGTCATATAGATGCTGATGAACTTATTGATTATCCTTTTGCGTCTTCCACTTCCATCCCTGGACCTCTTCCACCACTACAAAGATCTTCACACCTTCCTTCCATCTTAGGTCCTTATGTCCCTTCACTTTCCCCTCCTAACTCTCCTAATTTTCCATCCATCTTGGGTCCTTACATACCTCCATCTCCCATCTTTCCTCAAGATCAACATAGATGCATACCCTTGAATCCTTTTCATCCACCCACCCATCTAAACCAGTCGTATCCTCCCTCTTCCACAAATTTGAAGTCTTTTGGAAGTAACTTGAATGTTCAATACAATAAAAAGAAGCAATACAAGAATCCATCAAAAAGAGAAGATCACCATGTCTCCTCTAAACAACATGGAGGCATAAAGTCAAAAGAGATATCTAAAAAAAAACTACAAGACAAGTATGGGTTCCAAAATCCATCATTGAAGATATTATCTCTAAATCATCAAAAAGAAATAAAAAGCCTATGACTATATGGATTCCAAAGTCTCTCTTGAAAGAGTCTGGTGTTGAACAAAAAGTGAAATTGACATTCAAGCTTCCAAAGGCTTCCACTACATCTCCTTCCAAAAATATTCTTCCATTTCATGCGCCCAAACCTCAACCTCTGCTATCCATTCACCATATTCCTTCACGTATTCCTTCATTCACATTTCCTCCACCCTCTCGCCACCCTTCAAGGTGTGTGTTTACATTGATCTTGCCTTCCTTTCCATCTACCCTTTCACAATCCTTCCATTCATTAACCTTCTACCTTCTATCCTTTTTCCTCATTTGCCTATTCCTCCTATCTTCCAACCTCACTCGCTTTACATAAAACCCTATCCTCCATTTTTCTCTTCCATGTTCCTTTCCCTATCAGCATCTTTGAGCATATCATTTTGAATCCTTGGCATATCATGGTTTATCCTTTCAAGGAGCATTATCTAAAAAGCTTGCCTTCTTCCAAAAAATAAAATAAAATTGAAAATGTGCCTTGGTGAAAACCTGGAAACAGGCACCTTGGTAGCAAAAGTAAAGAGAAATAAATTCATCCTATGGTGAAAACCACTTCCTTGTGGCACCTTGGATAAGTACCATGATGAAAACCTGGCAATCAGGCATCATGCGTAGTTCTTCTACATATTTCATCCATTCCATCTTCTCTCTTTGATCTTGACAATGTTGATCTATACATGAATATTTGGTTATTTTGTGAGCTATCTTACGGTGATCTTGCTTTCATTCCTTCCATGTTTAGCCTTCATATCCATCTTCCTCAATTCATTTTTGCCTATCGCTATCCTTTTCCTCTTTGGTCTTGATCTAATAAAAAAAAAAAAGAGAGTAAAACATGATGTTATGAAGCCTCTTGACATGTCTACTCCTTTGGACTACATCCTGTCCTTCTTTGGCATTACGCTTTTGTGACTTATCCTATGTTGGCCTTTCATTGCTTGTTCAAATGCGCTTTACATGAAAATTTTTCCCTAGCTTGCGTATTCTTGAGGAGTTTTACCCTTGAGGATTTCTTCCCTTCATTCTCCTTCATTCTCTTGTCTTCCATCTCATCCACCAACTTGCTAATCCCTCTTGTTCTCCACCTTGCTAGACATTGGGACTGCATGATATGATCTTTCTTGGGAGTTTGCAATGGAAAAAGATGCTATCAAGTATACCAAGTATCAGAACCAGTATCAGAACAAGTATCAGAATGAGTATCAAAATGAGTATCAGAACAAGTATCAGAATAAGTATCCGAACTAGTATCAAAACTAGTATCAGAACAAGTATCAGATCAAGTATCAGAACACCTACTGGGGCTATGCCTTTTATTTTAGTTTATGGGTCTGAAGCGGTACTACCTATTGAGGTTTAAATCCCATCACTCAGAATTAGAAAGCATGGTCTAGTAACTGATGATGACTACAGAGTGTCTAAGTTGCAAGAACTTGAACTACTAGATGAGCACAGACAAGCAGTGTATGATCATCTCAGAGTATATCAGAAGAGAATGTCTAGAGGCTACAACAAGAAAGTCAGACACAAAGAATTTTAGGTTGGTGATCTAGTCTTGAGAGAAAATCCTAAAAATCAATCCCATCGAGAACGCAAGGGGAAGTTTGAACCCAACTGGCTGGGTCCCTTTGTAATCACTGCTACTTTTGGCTCTGTTGCCTATCAACTCTCAACGACTGAAGGAGAACAGCTCCGAGAACCAATCAACATTCTCCATCTGAAGAAATTCTACGCCTAAGGCATTCAGTGCTTGGTAAATGTCTTGAAAAAATCCTAAAAATCAGAAAAAGTCCTGAAAAAATGAACATCTTGGTGAAAACCTAGCAATAGGCGCCTTGATGATTCCCAAAATTTTTTTAAAAAAATCAAAAATTCAAAAAATAAAAAAATATCGAAAAATAAAAAAAAAATTGAAAAATGAAAAATACAAAAAAAGAAAAGAAAAGAAAAAGTGCCTTGGTGAAAACCTGGAAACAGGCACCTTGGTAGCAAAAATAGAATCTCTACCAAGATGGTGAAAACCCGGCAAACGGGTGCCACTTGTTCCAAACGCTCCATCTATCAGCACAATCTTGGTCTTTCCCAGCTTTCAGTCTTGCTTTAGTTGAACATATCTCCCGGTTTGTTTCAACATTTCCAGTTTTCAATAAGTCAGTTTGTACACCAATCAGCTTGCACATCTGTATCCTATCAATGTTCAAACTTGGGGGCAATCAATGTCATATCCTATGGCCTCCAATGTATCTTAGACGTATCATATCCAGTCAGAGTCCTTTGAAGCTTCAAGTTGAGTCAGTCAGTTTGTCTTGTCTCTAGAAAGGATTTTGCATCTACAACAACGCAATCAAACATCAAAACTCAACTAAAAACAATCTATGCTTTTTATATGCTTTTATCTCCTTGTATGCTTACTGATTCGCATTGAGATTTTTGCATATTGTGTCCCTTCGAGCTCTTCGATGATGTCCTTTATAGGATTTAGAGAGTGATGACTGGGGGCATAATCTTTTCTTTCTCTTCTGCTTGTATGTGAAAATCTAACAACTTTAGAAATTTCGGATTGAAATGGTGTTCGACTATAAGAGCCTCTATCTCAAATTGGATGGCCATGCGTACCTCGACCATTGATACCCAGACAATTCAAGGAAGTTTGATCTAACTATTGTCTTTTTGTGTAAGTTCTTTCTCCTACTGTGGAATGCAATCTTGCCTAAGGATGTGAATGATAAAGGGTCACGACGGGTAATTCACATTGGATTTAGAATGATCTCTTGACTGTTTGATGTGTTTGCAATGCAAGGCGTACTCAGGTCATCATGACATTTATGTTTTGATGCTTGTACAAATTGCTATATCAAAATGGACATGATATTCAGGTCATCCTGGCGTTTGTGCCTTGGTGCTTATATTTGATCCAACATTCCGAAAACAAATCAATATTCATATGTCCATGGTTGTATAACCAGTGGGTGTTGTATTGATTCTTGCGCATACAAATAGATATTCATATGTCTATGGTTTCATGGCTAGTGGGCATTGTATTGATTTATCCGATTACCTAAAAGTTCAATGATGATAACAAATCGACATATGATCAGTGACTAGGTCCTAGGTCTTAGGTTGCATTTCATTTTGCATGTCTCATTTCATTTTGCATGTCTCTTTGCATTTTTCATCTTTGCATGATCTCACAATGACTAAACAAACTTCAATGCTTAAACAATTCTTCAATCACCTCTTCCAATCTAACAAGAGTTGAATCCCACACAAAGGTTCCTCCAATGAAATAGCAAGTAGAATCCTTTTTCGGGATCAAAATTCAAATCTGAGATCATTCATATTATTAATTGTTTGCATAATCAACCTTTGATCATCATAGAAATCTAGTATTCAACTTAACTGATTATCTTACATCAAACTATCAAAATTTCAACTTGGTCAACCATGGTCAACTAATGGTCAAACCTAGTCAACCTTGGTCTCCAGGACCTCTAAACGATGCAGAATGCACTCTTGAATGTGTATAACCACTTTCCCCATCAATCAACATGCTTCTGAGCTCTCAACGCTGACTTTTCTTGTCAGATTTCAATTTTAATCCCGAAGGGAGCATGGTATTGCACATCATTCAAAGTCTGTAATCAAATTTGAAATCATATCTTTATGGAAATCATATCTTTCATCAGTGATCAAGACAAACAATCATGTCTAGTCACTGATTCATCAAAAGTCCTCATCGCTCGGGGCAAACCTATCATCACTTGGGGCATATCAGATTCATCGATCCATATCAATCTAGTATTTTCCTAATCTTGTAAACTGTATCAATTTTTGCAACCATCAAATCATAGTGTTCTTTCCTTGGTTCTTCGGCAATTGAAGGATTCAGATGTGATACCTGCTAGTTCTGCTAAGACAATTGAGTCTAGAATGGGTCACTCACTTCTTATCAATCCTAAGGTTCAGAATCAGGCATTTTGACACTTTTTCACAATCATCGGTTCATTGCTGCTATAGTAAACATTATCTCTAGTCATTCAGGACCTCCTATCTCAATATCTTTCAATCGGTTTCTATCTTGAGATCAGTTTATCTTTTGAATCAGTTTCATATCTTTATCAAACATAGACTATCTTTGAACCACTGCGCTTCGCACAGTAATTCAAAGAGGGGCAAAATGTAATACCCCAAAAATGGGCTATAAGTTCATTAATTTCCTACATCTTCAATTCGAACGAAATCGACATCAAAGTCCTAATCTAAGGCACATCTAAACATCATCGAATCATAATTGATTATCTTAAATTCTGCATCGGGAAATATTCCTAATCATCATAATTATCTTTAATTTTATAATTATTTGGCAATAAATCACATTTATCATAAGTTTGATTAATTGAATATTTTCATATTTAATTAATTAGATTTAATATCTTGCCACTTAATTGTGTAATTAAATTTAATTCTATCTATTATTAATTGTATTATCTAATTTTGACAATAAATCTAACATCTTTTGAATAATTGATTAAATTCTTATTTAATTAATTAAAGCAAGTTGTCATTATTTAATAATATAGTTTTTAATAAAAGTTTGATTAAATAATTGATTAACCCATAAATCAATTGTTTTATTTTTAAAAGCAGTTAAGTTGGAAATAAATCACTTTATTATTAAATTAATTCATAAATAAAACATGCACAATCATAAAAGCAGACAACTATCAATTATCAATTAAAACTAAACTCTATTTTGAGTTAAAACTTAGCTTTTGCATGTTTTTGTGAGTTAATTATCCTTTATTTAAAAATAACTCAAAAATCAACCTGAGTTATTTGAGTGATTTATGGCTTTTATCCATGCACCTCTAAAGCCCTGGATTTCTATAAAAACAAGGCTTAGCTCTTCATAATTCATCTCTCAATCATCTCTCAAATTTGCATCCAAGCATCTCATATTTTTGCACAATCACGTTGGAGAATTGGAATTGAAGAAATCAAAGCTCTTGCGAATCGACATCTTTGTGAGATCAATCTTATTTTTGCATTCATATTGCATATCATTGTTAGATTAGCATTGCATATCAATTTTCAATAGCATTCATAGCATATCAATTTCATCTAGCATAGATTCATATCAGTTTTTATCATTCTTATTGCATAGAAAATTCAAAAATATAGATTAATTGCATTTAATTCATATCTAGATCAATTGCATTCAAATCCTTCATTTAGGTGTCGTCTAGGTCACTGATCTCGATTACAATCTGAGAACATCAATCTCGCACCTACTAGAAGGCAGTAAATTGCTTGGTTAGAGTAGATTTCAATTTTGCATGATTTTGATTATAGCTAACCTCTAATGTTTTACTGAAGTGTTGTGTCTACAGATCAGGTACAATTTTCACACACACAATTCCAAATGGGATAAAAGAGCTATGACCATCAATTACATCAAGAAAAAGGATATAAGGTTGATTGCAATGATTCTTGGTTATAAAATTCACTACAACAGTAGAGTAAAATCTTTTTCTACAAGGATAATCTGCATGGCCTACAAAATGGTTGTTGAAAATGAGCACTATGATGTTTGTGAGATCCTCAAATTGTAGCTATTAGAAAATATAAGAAGAATAAAACATGAAAATTCAAATTCATTCATATTTGGGTCATTAATATTGCATATTTTCTTTCACATTATACACAAGTTTCCAGGCATGCATCTTCATGCATGGAAAGAAGATGAACTTACTTTTGCCTAGATCAACAGATACTACAAAATGTAGGATAATAAGTGGGTAGATAGTGAAATATTTGGCATTTTGAAGATATTTAAAAAATAGATGAAACAAAGGGAAAGGATATTTAAGGACTTAGTAGATAAATAAAAATAAACTATCTATTTTATGGCCGAAATTGATTGCACATGTGTTGAGGTGGTTTAACCTAGAGTGCGATGGTTTCCCCCAATGGGATATGAGGTGATCTATAAAATCCTAACACCACACATTGATCATATCTTTGCATGTGAAATTTATCATACTGAGGAAATATGGGGAACTTATGAGGAGAAGCCTCTAAAAGTTAGAAAAAAATTGACAAAAGGTTAGAGGAAAAGGAAAGTGGAGAAGTTTTTTGACAAAATTGTTTAAAGAGAAGGGGTACCTAAAGGACATATAAAAGATTTAAGGAAAAAGGTCTCCGAAAGGTCTACTGAACATGTGAGCTTGGAGCCTGCAATTCTGTAGTCTCTAGAACATGTACTTCTGTAGTCTCTAGAACATGTGATCATCTTTGATTCACCTCTAGCTATGGTCATATCATAAGGTAAATCTCCTACCCCTCCTAGGAGAACATTGTAGAGGATTGCAATAATCAAAATTGAAGAAAAGGAAGAAGCAGCATTTGTGAGGATAAAAAGGTCCTCTATACCCAAGATGATGATTTCTGCACCCAATCCTAAAAGGAAAACCTTAGTCACTTCACCCAAGGAAGAGTCCCCTAAAAAGAAAAGGAAATAAGAGAATAAAGAAGAACCTATTCAAGAGAAGCATGCTAAGAGACAATTGTGGAAACAAAACTTGAAGATGTTAGAAAAAAGGATAGTAGAGAAGGGAAATTTGAGTCAAATTCCTAGGTACTATGAGAGGTATGATGATGTTGTTAAAGTCAAAATTGAAGACATTATAATAAACCATATGCTAGCTTTCAAAAAGAATCTAATAGAATTAGAAGGAAACATACCAAAAGATTTGTTTGATAAATTTGAGGTTAAAAAGAAGAGAACCTTAGAAGAAGACAAAAAGATCCAAGTAAAAGTATTAGAGTTGATGAATAAACAACCCATAGCTCCCAAGAACACCTGCATGCAAACATTTGTCACAGAAAGAGAGAGAAGAAGCAAGAAGCTATGGAGGCCTGAATGCATTGATCCACGAGAGAGGAGAAATCATTCTTGATGGGCGAAAACAAAAGTTGCAATTCAATAATGAATAATGTGTTACAAAGTTATCACAAAGTTATGAAAAAAAGAGGAGATCAATCCTTATAAAAGGAGATCTGAAAACCTAAAAAGGTAAAACCTAGGTTGCACAATAATAATTAATAAAGCAATTAATTATTATATCCATAAAGTTTAGCTTAAGTAGAAAGATATAATAAGTGACTTAGTAATTAAATCAAACGTGATTTAATTAATAATCAAACACTTTATTACTCTAACACCCCCCCTTAAGATGAACTTTGGGAGAAGCTAAAAACCTAGAAAGAACTACTAAAAGAAAATGGGTCCCAACAACAAAAGGCTTGATCAAGTACCCAAGTACAAAATAGAGAGCCTATATTAAGAAGAGAAATAGAGAAAACCACATGGGAAAAACTCTACTCCAAAAAGAGACAAAGACTAGTCTAAAGGACTAAAGAAGACTCAAAAACTAGGAATGTTCTGGAAAATAGGAACAAGAATGAACATGTACAACATCACTAGAGAAAGAAGCTACAAACTCTATCAAGAAGTAATTGATGATCTGAAGATCCTCCACTAAAATATGACCAGGTAGAGAAGATTGCAATCTGCATGAGTGCCCTCAAATGACACTACTCAAATCAAGAGGTAAAAAAAGGCAAACAACTGAAGTCAAAGATACATAATACTGTAATCTGCACGAGTGCCCTCAAATGACACTACTCGAATCAGGAGGCAAACAAAGGCAAACACCTAAACTCAAAAATACAGATGGCATAAAAATTCCAAAAGTCTGAAGAGCTGGTCAATCAAAGCTAGAAGAGAGCATCCAAAAAATAGGAAAGAAAGAGTGTCCATATGGTAAATGATCCATCTCACCAGAATGCATAGGTATCTAGCCACTGCATCCACCTAGTACATATAATCAAATACTGAATACATAGCTCACACTATCAAACCAAGGAAGTAGTAGAACCAAAAGTAGAAACCCCCAGTAAATGTTGACAAGGGAGTAACAAATAAACAACCCACGGCTCTGAAGAACACTTGCATGCAAACACCTATCACAAACCTCTAAATCTAGATAGATCTCAGAACTAGCTTTCTGACAATATCTCATTTGCCCGATTTTGACACCGTATGCTCAAGTTATGAGCCAAATACCAACTCTTGCTTTGGAGGGCCCAAAAATGATGCAAATGATGATGATGCATGCTGACATCATCAAATGATAAGCTTAAATTTGACGGCCAAATGGCTATCACTGCCCAAAAAATATATTTTTTTTTTTTCAAAATTGCATGTGCACCTCAGGCTCTGTCAGGTCGTACATTGTTTTTCCATGATTTGCATGCCAATGTAGGAAATATTGCCTCATTTTACATGCTAGGCAGTAATTTTTTTGTCTCAATTTGCATGTCAGATAGTACATTTTTTTCCTTGATTTGTGTGCCTGATTGGTACAATTTTTCCTCAATTTGCATGCCAGGGTTGTATGACTTGGCATGCAAAAAATAATTTGTCTCAAAATGCAACAACGTTTGAATTGCATGTGCCTTATATGGATTTGGGAGTTTTTGGGTGTTGTGAGCTCAATGGAGAGGTCCGTTTGGGGCCAAAGTGACTTGGGATCCATGCTGGGGCCGTTGCAAAAAAAAATTGCCACAGATTTCAACTTTGTCCAAATTAGATAAATTTTATATGGATCTAGGGGTTCTTAGATGTTGTGAATGCAATCATGAGGTCTGTTTGAAGCCAAGATGACCAGAGAAAGACGTCCCCCTAGATCTGATAGAAAACCCTCTAAAAATGCAGATCTGATGAACATGGTTGAATCTCTTAAGAAGAGGATAGGGGAAAATAGATCTGAAGCTCTGATACCATATTAGAGTTGATGAATAAAAAACCCATAGCTCCCAAGAGCACCTGCATGAAAACACCTATCATAGAAAGAGAGAGAAGAAGCAAGAAGCTATGGAGGCCCGAATGCATTGATCCACCAGAGAGGAAGGATCATTCTTGATGTGCAAAAACAAAATTTGCAATTCAATAATGAATAATCTGTTACAAAGTTATCACAAAGTTACGAAAACAAGAGGAGATCAATCCTTATAAAAGGAGATATGAAAACCTGAAAAGTTAAAACCTAGGTTGCACAATAATAATTAATAAAGTAATTAATTATTATATGCCTAAAGTTTAGCTTAAGTAGAAAGAGATAATAAGTGACTTAGTAATTAAATCAAACATGATTTAATTAATAAGAAAACACTTTATTACTCTAACAAAAATAAATAGAGGATATGCATTAGGTTATCTCTCATAAGGATATTGAAACAATCTTGAAAAATGTGAAACCTTTATTGAGAACAAAAATAAGAGTGATCAAAATAATGGCAAGAAAGATACACAAAAGGCCATAGACATGTTTCTACTTGAAGAAGGGCCAAAAAAAACCAATCCCCTTAAGGGGATCAAACTGAAAGCTTTAATCATGGGAGAATCATCTAATTCAGTTAAAGCAGAAGAAGAACCTAAGGATGATGAAGGAATTGATCATTTCTACAGCACAGTAAAGCATCCAAATTTCTTTGTGTTAGGTATACCTATGTCTTTAGACACTTTGCAGGATATTGATGATCCCTTTCAAGAAAATGTTGACACTAGTCCTAAGGAAGGGAATAATAATGCACAGAGCATAATAAAAGTGATAGATCTTGGCACTTTAACCGAAGATAAAATGAAGGAAGTTATGGCCCTAGAAAAGGTTAAAGAAATAGAAGAGACAAAAGTGTTACCTCTATTGAGCATTAAAGGTTGTCATTAGTATCAAAGGTTGTCAATGATATCGATCAGTTACATATATGAACCCAGTCGGTAACTATAAGAAAAATAAGCTAGTCGGTTAAGTATATACACTGAGCATCAGAAAATACTGATACCAAGCAACACTAAACACTGAGCATTAGAATAAACACCGAGAAGTTTATATAGTGTTTACCGAGGATCACAGAAAATGACATAGTAATCAGGAATGGCACATTCTTCTATGCAAACAGTTACAATAGATCATAAAATATTTTATGAAGATCGAGAACAATTTATTGTTGAGATACGATGAAGATCTTATGTAATAGTTTGATCTAGGTTATTTTTGTACACCATAGATCTTAGGGTTTTTCTCTAAGTTGTTGAAACCTAATTTTGTATAAGCGGCATAAAGTTGTATGCTATATATTTGTATGCTACATCATTTTTTATGTAAACTAATGTATGAGAAAAGAAGCACTTAAAGCACTAGCCAACCTTCAAGATTATCATTTGATAGAGCAGATCACTATTCAAAGGAAATCAGATTAAGCAGAATTAGAGTAGGCTAACCGAGCAATTTAGAGCAGAGATCCATCACAATAAAGGTGATATTTTATTAGTACTTTATTGATCAGTATCAGACAATATAAGTTGTCATTAGTAGATAGTTACCTATTTCTTTCTAATCATTGTAATAGAGTTTTGGTAAAATCTCTTAATAGAGTAGACTTGACAGTCTTTTGTAAATCTCTTAACCGAGTGCACACTCAAGTAGTGTCGCTAAAATTCTATCACTAGGTAGATCTAGCTGATCTAATGTGTTACTCCTAATAGGGTAAGATCACCAGAAGTGATCAAAACTTGTAGCCCTAACATGCAAACCTTTTCTATATGTAGTAGTGAAGAATTTGTGGGTGTCATCCCCACCGCAATTTTTACCTTCTTACAAGGGTTTCTATGTTACCAAAATACTTATGTTATGGGACTGTTATATTGTTGATTTCATGTTGTTTACTTTCACAAGTTTAATTAATGAATGATTCATGCATTAGATACAAGTTATTTTGCAAGGTTACTACTATTTTCTATTATAGATCTGAAAGGTTGATGTGTTAAAGTTTTTGTGGGTCACTGATTCACCCCTCCCCTCTCGGTAACCTATCTCTCCTAATCCAACAATTGGTATCAGAGCTTAGTTCTCTTATTGGATAGTTTAACCACTAAAGGGTAAAGATCTAAGTCATGGAAAGGTATAAGTTAGATAAGTCTATTGAGAATCATAAGATTCAAATGTAGATGTTTGTGGTTTAGTATAAGCAAGCCAAGGAAGGACTGAAGAAACTACTGGTTGAAAGGAAGAACCTAGCTATTCTACAAAATGAGATTGGCTACCATGAAGAAGCAATTGATGATATATTTGATCATATTGGATCTAGTTCTAGAAGTATTTCTGATGGATCTGAAAGCATGCTCTCTGATTTGTTTGAAAAGAATTAGCATTTAACTGAACAAGTGAAAGTACTACAAATCAGTCAAGAATCTCAGATGGTGAGAATGATAGAGATAATGAAAAATGCCAGACAGGTTGAACAAGAAATGAATCTGGCTATTGAAGACCAAAGAAAGGCAACTGAACTACTACAAGCTAAAGAGGGTGAGATACAAAGACTCACTGACCGTCACTTTCAAGTATCTAATTAGATGATGACTGTGAATCAAGAAGTCAATCGAGTGAATGGAGAATTGTCTAGAAGAATTGAAGATGTTGCAATACTTAGAGAAGAGAATGAAAAATTGAGAAATGAAATAAAGACACAAAAATAGCATAATGAGATGATGAGGCTAGCTGAGAAAAATTCCAAGAAGATTGATGATTTTCTGATTAATCAAAGAAGATTAGGAAGCAAAGCTAGACTAGGCTATACTGGTGAAGGAGAATCATCACAACAAGCTGAACAGGTCAAAAACAATCAAAATCAGAGACCTAAAGTGTTGACATGTTATGACTGTGGCAAACTGGGACATACATCTAATGTGTGTAGAAGCAAAGCACAATGTAAACCTCTTGTCACTCCTAAGTTCAATGGTTATTGCTATTATTGTGGTAAGTATGGTCACCAAGCTTATGAGTGTAGAGCTAAACTGAATGATAATGCTAACAATACTACTATGGAGAAAATATGCTATACTTGTAATAAACATGGACACACTGCACGAGAGTGTAAGGCTAAGATGAAAAAAGTATGGACTCCTAAGCAGAAGAGACAAGGTAATTCTTATGTTTGGGATTATAACACATGGGCTAACTATGTTTCATGTGGTAGATATAGGCACATTGCAGCTAATTGTAACATGAAAAGATGGGCTGGACAATCAAGAATATGGACAAGCACTAGAATGGCATGTATGCATTATCATAAGGTTGGTCATTTAAGCAAGGACTACACAGATCGAGCACCAGAAGAAGGTCATGTATTTGAGAGTGGAAACACTATTGCAGATATCATGAGAATAAGGAATAACATATGGAAGAAGGCATCTAATGAGAATGCAGAGTCAAGTAATACTGTCGGTGAAACCTCATCCATTGGATTGGGTGACATCAGTACCTCCACTTAAGGTGATAAAGGTATGAATGGGACTGACATTTCAAAATGATCACATTTTACATACAGTTCCTTAAATATGATGAGTACATACCAAATCTGCATGAATGAAGATGCATTGTGGTTTATATGTTTTGAGCTAACAAAGTTACATAGTTGGTAAAAGTTAGACCAAGCGTTGGTTACCCATCCGTAATCACTATTCAAGGTTAACCAAGTATTAGTATCAACTGAGCAAGGAAATCTTGTGTTAACCAAGCTGATGAAAGTTCATAGTTGTCACTGAGCTAACAGTTGTCACAAACTGGAAAGTAGGTCAGGCATTAATTGTATAAAGTTTTGAGCGAGAATATAAAAAATTCTATAAATACACAGAAGATAGAGTTCATTTTTCACATTGCAAATTTTGGAGAGCTGATAATTCATAGATCGTGTTCAAACAAGAAGCTTTCAAGCTAATTCAAGCATTTGTAGATCGAACCGATCATAGTCTTCAATACATTTTGAGTAAGTTGAAACCCTACTGAGTATATTTTCATAACTTACCGAAAACCTAGTTTGTTGAAATGGCATCTACTGTGAGTTCTTCTAAGGTTATGGAAGAAGTTAATTTAATTGTGTCAACAATCTACAAGGAACCCCACTATAAATTACACCCAAAAGTTGCAAGCAAAACAGATTCAACGGGCACTTTTTCAAGCATCCCACCTAGGGTTTGGTTGATGGAAGACATACGATCATACATTCACTGTAAAATTGGAGAAATTGGTGATTTTGATATGTATGTTTCATATCAGGATCTTTGTGATGAAAATATAAAGCTAAAACTAGAGCATAAATTGGTTGAGACACTTGGTCTTACCAATGGCCTAAATTTTTTGAAGAATTTTAAGAATGAATGGATTAGGGTTGTGCTGAGCCGCTATCATGAGGGCACATTTTGGCTAGACAGACCGATCAAGGTTACAAAAATAATGGTTAGCAGGGTTTTTGGTTACCTACTATCGATAAAGCCAAAGCATTCAGAAGTTCATCGAGAGCTGATGTAGAGAAAAACACTGGCGCAACATGGGATGAAAGAGCACTAAAAATTTCAACAATTGTGGATCCCGAAGTTAAGTTTGTAGCACATGTCATTGGGTACAAAATATTTCAGTTGAGAAAATCAAATAATGTACCCTGTAGCACAGTCAACATGGCTCATAAATTGATAAAGAAGGGTCATTAGATTGACCTAGCTGAGCTACTATTGAGACAGGTTGAGGAAAACATGAAGACAATTAGGACACAGAAGTCCAATACCTATAAGTTTGGATCACTCCTAGTATGTTTTTTTTTCTATCTAAAAAAGTTATTTCCCTCTGTCGGTCACACTGACTGGATAGATGACACACCGATCACTTCATAAATTTTTGAGATTATGAAAGATCTGGGAGATAAAGCTAAAAATGTGATAAATAGTTATTTTGAGGATTTCAAAGTAAAGATGAATCTGATAAGTAGGATTCTGAGTTCATTAGTAGAGAAGTATGAGATGGACATATGTTTTCTAGTAGACATTGATCACACCATGATAAAAGCTATAGAACCAAGGATAAAGTGGCTAGCACCAATGGGCTATTAAATGGATCATGAATTCTATTTGAAATCTATTAAGGCACTGCTAGCATTACCAAAGGACACAAAGGCCGCAAGGTTTGGAACCTTGAGGAAGCTAAGTCAAGAATAAAAACTAATCTGGTCATCGGTAAAATGACAAGGAAATCAAGGAAAATGAAGAAAGTTTTAACTAAGCATTTTGGAGATGTATCAGACTCATTTGAGGAGTCACCGGTTGAACCTACAATTGAAGGTTAGTTGATGTTGGCTGAAAAACCATACGATAGTGACGAGACCGAATCTGAAAAAGAATAAGAAGCCACACCAATTCCTTCTACTAAAGCTCCAAGGAAGAGGCAGTTGCTAATGCAAATAGGTGCACAGACAAGGTCATCAGCTATAGCTTCACCACTGAAGAAAAGGGTAGTAGTAAAGGTAACAAAAAGAATGGTTGCCACACTGACAAAGACCTATGTTAAGAAAGGACCACAGAAGGTAGAAAAACCACTAAAGAAGAGAAGGAAACTGATAAGATGTAAAGAAGATCTAGAGGATGAAGAAGAAGAAAATAATCAAGGTCAATTCAAGGTTGTAAGCAACAAGAAATGCTCAATTGATGAAGTTGCTAAGGACATAATAGAGAATAGAGATCTCTCAGATTTGAAACTTAAAAGATTTGACAACTTTTCAAATGAAGATCAAAACAAAACTAAGGAAGCTATCATTCAGATGATGATATGCTTTAGAAAAATTCCTATAGAGTTCACTTCACAACTACTAGTTGCACTAGAAGAAAGGATAAACCAAAAATGGGCATATGCACTGGATACTGAGAAGAAGATGAGAGAACAACTCTTAGTATCGGTAGCACCAAATCTATCTTTGGATGAGATAAAAGAACTAATGGAATCATCAGTGCAGAGATTTCAAATAAAAAACTGAGCTATGCAAGTACTGGATGAGAACCTTGCAGATCTTGATGAGTCTGGTCAACTTATCTCGACATCTCTACTTGCTATGAAAGAACAAAAGGAGAAAATTGCATTTCAAAATCTATCTAAGAAGAGACTCAAGTCTAAAGGTAAAGGAATTTTTATTGAGGATGATGTTGTACAAGAGACACAGGAAGAAAATATATCATTTATCGAGGTAATTGATAATATAGTTGTACGGAAAATTCATGATAGTTCACATGATGCATCAAATCTTGCACATATCTAGATTAAAGAAAAAGATGACAATGATGTACTCATTAAGGACATCACAAACGATGATCTTGATGATAGGGACAATGATGAGGATGTGAACATTGAACCTACACATGCACAAGATGAAGCTCCACTTACCAAGTGTGCATTCACATCTTCATTGGGTGTTCTTCTACTTCTTTTTGAAGATGTAGATATTTTGACAAAGGAAAAACCTGGAGGCTCTATCCCCAAGCAACCATGAGACACAATAGGGGAACGAAGCAATGAACCTCTTGTAGAGACAAACAAGCCTAAAGGAAAAGAGGTTGATAAATCAGAAAATGAAGGAAAAGAAGAGGCTAAAGCAACAGAGGCAACACCACCAGACACAACTTCAGAAGCTCCATCTCAATCAACCAACACAGAGGTTACCAATGAGTAGAAAAAGGATGATAATGTGTCTATCGGGTAGAATGCACCAAGGGAAACAAATGACAAGGCTATTGTAGCAATTCCAATAGAGCCTGAGAAGAAAAAGAAGAAGAAGAATAAAGGAAAAGGGCCAGTCACTCTAGATGAAGTGATTGTAATACTCAAATGTGACTCGAGGACCCTTAGCCCTGAGGAACTCAGAAAATGTGGGGAATTATGTACCAGGAAAGCTGCACAGGAAAAATTGAGACAAGAGAGTAAGAGCAAGGAGATACTGGAAAATGTAAGAGACATCTTACAACAGGTCATCCCTGAGATACATGTAGATGAGGACACACCGATTATGAACCAACTTGCTACTCTTGCTAAAGGAATCAACGCCCTAGATGTAATTGTTGACAAAAGAATTGAAGAGAGGGTAGAGTCAAAGATACAAGATAAATTAGCTGAAAGAATAAGCCAAGAAGTGGAAATCAAAAAGGTTAAGCTTTCAGAGGTAATAACTAAAATTCAGTCTATTACAACATTAATCTGTCAAATCTTGTATAAGCTATGCATTGTGGAAACATTCACTGCTGAGATCAGTGAAAAGATAAAACAATTTTAAGCTGAAATCAAAGCAAGTGCACTAGCAGCTACAACCGAGACACAAGCTATTGCTAAGCACATACTCTAAGTTTAGGAACTCTAGCGGTTGATAGCAGACCTCAGGAAACAAGAATAGAAAATCAGTGAACAAGTCACAGAATTGTAAACTGAGTTGCTTCCTTATTTGAAAATCTTTGAGAAGCATATAGTCAAGGAACAAACACTTGTTGCAACACCAGAGATTTCTGTGTTGGACAACATATTTGATATGCATGCACAAGTCGGTCTTGAGCACATTGCTCTCACCCACTTGAAAGAGGAATGGGAAAACCTCTTGGAGTCACTGAAGAAAACCCATCAACACATTTTTGACAAGCTGTAAGTATACAATTTTTGTATTTGGCATTAATATCAAAAAGGGGGAAATCAATGTATATGCCAAATATGTACATAGATGCTAAGTATACTACACATTACCGGGAGCATGCACCGAGGGGGAGTTTATAAATTTTATTAAGTATATGTATATGGAGGAGATATAAGTTTTGAGAAATTTTTATTTGTATACATTAAGGTTTTGATACTAATGCAAAAGGGGGAGATTGTTATCTCTATTGAGCATTAAAGGTTGTCAATGATATCGTTCAATTACATATATGAACCTAGTCGGTAACTATAAGAAAAATAGGCTAGTTAGTTAAGTATACACACCGAGCATCAGACAGTTTAGCGAGCATCAACAGACACCGATACTAAGCGATAGTAAACACCGAGCATCAGAATAAACATCAAGCAATTTATATTGTGTTTACCAAGGATCACAGAAAATGACATAGTAATTAGGAATGGCACATTCTTCTATGCAAATAATTACAACAGATTAGAAAACATTTTACCAATATCAAGAACAATTTATTGTTGAGATACGATGAAGATCTTATGTACTAGTTTGATCTAGGTTATTTTTGTACATCGTAGATCTTAGGGTTTTTCTCTAAGTTGTTGAAACTTAATTTGGTATAAGCGGCATAAAGTTGTATGCTATATATTTGTATGTTACATCATTTTTTATGTAAACTGATGTATGAGAAAAGAAGCACTAGCCAACCTTCAAGATTATTAGTTGACAAAGCAGATTAGTATTTAGAGGAAATCAGATTAAGCAAAATCAGAGTAGGCTAACCGAGTAGTTCAGAGCAGATATCCATCATAGTAAAGGTGATATTTTATCAGTACTTTATTGATCTGTATCAAACAATATAAGTTGTCATTAGCAAATAGTTACCTATTGCTTTCTAATCATTGTAATAGAGTTTTGGTAAAATCTCTTAATAGAGTAGACTTGACAGTCTTTTGTAAATCTCTTAACCGAGTGCACACTCAAGTGGTGTTGCTAAAATCCTATCACTAGGTAGATCTAGCTGATCTAATATGTTACTCCTAACAAGGTAAGATCACCAGAAGTGATCAAAACTTGTAGCCCTAATAGGCAAACCTTTTCTATCTACAGTAGTGAAGAATTTGTGGGTGTCATCCCCACCGCAGTTTTTACCTTCTTACAAGGGTTTCTACGTTACCAAAATACTTGTGTTATGGGACTATTATATTGTTGATTTCATGTTGTTTACTTTCACAAGTTGAATGAATGAATGATACATGCATTAGATACAAGTTATTTTGCAAGGTTACTACTATTTGCTGTTGAAGATCTGAAAGGTTGATGTGTTAAATTTTTTGTGGGTCACTGATTCATCCCTCCCCTCTTAGTAACCTATCTCTCCTAATCCAACAAAAAGTACCCATTTCTATTTTTGTTCCTATAAACAAGGAATCAATCTATGCAACTCAATTATTGGCAATTGATATTAATATTCTAATAAAAAAATTTGATGAAATGAATGAGGATGAACTACTAAAGCTATCTCTTATGGCCTTTTCTAAGGATAAGGAAAGATCTAAGTAGAAAATTGAGAAGAAGATTAGGGTAATGGATAGGGTAGTGGATAGAATCAGTAAACTCTTACCCATACCTTTCACCTTTCAAGGTAATGATACAACAAATAACTTGGGAAAAGCTCTTGATGACCTTGATATGCAATTCACCTCTTTGGAGAAGGCTGCAACTGTGAAGGTTGACAAATAATTCATGGCAAATAATTTTGATGAGATATGCAAGTCAATAAAGTGGGACTTCGGAATACTAGATACCATTATCTCCAGAATAAGGTCATGCATTGAGCATGGGAAGAAGGTATACTACTAATACATAAATCCTTCTAGGCTTGTGCAAGATATAGTGGGAATAATTCATAATAATGAGAAGAGTTTGGACAACTTGGAAAAGACTTGTGGGTCCTCTTCACAATTAGTTACTAATTTGGATAAGGAAGTATCCAAATTATTGGATAAAATAAACATGCTACACACTGAGAAGACAAGAGCAGTGGGAAGATTTGGTGAGTTGAGGATTTTGATTACTCCCAAACTATCAATTTTGGAGAAGCACCTTGAGGATATGGAGACAACGAAGAAATATTTTGATGAATCTATGTCTAAAGTACTAAAGGATGCTAAGATTTCATCTTTTGCATTAAATTATCTCATTCAGATTGGTTATACATTAAAGACAACATGGAAAGAAGATGTAAACATATTGGAAACCTCTTTCCAATACATACTTTGCATGGTGTGAGTTTTGATATGCAGTCCCAAATTTTTTTGCCTAGAATATAAATAAACTTTTTGTATGTTCCTTTTCCATTGATGTCAAAGTGGTTGTAATAAGGGTGCAACAATGTATACTAATGAATAGTCAGAAGTTTGGTATTGGACACTTAGTCATTTTTCACTAAGTATTGCCATCAATGCCAAAGGGGGAGATTGTTGTCAAGTGGCCTGATGATTACAACATAGAGGTTGTCATTTATGGTAACACTACTTGTTGGCATGATTGCATGGAGTATAGTTTAGTTTTGGATGTTCCCACTAGAAAAATGACTAAGTCTAGAAAGCAGTTGACAGGGTACAATCGTACATTTTTTCCTTGCGAGCACAATATATGAGCAATTAAGTCATGAAAGCTTAGAGGAATATATTATGGGATGTAATGGACCTTTAGTTAAGGTCGCATGTATTTTGGAGTTGAATGGAGAAAGTTACAACATGATCTAGGTACATGAAGATAGTGTAACAGTAAATCAGGGTAAATGAGTGGTCACAATGATTAAGGGAGTAACATGTGGAATCCAGAACTGATACCTTGGATTTTGTTATAGTCCCACCCTATATTTTTGGATGTATGATCGTCAACTATGCAATTATTTGCTAGACCCATTTTGGGATGTATTTGTGGGCTGACTGGAAAGATTACGAGATAGAGTATATATGTTTTGAGATGCGAAGTTATGAATGTGTAGCGAAATGCATTGTGATGTAAAAGATAATGCATAGGATGTTGTGAGATATTACTGGAACTACTTTGGCATAGCAGATGTTGTTTTAGTTCATTTTTGTTGCTACAATATACTTTGGTAATACTAGACAGTGAGTGTATTGTAAGAGTAGTAAGCTCCATTTTATATTCACCCCTAATAGGGTTATAGACTTCTAACAAGATTTGTCTTCTAACAAGGACTTGTAATAATGTAATATTAAGCTCCTAATAGGGCAAGGTCTCCTAACATGGACAATAATTTTAGTGCATCATTTGTGGGTATCATCCCCACCGAGGTTTTCCCTTAGCCAAGGTTTCCTAGAGAACAAATCATGGTGTTATGAGTTTTTTACTTTATGTGTGTGTTCTTCTTATTTCAATTATTGCATGGTTAAGTTTGAATTGGCTTAAAAGGAATAAAAGTACTACACTACTAATTCGCTCTCTCCCTCCCCCCTCTTAGTATTTCTTGATCCTAATAATATGTGCTATAATAATTTTGTGTTGTAGTGTAATGGATTACTTACATAGTTCTCTTATTGAAGCACTTCACAATTGGGACCATAAGAGCCTAGAAACAAAAGAAAGAATATTAGCAAGGGTCAGGTGTGAAGCATACCTGAAAGGCATGCTATTGATTTTTGTAAAGATTTTATAACCAAGCTTATATGCCTACCATCCACCCAGTATACAAAGTCTATGACTAAATAATAGCTAGCATGTTTCTCAAACTCTCCTCCCCTTGATTAGTGCTTGATGAGTATTGTACGTGATTGACAAAAGTGTTTGAGATGCTAGTCCTTACATTCAAAATTGAGAAAAAAGTATCTAGATAATTCAAATGTAAGCTAATAAATAGAGAAATAAAGAATGCAATGACAAAATTTATTGGAAATTTCTAAGAAGAGCAATAATATAGGAAAAAGTTAAGAAGTACAAGATTTAAGGACAACCTTTACAATTTAAGATATACATCTAAATAATCTAGAAAGACATCTAAATATAAACAATTTAAGAAATCCTAAAATTTCTCTGTTAGTACTAACAATCATAATATTTTCTCCAAGCTGATAGTATGAGTACATTCAAATAAAAAAATAATTAAATTTAACACGTACCATATGTTGAAAGTTACTATTTGTGCTAGCTTGATCTTGCACAAGCTTTTCTGCAAATTGACAATGGTGAATAAGAAAAAGGACTAAAATATGTGGCAAATAAATACCCTTCAAAACAACTAAACATGAGGCATATACCAACTTTTTCTATGATACAAAACAACAAAAATGTTCTAAAAACCCATACATAGACCTTGCTAAAATAAGAAAGGTCCTTGATGACTAGATATTCGTCATAAACAACTGAATATATGGTAAAAATAGCTAAAGACGCATAAAAAATAGACATTATCAAATTTATTAAAACCCTAGTGTTATCTAGAAATGCACTAAAAATACCAAAAATAGGCCAATATTTGCCAAAAATGGCAAAAATAGTCGTATACACAAAAATAAAAAAAACCCTAATAGAAAAAGAAAAATTCAAAAGAAACCTTTGGAAATGCAGATAAAAATTTCTAGAAACGCTAAATCAAGAAAATCAGTACAAATCCCACCTTCAATTTCTTAAAACACTTGAAATACCAACACAAAAAACAACTTAAAGTAGCAAACTGTTAATTCTTTTTGTTGCTTAAAATAATCGCCATCTACAAGCTATAACAAAATAAGAAAACAAATTAAAATATGTTTAAAATACTTATAGATAATGAGCATAAATTTACCTCTCTAAATGAATCCTCAGACAGCTGAAGTCCTCGCATTATGACAAAAATGGCAAATATGTTATATGTTTAAAATATTTGAGCAATGCATGGGAATGTTTGATTATGGTTTAGACGAGAATAAGCATTTAAAAAATATTAAAAATTTTCAAAAATATTTTGACCTCTCGCTCTAAAACCCTACTTCACCTCTCACTTTGTCCTTACAAAGCAAAAATAATGTGACCTGAAAAAAATCATATCGCATTTACCACTACCACAGATATTTACTTCACCATCCACTATATTATGATCGCAAAACACATAGGCCCCCTCTTTTTTTCTCCCAAATTTACTATATAAATACTATACCCTTGAACCAAAAAAATTCTTTTAATGGGACAAAGACTAGTAAACCTCTTATTCATTTATCATTATACTTAAAACAAACAAATCTAAATAACTTTGACCATTGCATTTAACAAATAAATGTGTTGTCCCATTATGATAGAGATCAAGATAATCCTTCACTTTTCCTATTCAAAGTTAGGTAAACATATGGAAGGGACAAAATCATTTTTCAATATTATCAATAAAGTGGTTATCAATAAAGTAATCTATGTAAGCATTTTTTAATGTAATAAAAAAGGATTGAGACCATAGAGTATTGGTGAAGCATAAAAAGAATGAGAGACATTTGTCCCACCTTATTCATTCTTCTAGTATAGCCTTGATTTATCAAATACTTTATTTCAACTTAAATTTCTTTTTTCATTTTAAATCATAAAGTCTAAAGCTCATGTGAAGACAACAACTTCAATTTAAAAATAAATTAAAAAAAATATCCATGCAACTTTAGTGAATAAATACGATGAATGGTCTTCAAACATAGGATTCTTTTCCTCTTGGCTTACATTTATATGAATTTTAATTACACTAAGAATCTCAAAACATATATGTTTGTTATTATAATTATTGACTTGTTATGGTCAAGATATAAAGGCTGAATAAATTATTTTCCTGGAAGGTGGTATGTATTAAATTGATATTTTATGTAAAAAATAATTTAAAATGTTAATTATTTTTAACATAAAATAAAATAATGATGATTTAAATATTATTATTTTATTTTAATAATATTCAATACAAAATTTAATTTAAGATAATGTATATCTATTATGAGAGACAAGTTTCAACATTAAAATATAAGAGAGATTATATAACTCTTATGAAAGATAAGCTTGAACGTTTAAATATAATTTATACAACTATCATGAAAGATAAATTTCAACGCTTAGTCTTTTTATATAAAACTATCATGAAAGATAAGCTCCAACTTTTAAATATATATTTTTTGTTATTTATTTATTTGTGTAATGTGAAGGTATGCATATTTTCATAAAAGTCATATAAATGAAACATGATTTCATCATAGAATATTTGTATGAGTCTCACACACCAAATTAATCACTCACTTGAAAGTAAAATCAACAAAAAAATATTTAATAAAATAAAATAAAAGATAATTCAAATACAACTATTTTTATCTATGAAAATAAATTAAAATAATATGTATACATATAAATGTATATTGTAAAGGAGAAAAGTGTGTATATGTGTGTGGACACACACTTACATACAAATATACATATATACAACTACACATAGATATAGATATATATATATATGCATACACATACACACACAGATTTGTGTGTGTGAATTCATTTTTACATATTGACTAGCAATACCATTAAAGAAATTTTCCATTTATTATGTATTCATCAACATGTTTCATATTTCATGCATTTCAACACCATAATTATGATTGCAAATGTAATTATGTAATATGCACACTAGATTTTTTTTGAAAATTTTTCCTTAACAACTTAAGAACAACAAACATTAATTTGAACAAGAAAATGATGCTATTAGAAGTTGATATATCATTTTGGCATGAATTGATCTTATTAAAACAACCAATTGATGGAAATCATGTTCACGCATTCATTTATTTCATTACATTATTTTGATCATGAAAAAATGTATGAACTATTACAAGAAAAGAATCTAATGCAACTCAAAAAGGCGTAAGACCCAATTATTTGAAGAGGATTAATTTAAAAATAGATTAAACTCAATCATCTATATCTAGAAACCTTTTCTAGGATCCTTCAAAATCCACCAAAAATACAACTATAAATTCCCAACAAATGCAACAAGATCCCCACCATTTCTAATAAATCATCGTGCAAGTTTGTAATCGTGAACAAAAAATCTAGTTCTAATCCTAGTGCCTACATAGGGTAGAAAAGGCTATAAACCTCCTCAAACTCAATCAAATATATCCCAAATGGCCTCAACAAGGTCTACGATAGAAAAAAAATGCATGTTTGAACCCAAATTAGTGCCAATAGGCACCTTCAACCCTCAATAAACACCATGTTATGTCACATGTAGGTGTCCAGGTGAGGGTAGCCTACAAAAATAGGTGAGTTAATCTATAAAGTCCATACTATCTAATAACCCTCATAAGAAAAATATAAACTAATCCCTTGCACTCATAAAACTTTTAAAAAAAAAAAACTCAAAACTACCTCCTAAACCCTTCAAACTAGGTGACCAAGAAAGATGTATGGCTAGCCATGAAGAGGTTTATAGCAAAAAAAAATATACATTTGCAAGTTTATCTAAGATACATCAAATTTTTCCTAAGTGTAAGAATTTGCAAATAGCAAAGATTGAACCAAGGATCTAGAGGTTAAAGAAAAGCACAAGAGAGATGATATGAATGCAATGATTGATATTGAATTGATCCAATGAATTCACCTTGATGTACATGATTACATAATAGGCCTCCTTATATAGGAAAGGCGATAAGAGAGAATGATAGGGAGCTGATAAGATATCACCTATGCTAGGTGTAATCACATGTCCACCAAATGTGGATCATCCTCCATTACACAATGAAGTGTGTGCAATGGATTAGGATGATAATGTGATAAGAGCGCTAAAGGTGGATCTCACACCAAAAGTGGACTTTCTCCTACACCATGTGCATAATTGAGGTGCATACTCCTAGGTGTCTCAATCACAAACTACTATCCAATGCATTAACCTAAGTAAGATTAAGTAAAGTGTAATTAGGAATATTTAATTACACCAACACCACCCCTTAAGTGCAACTTAGGGGAATGCAAGATGGGTCCTAATTGCTAGGCCATGTTAGGTACCCATGTACAAAATGAAATACATGAAATGAAAAAACTCTCATAAAGCGGAGAAAGAGGGAAAACCTCATGGGAAAAACCCTCCCCCAAAAAGAGAGAAGAAAACAAGATGCATGGATGGATGGAGTGATCAAGACCCCCCAAGAACTACATACATCATGTATATACAAAGAAATATCCCCCCATAAGAGGGATAGTTGGAGACATGATATCCCCCCATAATGTAGAAGCTCCCATGTTGATCAAGAGTACTTGTAAACAATAGATAAGCCAATGCTTTCAAGAAACATGTCTCCCTTTAGGAAGAAATAGATACATCAAATGATGAAGAAGCTAATCCATGTGCAAATGGAAGGAGGAAGAAGATGTAGGTCTCCATGGATGAATATATGAAGACTAAATAGGTCTCTCCAAGATCAAAGAATCTATCACCTCATGTGATAAATCAAGTGAAGAAGGAGAAGAATCAAGTACACCAATCTCCAAAGAAGGTGAAGAAGTATCCCCAAATACGATGTTGTCATCAAAGGAAAGAGAAACCCCCTCATGTATGTCTTCCAAATATACATCATGAGAATCAACAAATGTTGAAGAGGCATCGAAGTTGTCATCACATTCTGCAAGATCTGAAACACTATGATCATCCTGCTGAATAGTAGAGCCCATGTCTGAAGAAGCAGGAGGTGGAGGAGTAGGAAGCTCAACACTTGTCTCAACAACAAAATGATTCAAGTGCCCAAATTTCTCCTCATAATTATCCCTTGGAAAAGGGATGAGTACATCATGAATATCATCATCATCATCAAAAAAATGTGAAAAAGAATACAAGTGTGATGTATGATCAACAACTCACATAGCTATGACATCTCTAGTCTCCAAGTCCCTAATGTAGACAATTTCAGGAGTGAACTCAACAATTTTACCTTGTGCCCCATGTGTAATT
This sequence comes from Chamaecyparis obtusa, assembly GCA_027943335.1. Lineage (NCBI taxonomy): Eukaryota > Viridiplantae > Streptophyta > Pinopsida > Cupressales > Cupressaceae > Chamaecyparis > Chamaecyparis obtusa. Next base: position 799,807 of record BSBK01001672.1, read on the forward strand.
TGGTAAATAGAAAGGAGATTAGTGGTCAAGGATGGTACACAAAGAACATCATTAAATGTCCCTTCTCTCATAGGAATAGAACATTTCCCACAAACTCTCATGAATGTTTTTTTACCCATCAAAATATTAGGAAAATTACAAGGCTCAATATAAGAAAACATATCCATAGAAGATGCCATATGATGTGATGCACCTGAATCAAGAAGCCATTTACCTTGCTCAGGATTTGTGGAATCCAAAAGTTCTTGTCCTTTACCTTTTATCTTTGGATGATGATGAAGATGTAGAAGTTGCCGAATGTGTAGAAGAAGGAGTAGACATTGATGAGGGCAACTTAAGTTTGTGCTTCTGAATAATGTGATTTAGCTCATCAATCTTCTTTTCAAAACACTTATGCTCATCATGTCCTATCTTTTTACAATATGCACATTTATCCCTCTTTCTTCTAGATGATTCCTCTCTTGAAGAGGACTTGGATTCATTAGTATTGTGTGAAGGAGATTCATTACCTTTTTCATGAGGCTTAGGATCCTTATGTTGTTTCTTTCCTTTTCCATTAGAAGCCTATGATGTAGACTCACTTGCAATCAATGCTTGATGTGTGGAAGGCTTCAATTGACCCATGTGTGCCAACTTTGCTTGTTCCCTTGTGAGATGCGCTACAAATTCATCAAGAGAGGGAAATTTGTATGCACTACCTAGAGCATCCATAGTAGCATAGAATGTAGAAACGAAGATAGAATAATCGAGACCAAGCTTGGAAAGAATAGAAAAGATCAATTGTTCATCACCTTTAACAATGCCACATGTAGAAATCTCCAATCTAATAGAATTGAACTTAGAGAAAAAGTCTTGAATATTGTCAAAATCACTAGGATTTAGACCTATGAGCTCATTCTCTAATCTAAATTTTCTCATTCTATCAAGTTTACCAAAGAGTCCTTCCAGTATGACCCAAGCATCATGAGGATGTGTGCAAGATGCGATGTGAAAGTGCAAATTGTGAGAGATGGATGATCTTAAGAGAGCCAAGTGCTTTATCCCTTCGATCAAACCATTTTCTCCTTTCTACAACACCTGTTTGAGGTTCTTGATCCTGTCCAAGAGTCATTCTAACCAATCCAATACTCAACAAATGATCACTTAAAGATACTTTCCATTCATGGTAGTTATATGGAGTGAAGATTTTAACCTTTGAATTATCCATAATACAACCAAATAATTACTGATAACTACTGATAACTCCTTCAAATGACTGATGCAAAATAGAAAACTGAAATCCAAGGATTAACCAAGTGCAAATATAGCCCCAAAATGACCTATTTATGAAAGTGATATATCCACCCCAAATCACTAAAAACTAATTGCAGATCTAGAAAGTAGACAAAAAATCATCCACTTTCAAAAAATAATTCACATCCAAATGTTACTGTATGTGCCCAAACAAAGCCCTGGACGTTGCATAAATTAGGAATAGACATGAACAATCAACAAAATATGCAATATTTGATAAATTTGGTCACCAAATTGCAAAAATAATAACACCACTAGATTTTTCATAAAATTCTACCCAATTTCAAAAATAAATGCTCGAAAAAAGGAGCAAAAATGAGGAAGATATGGCCCTCTGAAGTTGGACTACCAAATCAAAAACTCCAATGGTGAAGGTGGAGAAATTTTCAAACCCTGATAATGTTATCATAACATGGTGTTAAAATTGATGGCCTTTTGGACGTCACAAAATGTCCAATTTGGCCTATTTTGTCAGCTTTTTGGCCATCAATTTTAGGCTCATCGACTAGGTGACGTCAACAAAAAAGCTATCCATGGTTGACATGGAGCTGAGGTGGTAGACTGTACTACTAATGTTAGCTGATGATGTCAGTGTCTATATCAATGATGTGTCCTTGCATGGGCAGGGATGTGGCACGTGACGTGGCCTCCTGCCACATGTTCTGCTGAGGTGGTGGGGGCTTGATGGTGTGCCACGTGTCATAGTCCCGTTCATCGGGGTCAATGCTAATGATGTGTCATGTGGTGGATTATAGGCTGCCACGTGGCTTTGATGTGCGGTGGGGTGAAAGTGTGTGGTAGATTTTGTAGTGGTGGCTCAACAGTGAGGTGGAAGCGGGTAGTGGGACAATTTTAGTCCCACATTGCCGATGAAACTTCAATCAGTGCAGTTTATATTGAGGAGCCCACGGTAATGAAATAGAGAATGAGCCTAGATGGCCTGGGATCTTCTTCGGCATTGAGCTCAGGTACTTGTCAGCTTTGGTCCCATGCGTGCTGATGTCACTGATCTATTTGATGACAATATTGTCTGATACTTATGACAGAGGATTAAATAGGGTCGTACCTCACCCTAAAAGCAAAAATTTTATAGGAAAAAAAACTTTCTGAAATAGGCAAAATAAAAAAATATTTTTTTATTTTTAAAATCGTACCATAGAGGTGCAGATCGGGCCGTACAACTTGATTTGCAAAAATGTTTTTGCCTTAATTTGAACTTTTACCGAATATGGGCAAGTTTATAGTTAGTTTTAACCTAAACAGCCTCCCGAATGCAATGGTGAGGTTAGATCTGCTCCAAGACACCTCTACAACACACCAGTTCCTAGATCTAAGATTTGGACCTTCAAAGCTTGCAACAAGATCTCTTCAAATCGACTAATCAAAATGCTCCAATGACTCTGATACCATGCAAGAATTTGCAAATAGCAAAGATTGAACCAAAGATCTAGAGGTTAAAGAAAAGCACAAGAGAGATGATATGAATGCAATGATTGATATTGAATTGATTCAATGAATTCACCTTGATGTACATGATTACATAATAGGCCTCCTTATATAGGAAAGGCAATAAGAGAGAATGATAAGGAGTTGATAAGCTATCACCTATGCTAGGTGTAATCACATGTCTACCAAATGTGGATCATCCTCTATTATGCAATGAAGTATGTGCAATGGATTAGGATGATAATGTGATAAGAGCACTAAAGGTGGATCTCACACCAAAAGTAGAATTTCTGCTACACCATGTGCATAATTGAGGTGCACACTGCTAGGTGTCTCAATCACAAACTACTATGCAATGCATTAACCTAAGCAAGATTAAGTAAATTGTAATTAGGAATATTTAATTACACCAACACAAAGAAATCATCAAAAATGGTTCATATTACTGAAATGAAATTACATAAAGAAATTCATATCTATGACACCTTGAAATCCAAAACATAGTGAAATATGTGTATTTCTTAACCTAAAATACCAAACAAATAAGAGAAAGTCTATCACCATGGAAACTAGTAATATTGAAGAGGATGTATATTTTTTGCATCATATGTATATTTATTTCTTAATACATATTTGGATATTGTTTCATTATATATTTGTACACATGCTCATGCATAATTGAGCACATGCATGCCTAGCTTAAGTTCACTTAGTGGATCTTTAGTTGAGCTTAATTTAGTATAGTTTAGTCTAGTTGAGCTTTAGTTTTTGTTAGTGTATATATTTAATTTATTTACACTTAAGCTTATTAAGCCTAATTAGTCGTCCATGATCTTTTGACACTTGTCTACACAAGTTGTCATCATTTATGAGTGATTTTAAGAGGTGTCTAGAGAGGGGTCAATTCTATTTCGACACATAATCCTTTCTTAGTGGAAGGAAACTCGCCACCACTCATTGAGTGTTGGGTTTAAATTTTGATTCAACCCAATCACTCACAACTAGATGTACACTTCTCTTTCATCTTAATGAATGTCAACTTTATGGTAATTGTGCTACTATGCTTCATTTTATCTGTCATAGCTCTTAAATTCTATAGTTTTATTTTCTAATAATTTCCAAACTTTAGAGGAATTTCTTTCTATAAAACAATTTTTGTGCTTTGAAATTCTCATTCTGTAATATTTTCTTTTGAGGAATATAGAAAAGCTTTCTTGCTACTCTCATTTGTGGAGGTGTTGTTGTTATTGGTTTGATCTTGTAGATGCTTGTGTTACAAAATTCAACATGGTATCAAAGCATGGATTTAGTGAACCCCTTCTCAATCTTTGAGGATTTATTTTCTCAAAAGCATCATAAGGTCATCAAATCTACCTTTTTGTGGATCTATAAGTGGGGTCTTTTAGAATCTACATATCAACTCAACTAGGGGGAAAATAATCTATGGGTTGTTTTCATAACCACAAAATCCATCTGGGTCACTCCATTTTATAATATTTTTCATATTTTATGAGAAATTTGAAAATTTAAAAATTTAAAATAACATAAAAATAGCACACAAAAAAGGAAAAAAAATAAGATTCAACATAACTTTTTTTTGCAATTTTTTTTTGTAAAAAGTGATTCATGGATCTTTTTCTCAACCCTAAAAGACCACCCAAGTGTTTGTCATATATTTCATTTAGTTAGTGAATTTTACTAAAAGTAAGTGCCAAAGATCATTTATGTTAGTGGTTGACTTGTTAATTTTAGCATTTTTTTATTTTGGCCATATGTTTTGCATATAGTGTTTGTTTTTTGAAAACAAGATATCATGAGAAAGTTATTTCATGAGGATATGCAATAGCATTATTACCCTTTGAAAAAATTTCTCTCAAGGTTTTCCACAACTTGTTAAAGTCAAGTTTGGTAGTTTTTTTTCTTTTGAGCATGTATATTTTTGGAATTTCCTCTTGTAAGTACCTAAAATGCAATGTTAAGGAATATGAATCAAGCTAAACATTCAACAAAGAAATCTAAATAAACACTTATGCTAAGACCTACAAAATGAAGACAAAAACCAAAGGAATGCAAACCTCAAACCCAATAAATCTCCAAGTTGTAGAAGACTTTTCCAAGGATGGAATGTGTGCTCAATGCTATTGCTCAAAGCTTCAATGAATGAGGAGAGATTTTGGAATTATAAGGCTATGATGGATGCTTTTTCTCTTCAAAAGTGTATTATAACTTTTCTCAAATGGTGGATGGAAATGAAGGAGAAAGAGGCTCAATATAAAGGCAAATGGGAGGTGAATGGACGGTCAAGATGCAAACTTGAGGAAGGGTTGAGATACATCCAAGAGAGAGCACATGGATTGTGCTTTCTCAAATGCATAACATTGTGACAAGTGTCACAATGGGGGAGGATGAGAGGAGAGGTCAAATCCTTGAGAGATGTGACCACTTTGGGAGATGTGAGAGGGGACAAGTGTGTAAGAGATGTGTAAGAGGCTTTATGATTTGGCATTGGAGGATGTGGTGATGTGACATGAGGGTTGACTTGAGATGGTTTAGCATTTCTTAATCCTTGGATTATGATTGTGCAAATGTTTAAGGGGTGATTAACTTTGGATTAGAGGGTAGGTGGAGGATTATGAAGATGTGATGGGAGGAGAGAGAATGAGTGGAGGGTTAGATTAGCTAAGCATGGGTTATTAGCTAATTAAGGAGGATTAGTATGGGTGAATGGGTTGGGTTGAGAATTAAATATTTATTTAATTCCAAGTGAGAGAAAAAAAGGGGGTTTTATGAATTAATTTAATTAGATATGTGTATCTATTTAAATTAATAGAAGAATAGGGATTAATTAATTATCAGACTATAAGTTTGTCATTTAGATAATTAATTGGAATATAGTTAATTAATTTAATTAATTAACTAGGGGATGACATAAATTAATCAAATAATAATATTTAATTAATAAGATGTCCTAGGAGAAAACTAAATAATGTAATCAAATTTAGGTGTCTACATTTTTCACCTCTTTGAGATGGTGTTACATAGTAGCATCATTTTCAAAGAAAATTAAAACATAGGGTTAGAAAGAAAATGGTTGAATTGAAAAAGGTGCCCCAATCAATCAAGAGAGTGACTACGAGAAAGGATTGATAGGAGATGAGGATGATGATGCCCCCTTGAGAGGACGGGTGGGTTTGAAGAGAACTTGGGTGTACTCTTGAAATGGATAAGAGGATGCATGCAGGATGAGTGAATGATGAGAGGAGAGTTAAGAAGCTTGAGTTGGCACCTCCCAAATAGGAGATGTCATGTAGTGAGCACTTATTTTGATTTAGCACTATCTAAGACCTACCAAGGTTACTAGGAACTCAAGGCCTTGTCGAAGACATTGCATGGGACTGACACAAAAAATAAACAAGGATTGCCCCAACATCACACATGAGTCCCAAAAGGCTCAAGGTGGAAACGATGCTAGGTAACCCACAAACAAATAATATTTCCCAAGTGCAGCATGCAACCACAGGGGATCACATGTTTAAATATGCAAGGGTCATATCCGACTGACTCACAGGCAAAAAAGATCAAGACCTTGCCCCAAGTTCTACCATTTAGAGTGCACCATGATATAAAGGATCATGGCGACCATGAGGCGGTGGACCAAGGAAGCTCAAGATAAAAGATAAACAAAGATCTAAAAGAACTAGAGAAATAAAAAGTATATCACAAAATCTTTTGCCATAGGGAGGATGATGTATGATGACTGATTTGATTGGTTTGATATGAGGAAGGATACATCCTATGAAGAATGATGATGGAATGATAGATTAGGATTCTTGTGAGAAGAGACAAGTGAGACACTCAAACCTCAAAGGGACTAAGGGATGGTTGCTAAAGCACTTAGTTAGATAGGGACATAGGTCATGATGACGCAAGGACTGACCGACATGAAGGATGGGACCTAAAGACACATATGTACAAATGGGCCTAGGTGGGGACATGACTGACGCTATGGTACAAGACATGGGATAGGATGCAAAAGGGACTAGGGATGAAGGCTATGATGTAAAGATGGACATGATGATGCCTTGGTCGATATGGAAAGCCAAGATGGATTGATGGTGGGTAGGGTGATGATGGATTAGGAAGGATGCATCCCAATGATGATGATTGGATTGAGATCAAGGCTTGCAACAAGAATAAGGATGTGATTGGATGGGTTGATTGATGTTTGGGTTTGGATATCTTTAGAGGATATGGATAGGATTTTCATATGATGGTAGATTGCTACTAGCATTAGGATATGAATGGATGACATTGGATTGCATGGGGGGTAGCCTAGAGCTAGATACCAATGACAAGGGAAGTACCAGGTGATGGAAAGATGGAGGAAATGTTGAGGGATGGGGATGGAGGGACTGTTGATTGATTTTTATAGAGGAATGCTTGGGGATTGGATGGAGGCATTGCATGGGGATGTGGTTAGCAGAATTGTCGAGGAATATATGCTTGGGGGAAATGCTTGGGGATTTGGATGGAGGAAAAGATGGAAGATTTGGATGGAGGAATGCTTTGGTTTGGGAGATTTTGGATGGAGGAATTGTTGAAGGATTGGATTGGAGAAGATGGAGAAGTTGACATATGCTTTGTGCACCCATCTTGAGACAATAGACACATTGAAGAAGTTTTGGCAGAATGAGATTGCAAACCTTTAGATAGCCTACCCGGATTTATTAACTATGTAAGTACTTGTTGATATATTTTTTGAGAACCTTTGTCATTAATGTCTAAGGGGGAGTATAGAATATAGAAGATAGAATATGGAGTTTTTTATATGATGTAAAGGGGATATATAAGTTAGAGTATGTATTAGAACATTTTGTAAAAGGATACAATTAGTAACTTGGCCATATTCCTTTCTTGCCATTAATGACAAAGGAGGAGATTGTTGAAAAGTTGAATATAATGATGTATATAACTATGATTCAGTGTTGTTATTATGGAAACAAATTCATATGATACTATGGAGTCAGTGCAAGTAGTTAGAACATCAACATTTGGCTAAGTATGGAAGATTGGACAATTATCAAAGCACCAGGTGAACAGAGCATCAACGCATGTGCGTATGATAGAGTTATGACATGAACCCTTGAATATAATATTTTTAGTATGTAGTCATGATAAGTCTAAGAGTGGATGATCAGATGAGTCAGTATGATGAAGATACAGCCAGTTGAAGAGCCACAGTTAGTAAGCAGCAGAACATAACAGAGCATAGGGCCGATTGCTTGTATTTTGATAAGCGCTTGTAATATTGTTTTGTAAAGGCTATGCACCTATTTTATTTAGGTCATTGACATGTTAATATGGTTATATGTAAACAGGCTTGAGCCAATTCAATTGGAAGCATTGTATGTAATTAGTTATAGGCTGACTTGATGAAGAGTTTTTGTATGCGCATATAAATAAGACATCTGCCCTTGTAATTAAGCATGAGATGTAAAATAGAGTTGATACAAGTAGAGAAGAAGTATGTGAAGAGTAGATAGAATGTCATAGAGCTTTACAAGAGGCTAAAGCATTAGCGCACAAAAGGAACTGATCAGACAAGCAGTGTCACAACAGTAGTTCACCTTGTAGATATAGTGTGTATCTGAGATCCAGAAGGTTATAGCCTTCACCACTTGAGTAGTGAGCTCTAGGATAGTGTGTTCCCACCCCTAATAGGGTTATTGTAAAATAATCCTAACAGGGTTTGACCTTTGACCAGGTCTCTATACTAAAAGCATTATAAAGAACAACTCATAACAAGGTTGCAAGATCTTCTAACAAGGATCACAAAACACTAGTGCAGTTCTTAGTGGGTGTCAATTCCCACCGGGGTTTTTACCTATTTGGGTTTCCCTGTAATCATATTATGTGTTATGTGTTATGGTTACATATCTTACTTTCATTAATATTTTGTTTAGTACTTAAGAAATAAAGTTAAGATTCAAGAGTTCAGAAAAAGTAATAATATATAGAACACTGATTCACCTCCCCCTCTCAGTGTTCCCATTCCTAACACATTCCACCTATCAGGAGCTATGTTTTGATGGAAATCTCAAAGATGAGCATACACATTTGGAGGTGAAGGGTTTATTGAATGCCCTATATTTCCTGAGGGTATTCAGGAATGAATGGATTAAGTTAGTGTTGAGCTATGTGCACAAGGGAAACTTATGGCTAGATGAACTAGTCAAAATCACAAGGGATATCAAACATGCAATCACCGATTACCCCATAATCGACAAGGTAAAAGCATTAAGGATTGCACTGAGAGATGAGATTGAGAAATTAACTAGAGCCAAATGGGATGGCAGAGGCATGACAATCAACACTATTATTGATCCTAAGACAAGGTTTGATGCATATGCAGTTGAGTATAAGATATTTCAATCTAGCAAGTCATATAGTGTACCATGTGGAGCTGTGATATAGCCTGTAAGATTGTGAAGAAAGGCTTTCAATTTGACCTCATCAAGCTCTTATTGAAATAGTTGGATGAGAATATAAGAATCATCAAGTCAACAAAGACAAATACTTGTAAGTTTGGCTCACTATTGATTTCCATATTTTTCTATGTCTAAAAATTATTTCCCTCAATTGGTAATGTTGACTCAGATGACCGACCAGTCATTTTTCAAATCAATGATTTCATTTAAAGCTTAGGTCAAAATTTTGTCAGTATCATGGATGTATACTTTGAATAGTTTAAGGATAGAATGCATCAAAGAAGTAGGATACTAGGTTAGCTGGTTGAACAAGACAAGGAAGATATATGTTTCTTAGTGGACACCAACACCACTCTAATAAAGGTTGTTGAACCAAGAACTATGTGTTTAGCACCTATGGGCTACGGATTAGATATTGACCAGACATCTAAGTCAAGAAAGGTACTTCTAGCCGAGCCCAAAGATCCACAGGAAACTAGGTGTGGAACCTATGAAGAGGCCGAATTAAGAATCAAAATGGATCTAGTCAGAGTTAAGGTGAACAAGAAATCAAAGAAAATGATGGATACATTGATAAAGAAATTCGGAGATGATGCAGAAGAGGAAGAGGCATCTAAGGCTAATTTGTTTGAAGAGGCAACCAAGGAACATTTATTGATAGTAAATAGTGAACATGATGAGGAGGCGACCAAGTTTGATAAAGACATTCAATATACATTGGTCAAGGCCACAGGGAAGAGAAAGCAAGTAGAAGCACCGACAAGAGAAAGGACAAGGTCCTCAACAACTGCTTCTCTGCCCCTAAAGAAAGGAGTAGTAAAAATTTCAAGGCAAACTCCTACAAAAACATATCAAAAGAAGAAGAGAGGTTCCCAAGCCACCTCTAAGCTACCTTAGAAGAGGAGGAAATTGATAAGATCAAAGGATGATGTTGATGAAGATGGTGAATAGGAACGTCACAATAAGTTTAAAGTTTTTGTGAATAAAAATTGATCAATTAATGAATTAGTGGAAACAATAAAGGAAAATAGTGGTCTAGGAAACCCCAAGTTAAATCAGTATGTACATATGTCTACCGAGGATCAGGAAAATCTTGAAGAGGAAATTATGCATATGATAATTAAATTTAAGAAGGTACTTGTTGAATTTTCTAAGTATGTACCTAAGGAATTATATGAAAAAGTGTCAACAAGATGGACTTATGCCTTGCACACTAAAAAAAAGATGAGGGAACATTCACTGATATTGTCTATGCCTACTTTATCTATTCCTAAAATAGAAAAATTAATGACATAATATTCTAAGAGATTTCTAGTAAAGAGTAGAGCCCTGAATATTCTGGTAAGAAAACTTGAGGAAGTTGATGAGAATAGTAAACTTCTATGTACTTCAATTCTAACAGCCTGAGCTGAAGTAGACAAATTGGTATTAGTAGTAGTTCCCGAGAAGAAGAGTAAGAAGAAAGGTAAAGGAATTCACTCGGATGATGCTGATCTTGCTACCAAGGAGCCCATTGATTTATCAAACATCGAGGTAGAAGAGACTACCATTTCTATAGACTTCTATCTGGAAAGTTACAAATAAGAATACAAGGATCCTCCTAATTAGTTAATAATAATAGGGAAAGATGATCTAATAATTGAAGACATCACAAATGGAGATCCTGATGACATAGAAGATGATGAAGACATAAACACTTCTATAGATATAACTAAGGATAATACACCCATCAAAGCAAAAATAAGTGAAATTTTGGGTGACCTACCAATATTAGTTCAAGATGTTGAAATTATAACACAAAAGGAGCCTAAAGGATCAACCCCCTAGAAACCAAAAGATACACCTGAGGAATAGTGGACAACAAAGCAGAATATTTCCAATGAGCTTGAGAAAATAGAGGTAGAAACACAAGCATTGAAGGAAACTAAACTAGTAGAATTAAAAAAAGACACCATAACCGACGCCCAAGGACAGTCTACCAAGACACTGGTCATTAGCCAACCTAAGGAATAAAGTGTGTCTACCGAGCCCAAGAAGACAAATCTGGAGACTAAAACTCTTGTTCCATATACTAAATGACCAACATCTAAGAAGAAAGAGAAACATGGCAAAGGTCCAATCACATTGGATGAGGTTATTGAGATACCTAAATGTGACCCTAGAACATTAGACCTTGAGGCACTAAGAAAATATGGGGAATTGTGCACAAGGAAGGTTGTACAAGAAAAGCTAAAAAAGGAGAGTAAAAGAAAGAAAATTCTAGAGGATGTTAGAGATATTTTACTGCAAGTAGTTCCTAAGATCAATGTCGATGAGCATACTCCCATCCTTGATCAACTTGAAACTCTAACCAAGCACATAAATGCCCTAGATATTGATGCTGAGAAGAGAATAGAGGAAAGGGAAGAAGCAAAGATTCAAGTGAAACTAGCAGAGAAAATAAGCCAAGAAGTGGCAATAAATAAGGTTAAGCTCTCCGAGGTTATTACCGAGCTAGAAACCATTATTTAGAAAATAATTCAAATTTTGTTTAAGTAATGTAATCTTGACCAATTCACTACCAAGGTTAGTGAAAAGATTAAGCAGCTAGATGAAGAAATCAAGGTCAGTGCCAATAATTATCTAACCAAGCCAAATGCTTTTCATGAGCATATATCAAAAGTTTAAGAACTTAGGTGGTTGAGATCAAATTTGTGGAAGCAAGAAGATGCCATAAGTGATCAAGTCATCGAGCTACAAGATGAGCTTCTTCCACATCTGAAGATCATGGATCATCATGTACATAAGGCAAAAGCTTTAGTTGCCACCCCCGAGATTTATGTACTTCAGAATATTTTTGATATGCATGCACAAGTCGGCCTAGAGCACGTTGCTCTTGACAACTTGAAAGAGGAATGGGAGAACCTCTTGGAATCCCTAAAGAAAACCCATCAATACATTTTTTATAAGTTGTAAGTACATCTTTTATGTTTGGCATTAATTTCAAAAAGGGGGAAAGTCTATGTATATATATTTATATATATTCCTTTTTTTACTTCACACCGGGAGCTTGCACAAAGAGGCAATCAATGCATAGTTAGTATATTTTTGAGTTTTTATATATTTTTGGTACTCAGTACATATACATAAGGTTTTGATACTAATGCCAAAGGGGGAGATTGTTATCTCTATTTGAGCATTAATGGATTTTTATTAGTATCAATCAGTTATTCATTCGGTAAAGGTTGGTAAAAGGAGACAAATTGAATAACCGGTCAAGCATACACAACATTCACACCGAGAAAAGACAAGGAAGAACTTCAAGATAACCGAACATAGGTTTGACCGAGCACACTCACCGAGAAACAAGCATTTACCAAGTACCGAGCTAGTGATCACTAAGCATTCGTTTAAACTGAGCATCAGTAATTTCCTGAGTGGTGAATGTAGTGATTACCGAGTAAAGAAGAAAATGACATAGTAATCAGGAATGGCACAAACATCTATGAAAATGGTTCAAACCAATCAGGAAAATGGTTTACCAAGATCGAGGCATATTTAATATGGATGTAATCATTAATTTTGTGATGATTCCTATGTAATGTTAGATCTAGGTTATTTTTCTTACACCGTTGATCTTAGGTTTTCTAAGATGTTGTAAACCCTAATTAGTTCAAGTTAGTTTGATATATATTTGTAAAGATGTCTTTATGATCATATATCATGAAGGAGTAGCTGCACTAAGGACATCAAGAGATAAGACAAAGGGTTTTTGACAAAAGGTTTATGAAAGAAGGAATCATTTTTCAGAACACATACAAGGCTACTGAGTAGAACAAAAGGACACATACATCACACTAAGGTGATATTTATTTGATACTTCACATATCTAAATCAGACAAGATTAAGTTATTATTACAGATACTTTTATTGTTATCAATTTAACCATTGTAGCAGAATTCAAAATCTCTTAACAGAGTGAACTTGACAATTCTTATGTAAATATCTTAACTGAGTACACACATGCATTGTGTTGTTAAAATCCTCTAACTAGGTAGATCTAGTTGATCTTATTGTTACTCCTAATAGGGTAAGATCATTAGAAGTGATCACAAACTTGTAGCCTTAATCGACATACTTTATTGTTGCAGTAGTGAATATTTGTGGGTGTCATCCCCACCACATTTTTTACCTTCTTACAAGGATTTTTGCGATACCAAAATATCTGTGTCATGAGTATAAATTTTCATGTATGATTTATTATTTTATTTACATGCAATTTACATTTTCAGTTACTTGAATGTATGTTTCAAACAATGGAATTAGTTAGTTAATTGAGATCTATTATTGCAAAGTTTTAGTCTTAAAAGTTTTTAAGGGTACTGAATCACCCCTCCCCTCTCAGTACTTATCTTTCCATAATCCCAACATACAAAACATCATTCTACCTAAAATATAAGATTTGAATGTATCGTTATCCCCAGTAGTGGTACAAGAGATAGTTTCACCGGTCGTTCATTATTGAGCCAATATTATCTCTATTTGGATTATGTATATGTGATTATTATATTATCCCTCTAGTATGTATTGGTAAATCCATATTTCATATCCATTTGTAATAGATCAGTGATGTCTCTATGCATGTTGAGTTTTCGCAGTTGTCACAGATGATTATTCATGATTTTGTTGTTGTTTTTGTAGTAGAATTTTATTTTTGATTGGAATTGATTTAATTGATTTTGGAAAGTATTTAGTTTTCTTAAAAATATTTAAGTGATTTAATTTTTAATCCCTTTTTGGAAAAGTGACTTTATAATTGGAGGAAATGAGTTTATTAATCACTTTTACATTTTGGGGAGAAAAATTGCTCAAACCCTCTTGTGAGCATTTTGGAGAATTTCTCATTTTTTTTTATCCAATTGTCATATCCACATTGGTAGAGGCTCATTGGATTTGTGTCGTGATTCCTCAAGTTCATGTGGAGCCATTTCTTTTAGTGTGGTGATTTCATTTTCTTACATTCATTTTGATATTTCTCTCTTAGCATGAAGTAGAGCTTTCTATAACTTTTGATTTTCTTTGTATTTTCTTTTGAAATAAGATGAAATAAATCTTTGGTTTGAGAATTAGTATTCTTCCACTTTATTATAGTTTTGCATTTCTCAGTTGGGAATATATAATTATTTCCATTTTGTAGTTTTTGAAATTATGGTTTTTGTGATGGTATTCTGCCTATTTTTTCATGTATGCCCAGAATGAGAATTTTATTGGAAAAGTGTGTTTTGGGATACCTAAGGGAGAATGGGTTTCCCTCTTTTCTCTTCATTTGAAGTTTGATTATTTGGCATATTTGACCTTACCTCATTTTGTGTGTCATCCAAATGATATATGTCACCATGTTTGGCATCATTAAATTATTAGATATTGTAGCACTCCAACTTTTTACTAGGATTATAGAATCAAAATGGATTGAGGACATTCTGTATATTTATTATCACAATTTAAACTTAACTATTTGCTGTTAAAATAGTATTTTTTCTACTTTGTCAAATTTTGTCACAATTTGGTTTTTTATTTATTTTAGGTATTTTGAATCTTTCTCATATTATAATGAGATGATTGATAGATTCCATGGGAATCAATGCTATTGGAAAAGTGGCCAATCAATAAACTTGTTATTTGACTTAGTTTTGTGTTTACTCGATTTTGATGCCATGAATATTTTGGGAATTGAGTGATCCTCTTGTTACTCCTTAAATTGTTGTTGTGTTGCTTTTTTTATTGGCACCTTCTATGCAGTAGAGCTCAAACATGATATGTGTATGTAGAGTGGTGAGACCGCATCTAAGCATTTAGTTGAGCTATTCTCCCATGCCAAGGTCTGAGTGACCTGTGCTCTTGGTTTGAGATCAATAGAGCTTATCATGTTTAATTTTGGTTATATGGCTTTGAGGGTTTTTTCTCTCATTGTGCATGTTTTTATTTTGCATTGTGTCTCTTTATAGAATTAGATGGTTTAGTGTATGGGTAGAGGAGTGGAATGACTTCTTACATAGATCTGAACTAGTAAGTGGCTAGTACAAGCCACATGAAGAATTTATTAATTAGAGATAACATAATAAAATAAAGTGGGGTAAAAAACACATTAATAAGAATGATTGACTACCTGGCCACTTTAGGGTGTTGATACATGGTAATTAATTATTTGGACATCTAAGGACATTGATAGAAGGCATCATATCTAGCCACCTTGGGGTGTTGATTGAAGATACATACCGAGCCTAGCCATTTATAAACATTGATCAAAGACTTGATGCTACTTGGGAAAGTATTGATAGTCCACCTTAAGTCCCTGCATTATAGCCTTGTAAATCCTAATTAGTGGCCCTTTGTATCTGTACCATACTATATTCTACATTTGAATTCCATTGAACCTCTGTACCATCCTCTTAGACTATGTATTTGATTGGCGTGTGCGTTAGCCACTCCTTGATTGTGTGTGTGTGTGTACCTTATGATTGTGTCCAAGTGACTATCTCTACAAGAATAGTGGGGTGGGTCTAAGAGTTTCACATGGTAGGCTGATGTTTCACTTTACCACTAGTAGAGACTAGTATATAGTTAATGACCTCCTCTAGAGATAGAGATTCTAAGAATTGAGTTCTCCTTTCTATCCCTTATATCTCTTTGGATTGATATATATTCATTTGATGCTTATGATTATTAGAGTAGCTTCCTTTATGTTATCATGCAATGTATTGGGTGTGTATGACCCTAAATTATGCTATCTAGTACTCCCTAGTGTGGAGATAGTTATTTACCTTCTATACATCAATGTCATCTTAGGAATTATGATGTTCTCTTTTTATTTTTAGCCAAAATTCATGAATCAACACATATGCCTAATTCAACACCTACACAAATTAGTGTTTCCACCAACAACCAACATGTGCAACTCATTGATCTAAGAATTTTTGTGTCATACACATTGACTAGTCACCAAGAAACATTTCTACAAATTGGTGTTTCCACCACCAATCAACACCTCTTCCTGATTTAGCATTTGCGCATACTTTGGTCATTTGTTGGTTCTTTGAATGTTGTTTCTTTAGTAAAAAAAATTGGTTTCTTGTTGTTTCTTAGTTGGATCTTTTTTATTTATTTGATGGCTCTATGTGGTTTTATCAATGGTTATAAGGTAATGAAATTTTAAGCATAATTAAATTAGGAACATTTACTTTGGGTTTAAATTGTATATCCTTTAGATAGATTTTGAGGATGGATTAGTTTCCTCTTTGTCTAGCCATGGGTTATTACCAGTTTGGTCTCTTGCGATTCATGGACATTGTCTAAATCCTTTTAGGGAATTCTCATGAACATGTGTTCTACATACCGAGTATGTTATTGGGTTGTCTTGGAACCCTTGGTAGTACTTGTTATCCTTCCTTGTTTGTATAATCATGTGATGATTGTGGCTTAATTTCTTGCATGTTAGGTCTTACATATACTTTATGGTTGTGTGGTGCACTTATTACATGATGGTTATTTTTAGTTCACTAAAAAAATTGCTAGTGCATGTTTTACCCTTTGTTCCAATATTTACTTGGTGGGGAATTATAATAGACTCGTCAATCTAGATTATGTCTAAATTTCTATGAGTTAATATGCATAAATGCAATGTAAATATCTACCCTAGTGTTATAGAGTAAACCATATATGAAAATGCAATCAGTGTGTGACTAAAATCATATAAAAGTATATATTTGAAGAACAAACATGTAGATTTGAAGATAACAAAAAACCTTACCCAAATCCAAATAGGGGGATACAAGCCAATAAATATTCAATGATCTCCTAGTCATCATTATAAACCTTTTGTAGCTCCATCATGATGCTGAAAATGGTTTGAATGCTTGATTTATTGATAGAATATTAATGTAGCCTTGATTCGCTAGTCCTTACTTCATGGGATATCTTAAAAGTTGGGCTCCAACCTTGAAATTTCTATCATCTTACCAAAATGAAGTATCAGGATTAATTTTATACAAATTCAGGAGATAAAATCAAGAGATCTGTAATGCCCAAAATCCACTGGGCATTACACAACATAGTCAAACTCTTAATCATATCCAAATGCCTAGTTTATATAGTAAAATAGAAAATATTTAAATGAAAATTGAACATTAAAACTTTTATTACATTATAGAATTTAAGTAAAATGAGAAGAAATTTTATCATCATATGCATTTGTAGGAAATTTAATTTTTTGAAACAGAATTATAGAATATGCAGGATTTTTGGAACAAATATCAACTGAACATTTTCAGAACCATATCCATTTCATGTTCATAAATGAAGGAAGCTAAATTAAAATTACATTTATAGATTCAGTGATTCAACTATTCAAGAAGCAATAATTTTCCTAAGAAATAACTTTGAAATACAACTAGTAATAGAACCTTCTTTCAAGAGGAAAAAACATATAAACCTTATTTCCAGCCTTTCATTATTACAAATACAATATCTTGGAGAACATTATGAGTAGAGAAAGATTACTTAAACTCAATACACTAGTGATCATTTATTTTAAATCGTTTCTATCAACTTAATCTTGAAACTTCAACTTGAATATCATCTTTCACCAAGCAACAAAACCTGCAACATAAAACATCATCCACATGACCATGGATGCTCACCTCCCAGCCTAGGCCATTTCATGGCCACCCCCAAGCTAGGGGAAATAAGAATTGGATCAGTTAAAATCAAACAACACATACATAAACATTCAACCACAAATTGGAAACAAATCATCCACAAATAACTCCCTTCCCAAGCTTGCACAAAGGATTTCAAGACTGGATCCATAGATGGGTGAAGGTGGAAACTTCGCATATAAAGACACCTTTCTTATACCAAAAAATAATTTCAATATTACTCACTTTCATTCACAAGGCCCTCTGAAACATATAACTCAACTCCATGAGCATCAACACATCCCTTATGACCCCCAAACAAACATAAGAATGCCCTCAAGGATGCCCATACATCCATGTTCTCATACTTAAAGAATTACCAACTAGTCCCTTCACCCCAAGTCCTCCTCAAATCCTCCCAAGGATGAGGAGTAAACTTGCACACCCATAAACATGAAGCAAAACAAGATGACAAAACAAGATCAAAGTCATAAACTCACAAGAAAACTACTCAATAAAAGATTCACACTCAAGATACTACAATTCACAAAATTCACACAAGTTCATCTTCTCAAAGAAACTACACAACAATTACATGATAGAGCCACCATCCTTTCTCCTAAGAAATAGAAAATTGGAAGGTTGTAGAAGAGCTTCCCTTGATTCCTAGCTTGCTTCTCTTCCCCAATCTACTAGCAAATCTCTCTCATCTTCCTCTCACTCCACAATTCTATCATAGACAAGATGATGAAGTGTCTAATTCTTAACCCTTTATACCCTAAAGACACTCAAAACATTCCTCTCTCATTAACTCTTCCCAAAACAAATTAGGTTTCTAGATACTAGATAAAATAACACTTGCCCTTGCTATAGAAATGGGATGAAATTCAACACATGGGAAAGTGAGGCAACCTAAAGAACATTACCATTTTCGTCATTACCAAAGATGGACCATTTAGAGGGACAAAATGGAGGCCTAGGGAAGTGGAAATGGTAGAAATAGGACCCCTAACCCATGTAATAGACTTGGGGCACTAAAAACCAACCTTAACTACACTCTAGGACTCCGCATAACCCCTCAAAAACCCCAGTTAAACTTGCATCCGAAAATGGAATATTGATAACATAAATCTTGGTTCCCTAAACCACCTACCTAGCCTAGGGATACACAAGACCAATCTAAGGAAAGGGTGGGGTCCATACTCCACTCAAGTATGCCATCTCATCATAATGGTGTCAAGTGACACCTCACAAAAGTACACATCACATAACACACTGGGCATGCTTAGTGGACAAATTACATTTATATTTTCACAAAATGAAATTTACTCTTAAACATGCATTTACAAACATTATCAACCACATACACACATGCATCACATTTACGAATAAAATCATGTTACAACAAGGTCATTCTCTTCTTAGAGCCAACCTTGGTTTCAAACTAATTGCACTTAGATCCATTCTTATTTCCTTGAATTTACAACCATGGCCAAATTCTTGCACACTCAATTCCAATGTCAGTACCTCATAAACTCTTTGAATAAATAATCATATCAAAAATGAAATAATAACATCTAAACTCAATATGTATAAAAGAACTGCATTTCATGAATCATAACATTATTTCATATTATACCCTAAGTGAATCATTGAATCATTACACTATCAACATCTACTATACTATAAGATAACATATCAAATGCAGAATACAAAATTTCATATATCATAAGGTAAGCATGAAACCAATATGAGCATATAAAGAGTATGACTAACATCATCATCATATAAATCTATAACAATCATCTAATAAGGTCTAATGATAGCAAGTCATAATCCAAAATAGGTCAAATGTCTCTAATCAATGTATCATCAAGGTAAGCCAAAAGTCAAAACAACTATTGAGCTAGGATGGGTCAGGGTAAGACCTCACATCCTCCCCCCCTAGGCATGAACTTCCTACTGGAGTTCATCGAATAGATGGGGGTACTGATCTCTCATTTATGTTGTGTCCTCCCAAGAAGCTCTAAGGCTATTGACATTTGACTGCTGACTAGATGACCCAAAGGAAAATCTCTCACAATGTGCCCCATGGCACCACATGAATAACATGGTCCTCTAGCCTGGAACTGACTCCCCTAAATTCTAGACTATTGTTTCCCACTTGTCATACCAGATCTACCGAAGTTGTCTTTGGATGATTGAGTCTGAGTTCCCTAGTCACATTGGGGACTCTCCTAAGACTGCTACTGTTGTTGTGGTGTGCTGGAGTTCTCCTGATTTCCCTTCTAGTGGGATTTCTAGAAACCAGAGTACTGTGGTATGAAACTATGGTTCTATGACCTATCTTGTGCATAATGAGACCTATTATGGATCTCCTCAGCTATCATGGCCCTCTCTACTATATCATGAGAGTCAGTTGATGGTACCATCCGCACTCTATCAGCTATGGCATAGTTCAACCCATTAATAAAGTGGTTGACCTAGAGTTTATCATCCTTCAAGTAATCAACATAAGGAAGGAGCTCGAGAAACCTGCACTCATACTGTGCTACTGATAGTCCTCCCTACTATAGGTCATGAAACTCATCGATGCGATGCTGTCTAAAATGCTCTGACATATATCAGGCTTGAAATCTCTCTATGAAGGTCTCCCATGTGAGGGTATCTATGACAAGATGACTCTTATATTCCTCCTACCTCCACCATGTAGAGGTAGTCCCCCTCAACATGTGAAATGAAAGTCATGCCTTAAGGTTTCCCTCATAAGGGCACAACCCAAAACATCTCTCAAGGCTAAAAATCCAAGCCTAAGCATCTTCTCCATCTATGGATCTTGGAAAGGGTGGTGGCTCAAGTCGTAAGAGGTTTTTGATCCGGTCCCTTGTATTACAGGGCACTCTCGGCACTATCACTGGTGGTGGCTCTGCCATGTGTATAGACTCATCCCCATGATCTGCCAGCTCCTCTACTCGTCTAGGTGGAGGACTCCTACTCTGCTCCTAGACCTAGGCCTGCTGGCCTCCCAAAGGTAATCTATCCATAATTATATCAACCAGATTATGAAATGCATTAAGGATGTCCTGGTTGGGATTAGGTGGCGGTATAGGAGGGGGGCCCTGCACATCACCTACTCCCTCAGTTGTACGTTCATCTCCCTCTATTGCCACATGGCCGCCTTTGGGTCTCTGCCCACGTCGGTGAGCACTACGCGTGACTGGAGGCATCCTACGACTGGCTTCTCTTAACTAAGGTTTTACCTAAAAGGATGGACAACTTAGAAAGGAAAAAAATGATCCCTACTTGCATGACATAATATACATTCATTAAGTCGAAGAAGAGAAAAGCCTATACTTCTTTATATATATATATATATATATATATATATATATATATATATATATGTATATATGTATATATATATATATATATATGTATATATGTATATATATATATATATGTATATATATATATATATATGTATATATATATATATATATATATATATATATATATATATATATATATGTATATATATATATATATGTATATATATATATATAAGTATAAAATTTATTAAAATTAAATTAAACAGAACTCTAATGTGTATAAGAGTAATTCATTAATTTCCAAGAGTACTAAAGATTTCAACATAATTTTGCTTAAGCTGTAATGCTATTTTTACGATGACCAGTATACTGGCCACATATATTGGCCTCATAAAAATAACATTATCATGTTTTAAATGAACTAGTTTTTAACTAAAAACTTAAATTACACTTTCTTTCATAATAATCTCAATTCGATTAATCTACAAGACTATAGTAATGACTTGATATACTAGGGTAACTGAACTATATAGTTGTTGATAAAATATAGATTAGTTTATAGGGAATGTACCCCTAGAAAAGAATGGGAATTATATAGAGAATCAAAATATGTTATTATTATTTCCCCTAAGGGATTATAAAATAATAAATTAATCTTCTCTTATATCACAATTACAAAGGGAGATAATAAGGATATTAATCAATTAATAAATAAATAAAATTTCCCATAATTTTAAATTAAATCATAATATATTCCCATTCATAATTCTCAATTCACAAATTAATACAAATTTTTTAAATTAAATAATCGATAGATCAAAAAGGAAGGTACAATAACAAAATAAGGGGGAGGTGAGCCTCAACCACCAAGTTCAACTGAAGATCATACTCAGTCAACTAGAAATTAATAAAAATTAATAAAAAATAATTAAATAAATAAATAATAAAATCTACACTAGCTTCTTATTTAAATTCAATAATGTTCAATTTTGACAAATTTTAAAGAGATGTATTTAGTACTAGATCAAAATAAACATTAATGATTCCTTATTTATATAAAAAAGAAATTATATAACACACAAAGCCTAAAACTTAAATCTTAATTGTGAATTAAATTATTATAAAAATTATTTGAATAAAATTCCTAACATTAGCATTTTAAACAATGTTATTATTTCTTTTAAATATTAAATAAAAAGATTATGTCCCACTTGGTAAATAAAACTCACCAATTTTATTTACCCAAACATTTAAAAAAATAATAAAGCTATAAAATCCTAAAACATCTCAAAAAAAAATCTAAAAGAATCTTGGGATTTCATCCTACTAAATTAGAAAATAAATTTAAAAAGACAAATCCACTTGACCCAAAAACAATTCTCACCATTATTTAATTTCTTAAAACACAATTCTCTCAATTGAATATATTTATTTAGAATTATAAAGAGATTTTCTTTTAAAAAGTCACTTAACATAAAAAATAATAAAAAGAAACTAAGTAAGAAAAAAACAAAATGACATAGTAAATTGAAATAAAAGAATGTAAGAATTAAAAAAAAGGGTGAGGATTTCAAAGTGGGAATCCCTAAAAATTTTAAGAGAATAAATTAAACCACCCGTTTAACCCACTTAAGAAGGAGATTATTAGGTCACTGAACATTAAAATTATACTTAATTAATGCATTTATAAACTACAATCTTACACTTAATTTTTCTACATATTAAAATATTATTTCAATGACTCCTTCAAATTTACATTTACATAACCTTTTTAAAGACTATCTTTATAATTTTCTATCATTCAATTAACTAAGCTTAAATATTGACTTTATTCAAACCTTTAAATTGTGCAATCTCTACACTTATTTTTATCAACAGATTGTTATATAGATACATACATACATACATACATACATACATACATACATACATACATACATACATACATACATACATACATACATACATACATACATACATACATACATACATACATACATACATACATACATACATACATACATACATACATACATACATACATACATACATACATACATACATACATACATACATATATATATATATATATATATATATATATATATATATATATATATATATATATATATATATATATATATATATATATATCTATATGTATAGATATATATATATATGTATAGATATAGATATAGCTATATATATATATATGTATATATATATATTATATATATTATATATATATATATATATATATATATATATATATAATGATAATAACATGGAGATAAGTATATACATAAATACTAGATGTATATGAATATATATATAAATATTTGCTAAGTAAATATATCAAATAATTATTTAGAATTTGTGGAACCAGAAAGTATTATATTATATACACATGTACTGTACATATTGAAAATATTATATTATATATACATGAATTGTACATATTATTATATATAGAGAGAAATACATATAACATATATTTGATTCTATATAAAATAAAGTTATCATTTTAAACAAAAAAAATATTATTAAAAAAAAGAAATATTAAAAAAAATGTTTTATTTTGGGGGGGCTCGGTTGAGCTGAAACCCCTTCCCAAACCCTTGACCCTGCAACAGTGGCCGACCACTGAGCGTGGCCGAAGCCATGGCAGTGGCCGCGACCACTGTTCATGGCCACGTCCAGAGTAGTGGCTAGGCCACTGTTCGTGGCCCGCGCCACCATTGCACAGCGCAAGAAACATGGGGGCTAGAGATCGGCCATGGCTGTTGTCCCCAGACAAAAAAAAAATATAAAATAAATTTTGTTTTTATTTTCCTAATATAAATAAAGAACAAATATAAAAAGACTAAAATAAGAATGCATGTTTTAAAAATAAAGGGGGTTTTGCTATATCTAAAACTTATGTGCATAACAAAAGATGAGAATATTTTGAGAGTAAACCCTACGAAATATAGGGTTTTCATTGAAAAGAAAACCTGATATTCTTTTTGCCATGAAACCTCATGGATGAATAGATGGTAGAATCTTTAAAAAAATAAATAGTACAGATTTAAAAGAAGGCAAATAAATGAAGTATGCTATTTTATTTAGAAATGAAAAAAAAAACATAAGCACAATGAAACCCTAGATCTACACTAAAATAAATTTAATCTCAAAGTTTCAAAATCTAACATGTTGATATGATTCTCAAAAAAAAGAATACACTTTTGAATTTGAAAGAGAAATCCTTGTAGATTTGTACCCATATTCTCACAAGAAAGTATGTGTGTATATGCACACCATGAATGTGCATATACACACTTATTCTCATGTGAGAGCACACAAAAACAATCTTTCTTCTTCCTTCCCTGAACCTTGCAAAAGAAAAATGAGATAATTAGGATTTCAGTGGAATATAAAAGTGTATAGTTCCATTACCCTAGTATATCAAGGTATTACTATAGTCTTGTAGATTAATCGAATTGAGATTATTATGAAATAAAGTGTAATTTAAGTTTTTAGTTAAAAACTAGTTCATTTAAAACATGATAATGTTATTTTTATGAGGCCAATATATGTGGCCAGTATACTGGTCATCGTAAAAATAGCATTACAACTTAACCAAAATTATGTTGAAATCTTTAGTACTCTTGGAAATTAATGAATTACTCTTATAAACATTAGAGTTTTGTTTAATTTAATTTTAATAAATTTTATACTTATATATATAAAGAAGTATAGGCTTTTCTCTTCTTCAACTTAATGAATCTATATTATGTCATGCTAGTAGGGCTCATTTTTGTCCTTTCTAAGACATCCATCCTTTTAGGGAAAACCTTAGTTAAGCGAAGCCAGTAGTAGGGTGCCTCCAGTCATGCATAGTGCTCACTGATGTGGGTAAAGACCCAGAGGCGGCCATGTGGCAATAGAGGGAGATGAACGTATAGCTGAGGGAGTAGGTGATGTGCAGGGACACCCTCCTATACCACCACCTAATCCCAACCAGGACATCCTTAATGCATTTCAAAATCTGGTTGATATAATTATGGACAGATTGCCTCTAGGAGGCCAGCAGGCCGAGGTCCAGGAGTGGAGTAGGAGTCCTCCACCTAGACGAGTAGAGGCCCAGGAAGACCATGGGGATGAGTCTGTACACATGCCAGAGCCACCACTAGCGATAGTGCCGAGAGTGGCCCATGAAATAGGGGACCCGATTAGAAACCTCTTACAACTTGAGCCACCACCCTTTTCAGGATCCACCGATGGAGAAGATGCTGAGGCTTGGCTTTTTATCCTTGAGAGATGTTTTGGGTTGCACCCTTACAAGAGCAACATTAAGGCATGACTTGCAATTCACATACCGAGGGGGACTACCTCTACATGGTGGAGGCAGGAGGAATATAAGAGTCATCTTTTTATAGATACCCTAACATGGGGGACCTTCGTGGAGAGATTTCAAGCCCGATATATTTTAGATCATTTTAGACAGTGTCGCATCGATGAGTTTCATGACCTATAGCAGGGAGGACTATCAGTAGCACAGTATGAGTGCAGGTTTCTCGAGCTCCTTCCTTATGTTGATTACATGAAGGATGAGAAACTCCAGGTCAACCACTTTATTAAGGGGTTGAACTATGCCATAGCTAACAGAGTGTGGATGGTACCATCAGGTGACTTTCATGATATAGTAGAGAGGGCCATGATAGCTGAGGAGATCCATAATAGGTCTCATTATGCATGAGATAGGTCACAGAACCATAGTTTCATACCATAGTACTCTGGTTTCCAGAAATCCCACTGGAAGGAAAATCAGGAGAACTCCAGCACACCACAACAACAACAATAGTCTCAGTAGAGTCCCCGATGTGACTAGGGAACTCAGACTCAGTCATCCAGAGATGGCTTTAGTAGATCTAGTATGACAAGTGGGCAGAAATAGTCTAGAATTTAGGGGAGTCAGTTCTAGGCTAGAGGACCATGTTATTCATGTGGTGCCATGGAGCACATTGTGAGAGATTGTCCTTCGAGTCATCCAGTCAGCAGTCAGATGTCAGCAACCTCAGAGATTCTTGGGAGGACACAACACAGATGAGAGATCAGTACCCCCATCTATTCAATGAAATTCAGGAGGAAGTTCATGCCTTGGGGGGGAGGATGTGAGGTCCTACCCTGACCCATCCTAGCTTGATAGTTGTTTTGACTTTTGGATTACCTTGATGATACATTGATTAGAGACATTTGACCTATTTCGGATTATGACTTGCTATCATTAGACCTTATTAGATGATTGTTATAGATTTATATGATGATGATGTTAGTCGCACTTTTTATATACTCATATTGGTTTCATGCTTACCTTATGATATATGAAATTCTGTATTTTGCATTTGATACGTTATCTTACAGTATAGCAGATGCTGATAGTGTAATGATTCAATGATTCACTTAGGGTATAATATGAAATAATGTTATGATTCATGAAATGCAGTTCTTTTATACATATTGAGTTTAGATGTTATTATTTCATTTTCGATATGATTATTTATGCAAAGAGTTTATGAGGTACTGACATCGGAATTGAGTGTGCAGGAATTTGGCCATGGTTGTAAATTTGGGAAAACAAGAATGGATCTAAGTGCAATCAGTTTGAAACCAAGGTCAGCTCTAACAAGAGAACGACCTCATTGTAATGTGATTTTATTCGTAAATGTGATGCATGTGTGTATGTGGTTGATAATGTTTGTAAATGCATGTTTAAGAGTAAATTTTATTTTGTGAAAATATAAATGTAATTTGTCCACTAAGCATGCCAAGTGTGTTATGTGATGTGTACTTTTGTGAGGTGTCACTTGACACCATTGTGATGAGATGGCATGCTTGAGTGGAATATGGACCCCACCCTTTCCTTAGATTGGTCTTGTGTATCCCTAGGCTAGGTAGGTGGTTTAGGGAACCAAGATTTATGTTATCAATATTCTATTTTCGGACGCAAGTTTAACTGGGGTTTTTGAGGGGCTATGTGGAGGCCCAGGGTGAGTTAAGGTTCATTTTTAGTGCCCCAAGTATATTACATGGGTTAGGGGGCACATTTCTACCATTTCCACTTCCCTAGGCCTCCATTTTGTCTCTCTAAATGGGCCATCTTTGGTAATGACGAAAATGGTAATGTTCTCTAGGTTGCCTCACTTTCCCATGTGTTGAATTTCATCCCATTTATATAGCAAGGGCAAGTGTCATTTTATCTAGTATCTAGAAACCTAATTTGTTTTGGGAAGAGGGAATGAGAGAGGAATGTTTTGAGTGTCTTTAGGGGATAGAGGCTTAGCAATTAGACACTTCATCATCTTGTCTATGATAGAATTGTGGAGTGAGAGGAAGACTAGAGAGATTTGCTAGTAGATTGGGGAAGAGAAGCAAGCTAGGAATCAAGGGAAGCTCTTCTACAACCTTCCAATTTGTCATTGCTTAGGAGAAAGGTTGGTGGCTCTATCATGTAATTGTTGTGTATTTTCTTTGAGAAGATGAACTTGTGTGAATTTTGTGAATTGTAGTATTTTGAGTGTGAATCTTTTATTGAGTAGTTTTCTTGTGAGTTTATGACTTTAATCTTGTTTTGTCAACTTTTTTTGCTTCATGTTTATGGGTATGCAAGTTTACTCCTCATCCTTGGGAGGATTTGAGGAGGACTTGGGGTGAAGGGCCTAGTTGGTAATTCTTTATGTATGAGAACTTGGATGTATGGGCATCCTTGACGGCCTTCTTATGTTTGTTTGGGGGTCATAAGGGATGTGTTGATTCTCATGGAGTTGAGTTGTATGTTTGGGAGGGCCTTGTGAAGGCAAGTGAGTAATATTGAAATTCTTGTTTGGCATAAGAAAGGTGTCTCCATATGAGAAGTTTCCACCTTCACCCATCTATGGATCCAGTCTTGAAATCCTTTGTGCAAGCTTCGGAAGGGAGTTATTTGTGCATGATTTGTTTCTAATTTGTGGTTGAATGTTTATGTATGTGTTGTTTGTTTTTAACCCATCCAATTCTTGTTTCCCCTAGCTTGGGGGTGGCCATGAAATGGCCTAGGCTGGGAGGTGAGCCTCCATGGTCATGTGGATGATGTTTTATGTTGCAAGTTTTGTTGCTTGGTGAAAAGTGATATTCAAGTTGAAGTTTCAAGATTAAGTTAATAGAAAGGATTTAAAAGAAATGATCACTAGTGTATTGAGTTTAAGTAATATTTCTCTACTCATAATGTTCTCCAAGATATTGTATTTGAAATAATGAAAGGCTGGAAATAAGGTTTATATGTTTTTTCCTCTTGAAAGAAGGTTCTATTACTAGTTGTATTTCAAAGTTATTTCTTAGTAAAATTATTGCTTCTTGAATAGTTGAATCACTGAATCTATAAATGTAATTTTAATTTAGCTTCCTTCATTTATGAACATGAAATGGATATGGTTCTGAAAATGTTCAGTTGATATTTGTTCCAAAAATCCTCCATATTCTATAATTCTGTTTCAAAAAATTAAATTTCCTGCAAATGCACATGATGATAAAATTTCTTCTCATTTTACTTAAATTCTGTAATGTAATAAAAGTTTTAATGTTGAATTGTCATTTAAATATTTTCTTTTTTACTGTATAAACTAGGCATTTGGATATGATTAAGAGTTTGACTATGTTGTGTAATGCCCAGTGGATTTTGGGCATTACAGATCTCTTGATTTTATCTCCTAAATTTGTATAAAAGTAATCCTCATACTTCATTTTGGTAAGATGATAGAAATTTCAAGGTTGGAGCCCAACTTTTAAGATATCCCATGAAGCAAGGACTTGTGAATCAAGGCTACATCAATATTCTATCAATAAATCAAGCATTCAAACCATTTTCAACATCATGATGGAGCTACAAAAGGTTTATAATGATGACTAGGAGATCATTGACTATTGATTGGCTTCTATCCCCCTATTTGGATTTGGGTAAGGTTTTTTGTTATCTTCAAATCTACATGTTTTTGCTTCAAATATATACTTTTATATCATTTTAGTCACACACTGATCCATTCTATACCAAGGTATAGATCAAATGATCAATTATATACCTCCTATTTCAGATCCAAATTGAAAATGTGGATCCCATACAGTCAATGGATATTGTAAAATATTTGATAGCTAGTTTGGAGGTTGAGATAGAACACTAAGGCTGCAAATGGTGACATAGGGCGTAGGAGATGAAATGAATTGTTTGATTGGAGAATAAATAGAGAAACACGCTTATAAATAAGGCCTTACCTTGATTTTAAATAATATTGAAAGAATAGAGGACCCATAATTGATTTTAGGTGTTCATTAAGTGTCGTTATGAAGTCCTATTATGAAAACTATAATGAAAAAATACTAAGGCAGGTGCTAAACAATTGTGAAATTGTACACCACTTAAGTTCTTACAATTTATGATGGTACATTTATCACACAATATAGTGGTATATGAAAACACATGCATATGCAAGATAAAGTACAAGAAATCAGTAAATGAAAAAGGATATCTCAAAGTCACTGAAAAAAATCTCACATCATGCAATTCCTACAACAAAATGTTATGAACCACATTATGAAAAACCAATTTGTCAATTAAAATTCATAAAATAAATAAGGATTACTAGGAGAATAATGAATTCATGGGTAACTATATGCCCCCCTACTTTGGCTTACTAATTAGTTGGTAAAATAGGGTATCATTTTTACCACAAAAAATTGTGAACATAAGTTTGTTGACAAATGCTATCAATAGGTTCCAAAATGAATTACAAACATTCTATATATTGTTTAGATAGATAGAGAGTTGAATCAAGATCTCACCAAAACAAACTGTATGAGAATAAAATATCACTATCTCATGATATGAATGATTAAATTAATAACCATACACTAAGGATGAAAAACACTCAATGATCTAACCCATTATAAAACCTATGAGATCATGGAAAGAAGAGAGACACCATGAATCCAATAGGCTACCAAATTGTTTTATCTAGGGTGTTCATGAAAGAAGAAGAGGAGGAGAAGAGTAGAAAGGATAGAATGTTCTTTCACTTAGGACAAATGCCCTCTTCAACTTGTTGATACAACTTCTCACATCATTTGTC
Source organism: Chamaecyparis obtusa (assembly GCA_027943335.1). Lineage (NCBI taxonomy): Eukaryota > Viridiplantae > Streptophyta > Pinopsida > Cupressales > Cupressaceae > Chamaecyparis > Chamaecyparis obtusa. The sequence continues at coordinate 830,172 of BSBK01001672.1, forward strand.
ATCATCAAAGTCACTATTCCTACTTACCAAGTAGGATCAATATATGGATCCCCTAAACTATCCCCAAATCCTTACACCTTCCAAAAGACTTATAAATAGTTAGAAAAATTTTTTCCCACTCTTTCAATCCTCTATACTTCACTCTTTAATCATCAAATATTTGAACACAACCCAACTATTGATCACATACCCAATCTTTGATTACATCTTCCACCATCATTTTTTCTCTTTCTAAGACTTAATATCTTAGAATGAATATACCTTCCCATATAACCTATGATAGTAACCTATTTTCCTCAACACAACCAAGGATCATACTCCATTCATACTAATCCCATCAATATTTTCCTTTCACTTCCTAAGGCTGCAACATTGCATAGACAACCTTGTCCTCATACCACAGTACCATACCCCTTTGTACTTTATAAACAAGACCTTTCCCTCTTGGACTATTCCATTTGATCCCTTGTTACTCTAACCCTTTCAATACCCTAGGATTTTCCCAAAATTCACAACTCTTAACCCTCTAGCAATATTAATTCCTATAACCAAGAACAACACTTTATGTCCTCATTGTTAAAGTATGATAGTTATATCTACTCCTTCAAATAGTTAGCATATGGATTATAACTACACCAATTCTCTTAATACCAAACACTTAAAAATATTTAGAACCTCCTCATGATCCATTTCATACTCTCATAGAACTTTCCCAATGATATAATGTGGACAAATTCTCAACTTCATATCCTTGTCTTGATTCTATCAACACTGAGATAATTTCTCAATCTCATCTTAGTGATTGAACTCACTTGACAAAATGTGCATGCCTTCCTGCAGCTTTAGGAGGAGGTAATATACATAATTCCCCATTTCCATGCTAAGTATGGGGTTTAAATACATGTGACCTACTGCAAAAACTACATTTTATTGGTTTACTAGATACCCTAGACTAGGTTTTGATAGTTACACAAAACTTAGGTATCTATGTGAATATTTGATAAAAATGATTTCAAAAAAAAGCCAAAATGTTGTGGATTCAATTCTCTAACACACCATATAATGGATCTTCAAATCAAAAACATATGGACTAAGAGTAAATGCTAAAAACAACAGATTTAACTACCAACACATACAAAACATGTAGGAAACCTCCACTTTATTAATAAAAAAACTTCATACATTGACTCTATATGCAATTCTTAGGCCTTTACCACATTTATAGACTCATATCAACTTCTTATACCAATAAATACCCTTATAACCACCTAAAAACCAATCTAGTTAGTATTGTTCCCTTAATTAGATGTTGTCAACTTGACAACAAAGTTTTCAATTTTCCAACTTTAAATATTCTTGTAACTTATAGCATTTAAATATTTCTCCCATTACATCAAATGTTTTTCTATAGACCTTAGAAACACAAATTATTGACCAAACCCTTGATCTATCCCATTTAGCCCTTACATTAGCCTTTTAGGCCTAGGTTGCTTAACATGGCAACATCTTGACAACTCAACCATAATGACTCAATATGCATCCCAGATGGCTTTAATATCCTAATTACCTCATGAAATGACCTTATGGGTATTGGCATGATTCATATCTCCATGGATCCTACATGTGACCCATTGGTGTCCCTTAGTCCTTGGGTGCTACTGCACCATACTATTGGAGATTTGCCAGCAAGCGAGTGCTGACTGTATATTTTTCATTGATGACAACCTATGGTAAGCAACATGTGTGGAAGCCTAATGGAGAGAGCCTTGAGCATATGTTTCCTAGGTATGTTATCTACATAATATCATAAGTGCAGAGGTTGATTCTAAGTGTAGATAATTATATAGTTGACTGTTTCAGTAAGTGTTCGTAACAGGTCCCAGGAAGAGTTATGTATGTGATTTTCAGTACATTTGTGGTGGAGCCTTATGCATTTATATTTATGTTGTATACATATGTATGATGCTATGTTCATGGACACAGAGTTTGATATGTATTACAGTTTGAGTTATGAAGTCTCTAGTTGCCAGTTACTATTTCCTGAGTTTATTTGATAGAGTTGACAATATTTTTATTATTGTAGTAGTTGTGCCTATCATTTGGATATGCACACATGTATTAGTGTTTGGAGAAGAATTAAGAATGTTTGGTTAAGAGTGCATGACATAATTTAGCATGAGAAGAAAGTAGCAGTTACTTTGGTGGAGTTGACAGTGTGAAGCGACGTGTCTACTCACATGGAGTTGCGTGGTCTTAATTTGTGTTGCAAGCTTAGTAGAGTTGATTGAGATGTTATTGGAGAGTTGCATTTTTTCTCTAATATGATTTCAAGATGGTTCTAATGGTCCGACTTGATTATATCATTTAGAGGAAAGATATTTATAGGCAGTCATTTGTGATTGCTAAGTAAGGTAGATAGTTGAAAGATAAGAGCAGAGAAGAAGGTGAGAAGTATTGAGCCATCAATAGAAGGTCTATGTGACCAAGTAGAGAGTGTGTACTATTCATTGGAATTGATCAAGACAATAGGTCTACCTTGCAGTTCACCAAGATCCAAATATAGTGTGTATCTGTTATTCAGAAGGTTGTAACCTTCACCATTTGAGCAGTGAGCTCTCAGACAATGCATCCTTGCCCTTAATAAGGTTAATTGTAAAAGGCTCCTAACAAGGTCCAACCCTTGACCAGGTCACTATACTTATTTCATTGTAAAGATAAACTCCTAATAGGGTTATAAGATCTTCTAATAGGGATCATTATACACTAGTGCAGTCTTAGTGGGTGTCAATTCCCACTAGGGTTTTTATCTATTTGTGTTTCCCCGTAACCAAAATTATATTCATGTGTTATCATGTATGTGCTTAATATTCTTCTATACTTAATTGGATAAATAATTCAATCTTGTAGATAACTAATTCACCCCCCCCCCCCCCCCCCTGCTCTCTCAGTTATCTCTTGGGACTATTCCTAACAATTGGTATCAGAGCCAAGTGCCTCAAAGAGAAAGTTTAATAGCTTGAGGTTGATTAGATGGCAGTCTTTAGAAAGAAAGTCCTAAGTTTGATGGAGAGAACTATCTAGACTGGAAGAACAAAATGATGACACATTTGTAGTGCATTGCCTTTGAGATTTTTGAAGTAGCTACCAAAGAAGTTTAATTCCCTCTCTAGAAGATCTTGCAAAAGATGATGCAACCTTGAAACAAAAGGAGATGTTCACTTCAATCGCTATTACCAAAGAATCCCTTATTAGTGCCCTATCTGATAGTGAATTTTCAAAGATCAAGAAAAAGGACAAAGCCTATAAGATATGGAAGTATCTAGAAGACATGTTTGAAGGAGATATTCAAGCCAAGAATGAGTGCAGGAAGACATGGAAGAAAAGATAAAATAAATTAGAGATGCTACCTGATGAGAATGTTAGATCCTACAATCAAATGATTAATGAAGCAGTTGCAAGAATCAGAAACAATGGTGGAGAAATTTGGGAAGAAGACATAATGGATAAACTGATGACTACCTTGACACAAGAATATCACAACAAGATATGTATCCTAGATGAAACTATGTAGTCCACAAAAGAATTCAAAAGAGAGACCTTAATCAGAAAGCTTTGAGCCTTTGAGATATCAAGATTGAAGACAAAGCCTAAAAGTGAAACAACCTTCAAAGCCTTAGTCCATGGTAAGAAATCATTGAACACTTCTGGTAATTTTGATGATGATGATGAAGAGAAAGAACTAGATGATTTCATTTCTTTGATTCTTAAGAAAGAAAGGAAAGGAAAAGGGAAATATGAAGGTCAATTACCATTCAAATTCTTTTCATGTAACAAGATTGGTCACTTTGCATCTAAGTGTCATACAAGAGTCAAGAAGTTCAAAACTAACTACAAACCTAAGTATACAAAAGAATGTTACTATGATGGTGATGGAGTATCAGATGAAGATTCAATAAAAGATGAAATTGGACTCATTTCTCTTGAAGACATGGGGAAAATCTTTTATGAAATGGACCTTCAAGATGAAAAGAAAGCACAAGAGTTGGCACTAATTTTACAAGCTGACATCAGGACATATTGGATCATTGACAACGGTTTCTCACATCATATGATAGGAAACAAGGATAGATTTGTAAATCTAGATAGATACAAAGGTGGCATGGTTAGATTTCGAGACAACACTGCTAAACCTATCATAGGTAGAGGAGATATCACCTTGGATGGAAAGAACAACACTGATGATGTTCTTTATGTTGATGGTCTACAACATAACTTACTAAGTGTTGGATAGTTTCTTGACAAAGGATATCAGTTGGAATTCAAAGACAACAAGTGCATCATTAATAACAAAGGAGAGATGATTGCATCTGGTTCAAAGACTAAAGGTAATATTTTTTAGCTTAATCTTGAAACAAGTTGTTTTGTTGCTAAAGTAGATGACTATTGGTTATGGCATAAAAGACTATGTCACATCAATTTTGACAACATAGTAAAGATAAGCAGTGTAAAGGCAGTAAGAGACCTTCCTAGCATTGCAAAACCAGTTGATACAATATGCAAGTTGGATCTAATACATACAGACTTATGTGGACCAACTCAAACAAGATCATACTATGGTGAAAGGTACTTTATTTTGTTTGTTGATGATTATTCTATAATGATGTGGGTTGCATTCTTAAAAGACAAATCAGAAGCCTTTGAGAAGTTCAAAATATTCAAAGCTAAGGTTGAAAATGAGTCTGGATTGAAGATTAAATGTCGAAGATCAGATAGAGGAGGATAATTCACCTCTGATAGATTTTATGAGTATTCTAAAGAACATGGGATAAAGAGACAGTTAAGTGCACCTAGAACCCCTCAGCAGAATGGAATTGTAGAAAGAAGGAATATGATCATACTTGACACAGTGCGCACCATCATGATTGAAGGAGAGTTCACACACACCTATTGGAGAGATACGGTTAGTACTGCAATCTATAAAATCAATAGAATTTAATTGAGGCTAGGGGTAGATAAGACACCTTATGAGCTATGGTTTGGGAATGTACCTACAGTCAAATACTTCAAAATATTTGGAAGCAAGTGCTACATCAAGAGAGATGAAGCCATTGGCAAGTTTGATGCAAGAAGTGATGAAGGTGTTTTTCTTGGTTACTCCACTAAAAGCAAAGCTTATAGATGTTTTAATTTAAGATTGAAGAAGATCATTGAAAGTGTTCATGTGAAGATTGATGAAAAGTTTATGATTCAAGAGAGATATCATGATTATGCACCTATGATTGAACAAGAACCTAGACCTACTGGTAGTGATATAGTTGTTGAAGAAATGTTTGATAGCATTGATGTTTTGTTCAATGACCATAAAACAAGTGAAGAAGAAACACAAAAGATAGATTAGAGAGTCACACCTAATATTCCAACATTCACATCTAGATACAATTCAAAGGAAGACATCATTGGAGATCAGAACAACAAAGTCATAACTAGATCAAAAGAAAATATTTCCATAGAAAATGAACAGATATGTTTACTTTCATAGATTGAACCTTTAAGTGTTGAAGATGCATATAATGATTCAGATTGGCATGAAGCAATGAAAGAAGAGCTAGATTAGATAATTAAGAATGATACATGGGAACTGGTCCCTAGGCCTAGTGATAAGAATGTGATTGGAAACAAGTGGATATTCAGAAATAAGATGAATGAAGATGGAACAGTGGTAAGAAACAAATCAAGAATAGTATGTAAAGAATATGCGCAAGAGAAGGAATTTATTATTCTAATACATTTTCCCCTGTAAGAAGATTAGAAGCCATAAAGTTTTTTTTAGCCTATGATACTTTCAAAGACTTTAAAGTATATCAAATGGATGTCAAATCAGCATTCCTGAATGGAGAGCTGAAAGAAGAAGTATACATAGAGCAGCCTGAAGGATTTACATTATCAGATAGACTTGATATGGTATGCAGATTGAAGAAAGCCCTCTATGGACTTAAGCAAGACCCTAGAGCAAGGTATGAAAGACTTGATGGATACCTAACTAAAATTGGATTCAAGAAAGGAGTAGCAGATCGTAACTTATTCATAAGAGAGACACTTGATGGACTATTGTTAGTTGCTATATTTTTTGATGACATTATCTTTGGTGGTAATGAAAAGCTTAGTGCTGAATTTTCTAAGGAGATGCAAAGTGAATTTGAAATGAGCATGATTGGTCCTATCAAGTACTTTTTGGGTTTGAATGTCCAGCAGACATAAAAAGGTATTTTCATTAATCAGTCTAAGTATGTGAAAGAGATATTGAAGAAATTCAAGATGGATGATTGCAAGCCAGTAAGTACACCTATGATAACATGATGCAAGATTTCAAAAGAAGATGATTTAGCAATAGTAGACATGACCTTTTATAAGTATATGATTGGTAAACTAATCTATATTACTCAATCTAGACCTAATATTTCTAATGCAATTGGTATAGTTGGAAGATTTGCAACAGAACCTTAAAAAAATCACCTCATAGCAGTAACGAGGATATTCTGATATTTGAAAGGAACTATAGACTATGGTTTATGGTATCCTAATTTGGAAAATGTAGAACTCCATGTATATACAGATGAATATTGGGTAGGTTTCATGGATGATAGAAAGAGTACCTTAGGAGGAGTAGTATTTCTTGGAGATAGACTTGTTACTTGGACAAGTAAGAAGTAAAATTGTATTTTTTAGTCCACAGCAGAAGCAAGTATGCTGTAGCAACATTGAATTGCTCTACAATTGTGTGGATCAAGTAGATGATAAAATATTTTGGAATTTAGATTGATTATGCAATTGTCATTCATTGTGATAACACAAGAACTATCAATATGTCAAAGAACCCTTTGATGCATGCAAAGACAAAACACATTGAGATAAAGTATCATTTCCTAAGAGAGAAATTTGTAGAGAAAGAAGTAAAGTTGGACTATGTGAGTACAAAAGATCAGCTAGTAGACATATTCACAAAGCCTTTACCTAAGGATACATTTGAGTATCTCAGGGAGAAGCTGGGAGTAATTCCCTTCACTGAATCTGATTAGTGTTTGCAGGAGTGCATCAATCCTTAGTGACTGATGAATGGTTGACTACTCTACTTTAGGAGTAGTACCGATGCTTAATTGATTGGATCCCTTTGCCATTGATGTCAAAGGGGGAGTAAGTATATAGTCATTAAAAACAAAAAATAGTAAGAGATGAAGGATTCATCCTTGAAGAAGTTTTTTTGAGGAAATGGAGAATGTTATAAATTAAAGAATTGTAGAAAGGGGGAGTGAGTATTTAACAAGAAGAAACAAAAGAGTAAGAGATGGAGGATTCATCCTTGGGGGAGTTTTTTTGAGGAAATGGATAATGTTATAAAAGAATTTCTCATTGGGATTGGTGGTGTTTCTCATTCCATATGTTTCCATCAAGGGGAGATTGTTGGATATTTGCGAGCAAGCCAGTGCTGATTGTATATTTGTCATTGATGACAACATATGGTAAGAAATGTGCGTGGAAGCCTGATGGAGATAGCCTTGAGCATATGTTGCCTAGGTATTTTTTTTGAATAATATCATAAGCACAAAGATTCATTCTGAGTGTAGATAGTTATACAGTTGATTGTTTCAGTAAGTGTTCCTGACAGGTCCTGGGAAGAGTTATGTATGTGATTTGCAGTACATTTTTGGTGGAGCTTTGCACATTTATATTTATTTTTTAGACATATGTATGATGGTAATTTCATGGTTGTAGAGTCTGATATGCAGTAGAGTCTAAGTTATGAAGTCTCCAATTGCCAGTTATAGTTTCCTAAGTTTATCTGACAGAGTCAACATTATTTTTATTATTGTAGTAGTTGCACCTATCATTTGGATATGTGCACTTGGATTAGTGTTTGGAAAGGAGTTAAGAATGTTTGGTTAAGAGAGAATGATGTAATTTAGCATGAGAAGAAAGTAGCAGTTAATTTGGTGGAGCTAGCAGTGTGAAGCGACGTATCTACTCACATGGAGTTACGTGGTCTTAATTTGTGTTGTGAGATTAGTAGAGCCAACTTAGATGTTATTGGAGAGTTGTATTGTTTCTCTAATATGATTTCAAGATGGTTCTAGTAGGCTAGCTTGATTATATCATTTAGAGGAAAGATATTTATAGGCAGTCATTTGTGATTGCTAAGTATGGCAAATAGTTGAAAGATAAGAGTAGAGCAGAAGGTGTGAAATATTGAGCCATTGGCAGAATGTCTATGTGATCAAGTAGAGAGTGTGTACTATTCATTGGAACTGATCAAGATAGCAAGTCTACCTCATAGTTCACCAAGCTCCAAATATAGTGTGTATCTATTATTCAAAAGGTTGCAGCCTTCACCATTTGAGCAGTGAGTTGTCAGAGAGTTCATCCTCACCCCTAATAGGGTTAATTGTAAAAGACTCCTAATAGGGTCTGACCCTTGACTAGGTCGCTATACTTATTACATTATAAAGATCAACTCCTAGCAGGGTTGTAAGATCTTCTAATAGGGATCATTATACACTAGTGCAGTTTTAGTGGGCGTTGATTCCCACCGGGGTTTTTACCTATTTGGGTTTCCCCATAACCAAAATTGTGTTTATGTGTTATTGTGTATGTACTTAATATTCTTCTCTACTTAATTGGATAAAGAATTTAATCTTTTAGATAACTTATTCACCCCCCCCCCCCCCACCCCCCTCTCAGTTATCTCTTGGGACTATTCCTAACACATACTCCCCACCTTCAAAATATTTCCAAGTCCCATGGAAATACCCACAAAATAAAACATTAGGAAAAAAAAAAACCTTCATTTTGACCTTTGGCTTGAACATGTCTTATTTTTACATTCTCATCTTTTCGTTACCCTTTATCCTTTTGATATACCCTTCATTAGAATTCTTCCATGCTATACTTTTTTTCATCTTAACTTTGGGTCTGTGTTCCCTTGGCAACATGAAAACCTGTTGCTCCTTGTTTTCCATCAACCTCATCATGCTGAACATCTCTATTGCATACATATGTAACTTCACCAAATGTGCCTTTCAAAGACAATCCTCTTCCTTGACACCATCAATATACCATATCTACATGCTTTGAGAGTAAAAAAATACCTTGACCTTCTCATGGCCCATCCAAGACTTGATTCTTTTTTCTTCATTGAAATCTCTATCCTTTACCTTTATCTCAACATCTTGAACCTATTTATCCTTAGGTTCACCATCATCTTCAACACTTATCTATTGCACCTTATTCTATTTTCCCTCCAATGGAAAACCTTACCTCCACCTTGGCATATTCATCCACTTTCTTTTTTGGAATTCCTACCCCAACTTCCTATCACTCTCCCAGTTTTGTTAACACTAAGATAGTTTATCAATCTCCTCTTACTAATCAAACTTATGTGCTAGAATGTGCATGCCTTCTTTCAAGTTTAGGAGGAGGTAATTGTTAGAAATAGGAAATACTGAGAGGGGGGTGAATCAGTATTTCACAAACTTTTACTTTTGCCCACTTAAGGATATATGTAATTAAATTGTAACTTGCATAAGAAACTAAAATGAATGAACTGAATTATAAACACAACCATAAAATAAAGGAACTCATAACACCATGTTTTTTCTCAAGGAAACCCTAACCAAGGCTCTGGTGGGGATGGTACCCACAAATGATCCACTAATCAAAAGTATCTGGTTAAAGAAATTGACCCTGTTAGGAGTCTATTACATCTGTATAGTGTCTCGGTCCTTGTTAGATGACTTTAGGATTTTTAGAAGCCTCAAATATATTAGTTTTTTGTATTAAAAAATGTGAATGTATGCAAGATGAGCCCATTTCCAAAATATGCAATATACAATAATAATCTTCAATACAAAAGATAGAATGCAAAAACCTTTTACTGCTGCTAAATATCTTCAATATTCTAATCTATCTTGTAGGATCTTCACAAAACTTGCTATCAATTTGCACTGATCTGATCATATATCATATTTCTCATAATACAACATCAATACATCAATACAAAATCCTTTTACAACTTTGTGTTAGTCTCATATATAACTTCGCATTAGATAATATTCTCCTTTATACCAAATATCTCAAATATAGCTTATCAGTCAGCTTCCATGTTATCAAATCATAACATTAACTCTTGTTTCCTTAGGGTTAACATCTAGGATGTCATCCCTAATTAGTTAAGTCATTATTTTGATAAAAAATAATAATTCCTTAACTCAAAATAATCATTTATTGATCATTTCTCTATTCTAGTTGGCTCAACATTGTTTATGTAAAACATTAATATCTTTGTTTGTACATGTCTTATAGTGTTGTGCTCTTAGATGTAGCTTCAACATAGCTTATATAATCTTTTTTCAAGTGCACATGCAATTAAAGTACTTCTGTGAACTTCCCTGATCAAAATAGTCTCTGTGTAGACAGATAAACACTATTATACTTAGACAATTTTATTAAGTTTTCATCCAGAACTTCCTCCTTGGATCATGTTGTCTTACTACTAAATATATGTTTCCATAATGAAAAAACCATGATATCCTACTCAAAAAAATTTCCAACAATCTCCCCCTTTGTCATTTATGGCAACATATGGTAAAATTGGCAGTGTCCCAAAACCTTACAACAAAATTTTAAAAAACAAACTTGCAACATTGTGTTACATGGCCATTACAAGATTTGCAAAAGTCTGTGGATCATACATGTCTACTTATTCCACCATAGGGATACTCGCCCTTTGATTATACTATATTTATTCTGCATATATCTATACTTTATACATAGAAGCAATTTTCTCATACTATATTACTCCCTCTTTAACAACAATGACAAAGGTGTCAAAATACATACATACATACATACATACATACATACATACACACACATATATATATATATATATATATATATCTATATACAGGTCAAAAATTTTGATATACCTTTTGTCTTCAATTTTATAATGCTAGAAGGCTTGAAATGCAATCTGTAAAGTTCACCTTCAATTTTTCAATTTCCTTATCCCATGTAATCTTGATAGAATTTGATACACTAAGTAGTTCACAGAGCCCATAGGATGCTATCTCAACTGCACAAAGATTTGGATAGGAAGATTTACCATATGATGTCTTTGATGAAAGACATTCTTCAAGTTGATTTTTCACATTACTAATTTTCAAGGTTAGGTTCTCTCTGAGCAATGCAAACCTTTTCAACTTTCTTTCCTTTTCATTTTCTAATAGTCTTATCTCATCATGTATTTTTCACACTTTCTTCTCAGTATCAGTGATTTCATGCTAGGATTTTATAGCCCATTCACTATGACTTGTAGTTCTTCTTCTTTATTCTTCAACTTCTCTACAATATCTGAGATATGATTGTGTGACAAGGCACACTAACTATAAAATTCTCTTCCTCTCTCTAAACATTTTCTCAAGTCCTTAATGCAAACATCAAGGTTATCTGGATCATTCTTGATATTTTGACAAGTGGTTCAGAATAACTATGCATCATGGAATGTTTGTGTTGGTAAGTTGTCTATAGTGAAGTATATGACTTGATATAATGTTTTCATTATGGCAACAAAGTCATATAACAGTTTGGAGTCAGCGCACTTAGTGTAAATATCATAATTATGTTAAGTGTTGAAGATTGGATAGTGTATAGAGTTCCTCCAACTCAGAGCATCAACGCACATGTGTTTGGATGAATTATGGTATGCACCCTAGAAGTTAAGCTTTTTAGACTATAATTATGCTTATTCTAAGAGAACATAAGTAGATATGAAAAGATGTGAAAGATACAGTCAGTTGAAGTTGCACAACCAGTGTGTGCCAGCAGAGAACAGAGCATGGAGCCGACAATTAGCATTTTGGTTTGCAATTATAATTTAATGTTGTTAAGGCCATGTGCCCATTGTATTTAGGTTTATAACATGTTTATATGTATAATGCTAAGCATGCTTAAGCCAATTCATTTGGAAGCATTGTTTGTAATTAGTTATAGGGCCGACCTAATTATTTTGTTTGTATGAGTGTATAAATATAAGATGCGCCCATTGTATTTAGCATGGAAGTCAGAAGAGAGTTGTGATAAGAAGAGAAGAGGTATATGAAGACATCATAAGATGTATTAGATCTTTTCTAGAGGTCAAAGCATCAGCACAACAATGGAATTGATATGACAAGTAGTGTCATAGTGACAATTCACCTGTAGATATAGTGTGTATCTGAAATGAGAAGGTTGTAGCCTTCACCATTTGAGCAGTGAGCTCTAGGATAGTGAGTCCAATCCATTAATAGGGATCATTGTAAAAGACTCCTAATAGGGTCTGACCCTTAACAAGGTCTACTGTACTTAAAGCATTGTAAAGCTACTTCTAATAGGGTAAAGGATCTTCTAACAAGGATCACAAAACACTAATGCAGAATATTAGTGGGTATCAAGTCCCCTGGGGTTTTTACCTATTTGGGTTTCCCCATAACCATATTGGTGTCATGTGTTGATTTCATGTTTCATGTTTATGTGAATGTTTATTTCAGTACTTAAGCATTTAAAGTTCACAATAAAGATTAAAGGTAAAAGTTAAAATATAGTGAACACTGATTCACCCCCCCCCCTCTCAATGTTCCCATTCCTAACAATTGGTATCAGAGCTCTAGTCCTCAACAAAGAAGTTTAACCACTTGAGGAGATCATGGACAAAGAAAAAATGAAACAGCTGAAGAAGAATATTGAAGCCGCTCTTGAAGACCTAGACAATTTAGAAAGAGAAATTGAAGAACTGAAAGAAAAAGTCAGTGATGCTCAATTAGTTATCAAAAGACTAAGAAAGGATTTGAAAGGATGCTCTAACAATGATCTTGAATAAAAAGTCAAGAATTTGAATGAATAAAATGCATCCTTATTAAGTTAGCTTGAAGAATTTGATAACAAACAGATGAACAATCAAGATGTCTACAATGAAAAAGTCAAGGAGAACCTTCAACTCAATGAGGAATTGAGGGAAGCCAATTTGGAAATCTTGGAGCTAAGGAATATCAAAGAAAGCTTGGAATCTAAATTAAAAAAGGAAAAGGATCATATTGACAAATTACACACCAGTGCTGATTTAGTAGAATCTTAGTTGTATGCAAGAAGAGCGAAAGGAGACACTAGTTGTATTGGATACAATGAAGCACAAAATTAGATTGACAATATGTGATCAAGAAAGGAAGCACAAAAAGACTCTACTGATACTAAGAAAAATGAAGATCAAACCAAAGACAATAGTGGTCCTCCTAAGAATGAGTGCAAGCAAGTAGAATGCACTTGTTTTGCATGTAACAAGCATTGACACATTGCAAGGAACTATACAGAGGTAAGACCTTTTAATGGCTACTATTATTCATGCAATATATTTGGTCATAAAGCTATGAATTGCAAGACTAGTAAGAAGAATAGGATTCAGCAAGATCAGAGAAATCAGAATCAGACAAATATAAGAAGTTCTTAGAATGTTACATGTCAGATATGTAACTATAATAGTCACTTAGCCAGAACATGTAAAATGGTGACTCGTGTCAATGCACTAAGGAATAATAGACCTCCAATCATTTGTTACTCATGTAAAAAGGCTAGATATATCTCAAAGTTCTGTAGATCAAGGACGCAAGGTCAGGAAAGCCCTAAAAAGACCGAAGAACCAGTTTCGTATCCTGAGGGAGAAGTCAAGTTTGTGAAATCCTCAAATGATGCAAGCATGATTTGGTTAGAGAAAAAGGACACGACTGATGATAATGTATTGGATGCATCCCTAGTGGACACACCCTCTACCTCTTCATGAATGGCCCTCAAGGTCATAGGGGGAGCTGATTTAGCTCTAGACCCCTGCATGGCTGGTTTACTCATCCTCAGAGTATGTGCCTTTCGAATTAAGATTTTGGAGTGTATAGGAACCTTTGTGCAAGAGCACACATGCTAATTGTTAGCGGAGCTTGAGTTTGAAATTTTGAAGTGACAACCTAGTTTACGCGACTTGCATTAATGGTGAATTTCTCACTTTAAGTACATAGAAAGTTGTTTGTTTACTCATTGCATGTGAATTTAGAGTGATTAGAGAGAAGATTGAGCCTTGGAAGTTTTTGTGAAGTTTTGGAGATTGAACTATCAGTGTTTGCATTGCATTTGGTCGGTTGTAGAAACCCTAGCTCATTGCACCGATTTGGAAGCTGTCAGATTGTCTCAAAGTTCAGTTGGAAAGTGATTAACAAGTAAGTCATTGCCACTCCCATTTTTGATGATGTCACTGAGAAGAAAATATATGTTTTCAATAGGCACCCATTTAAATCAACCCCAGATGATTTAGAGGGAGCTTTCTCCTACATGCCTATGGGCATCATGCATGTGGAAGACATAAGGACTTACATCTACTATAAGAAATAACCTATTAGACTAGATAGGTTAAGGGTGCACATGGATACCATGTCGAAACAAGATAAAACATTCATGGATGAATACACCAAATGTAATGATCACCCTATTGTTGATTATGCTATGACATGAATTCTATGAGAGATAATGGATAAAGATCTTATTGAGCAAAATCCATGATGATCTATTTTGGATTGGAGATGTTCTAGTAAGAATCACAAGTGATCTAATACATGAGATGACAAGCCTTTCTAGGATAGGCATCATCCTTCCAGTGGGCAAGGATGTCAGGAAAATGGTAGAGAAATTATGTAAGTCAAGGAACAATAGGCATGACATGACTATTGAGTCGATTGAGCAAGCAGACATCAAATTGATATCAATGATACTGGGTTATAGATTTCATCACACCAACAGGGTGAATAGTGTGTTTGCAGGCACTATTCTAGTAGCCATCAAACTAGTAAAGGGATATGGAGAGTTCAACTTGTGTGAGATCTTGCACGCACAATTGATAGATAACATCAAAGCTATCAAACATGACAAAACAAATATATTCAGGTTTGGGTCCCTAATCATCTATATGTACCTTCATATAGTTGGAAGAGTTTTAGATTTATATTTGGACAATTCCATTCCAAAAATGCCTTAGATATCCAACAAAGCATCCATAGAAAGCACACTAAGAGACTATGTCACATTGGAATTGAAGACCTTTAGAGATAAGATGCAGATGCAGTATAGGATTCTTGAAAGCATTGTAGAGAAATATAAGGATATAATATGCTTTATGGTGGAGACTGATACTACATGTATGGAAGCTATTGAGCCTAGAACTAAGTGAATTCATCCACTTGGGTATGAGGTAGAGGAACAAGTTCTTGAAGCTTATGCATAGGTACTTCTATCAACCCCCAAAGATCCTAATGAACCTAGGTGGGGAACCTATGAGGAAAAGACCAGAAAACTTAACAGTGTAGCAACTAAAAGAAAGGTTGCAAAGGACACTTCTGAGATCTTGAGAATATATGGTGTGTCTCAAGTAGACCTTGATAAAGAAAGGGATGAAAAGATTGCCCTACAATTGAAAAGCGCAGTAGCAAAAGAAGAACAAGAAGATCCTAAGTTGAAAAAGATGAAAACTGAATTAGATGACAGTCAGAAGGGTAAAGAAGATAATACTCCTTTTGCACCCAAGATATTATTGACCTTACCACTCCTCTAGAGTATAAGCAAATAGTCAAGAGGAAGAAAGAAGCTAGCACTAGTCATCCATCCTCATGAGCTACAAGGAGTAGGAAAAACATTCAAGCACCTCCTAAGGCAGGATTTAGACCAAGCCTTAAAGTTTTGAGCACAAGAATTATTGATGAGGGTAGAATTGATCAAGTAGGGAAGTATTATGATACATATAATGAGATTGACAAATCAGAAATACATAGTATGATTGTCAAACATATGATCAAGTTCAAGAAGATAGTCCTTGAGTTGAAAACCTCTATTCCAGATAAAGTATGGGATATTTTAGAATACCAAAAGAGAGAAGAAAATAAAGAGGGTCTAAGGATCAGAGAAAAAGTATTAGAAGATACTCTGCCTGTATGTTCTAAAGAAGAAGAGGCACTAATATTAAATTTGGTGAAGTTGCACTTAAGGAAAAAGATGAGAACTCTTCACATTATGACCAAAGACTATGAGCTGATAACGAAGGAAATAGAGAAGGCCTTTGAAAAAGTGTTATTAGAACAAAAAATAAAACCACCTACTACGCCGATCACTCATGCACCTAGTAAGAAAGACAAAGAAGTAGAGACCTTCAATATACTAGTGACAGGTCCTCAGGACTCAACACCCATAGAAGAAACTCAAACAGCAGCAAAAAAGTATGCGCCCATCTTAGAATCACACAAAGGAACCACTATTAGCATAGATAATGTGGAGATAGCCATGTCAGCTACTGATAAGGATTTGGAAAAATTTGAGGAAGCATTTGTTAGTACTGAAGAAGCTGAAATCTTATGCAGCAATACACCTCCCACTCAACAAGAATAAGTACTCATAGAAGATGTATCTGATAAGAAAGAAGAAGATACTTATGTTGATCTTGCAAAGGTAAAACAAGAAGTGATAGATATCACTCCCATCACTCCCTCCTCAGCATTGTTGTCATGTTTGACACTTGACACAAGTAGTTTGGAGTCTTGGAAAGAAGAAGACCTAATTAAGTTCAACATCCTGGCTATGGAAAAGGAAAAGGAGAAGAAAGTCATGAGAAATCCTCTCCTTGTGGAATCAGTGAATATTTTGAATAGTTTGCTGCCAGAGGATAAGAAAGTGCTAAAAGTACATTCGGTTGATGATGTGAGTTCAGTCCTCTCACAATTTAAAAACAATTTTTCTAGCCTAGAAGAACCTATGTCCATAGTAGCAAAAGAGAAGTACTTAAAGAAGAGACTCAATGAACTAATGAGAAAATTTGCACTAGACTTGAAATCTCTTAAGTTTGGTCAAGCATCCTTGATAGAATTTGCTGATGAAGGAACAAGGATCATTGCAGCATGCATGGATCAAGACAAGATCACTGATGCTCACTTCAAGAAGATAAAAGAGGCAGAAGAAATGATTAAGCAGGTAAAGAATTTAGTATCAGACACATCCACTGATGTGAACATGTGCAACAATGTCTACCAAGGACAGATAGACAAGATTGAGAAGGAAGAAATAGAGATAACCAGAATAAGGTCCAGACAGACTCAGTTGAGGAATGGTCTTGCACCCTCTTTAGACATCCTCAATCAGAATATAAAGGAGATTGATGCCACCATGGTAACTTATGATCATGGTCCCATCAGTGACTTGGAGAAGATGGAGAAGCTTCAATATGCATTATGCACCCATCTCCAGATAGTTAACTCTCTAATAACCTTTTGGAAGAAGGAGATCTAGAACCTCAAGATTACATATCCAAATGTTTTCCCTTAGTGAGTATGTGTAGATATAGTTTTTTGATGCACCTTTTTCATTAATGTCAAAGGGGGAGTTGTGTATAAAATATGGAGTATATATATGTATAGGAGATATAAGATTATGTATAAAAATGTATAGAAGACAAAATTTTTTGTGTAAAGGAACAATTAGCAACTTGGCCATATTCCTTTGTTGCCATTAATGAAAATGGGAGAGATTGTTGGCAAGTTGTCTATACTAAAGTATATGACTTGATATAGTGTTTTCATTATGGCAACAAAGTCATATAGCAGATTGGAGTCAGTGCACTTAGTGTAAAGATAAAAAAAAATTAAGTGTTGAAGATTGGACAGTGTACAGAGTTCCTACAGCTCAGAGCATCAATGCACATGTGTTCAGATGAATTATGGTATGCACCCTAGAAGTTAATCTTTTTAGACTATACTTATGCTTAGTCTAAGAGTGCATAAGTAGATATGCAAAGATGTGAAAGATACAATCAGTTGAAGTTACACAGCTAGTGTGTGCCAGTAGAGAACAAAGCATGGAGCCGAAAGTTAGATTTTTGGTTTGCGATTATAATTTAATGTTGTAAAGGCCATGTGCCCATTTTATTTAGGTTTATGACATGTTTATATGTATAATTGTAAGCACACTTAAGCCAATTCATTTGGAAGCATTGTTTATAATTAGTTATAGGGCTGACCTAATTATTTTGTTTGTATGAGCATATAAATATAAGATGCACCCATTGTATTCAACATGGAAGTCAGAAGAGAGTTGTGATAAGAAGAGTAGAGGTATGCGAAGATACCATAAGATGTATTAGAGCTTTGCTAGAGGTCAAAGCATTAGCACACCAAAGGAACTGATCTGACAAGAAGTGTCACAGTGACAGTTCACCTGCAGATATAGTGTGTATTTGAAATCATAAGGTTGTAGGCTTCACCATTTGAGTAGTGAGCTCTAGGATAGTGAGTCCACTCTGCTAACAAGGATCATTATAAAAGACTCCTAACAGGGTCTGAGCCTTAATGAGGTCTACTGTACTTAAAGCATTGTAAAGCTACTCCTAACAGGGTAAAATATCTTCTAACAAGGATCACAAAACACTAGTGCATAATATTAGTGGGTATCAAGTCCCACCGGGGTTTTTACCTATTTGGGTTTCCCCATAACCATATTGGTGTCATGTGTTGATTTCATGTTTCATGTTTATATGAATGTTTATTTCAGTACTTAAGCATTTAAAGTTCACAATAAAGATTAAAGGGAAAAGTTAAAATACAATTAACACTGATTCACCCCCCCCTCTCAGTGTTCCCATTCCTAACAGTTTGTGCTTTCACTGATGCAATGTTAGATAAAGTAGTGAACTCACTATAAAAATCTTTAATTACCTCTCTTTCTTTAACTTGCAGATCAACTTCACTAACTTCAGTAGATATAACACCTTGAAGATTATTTGTTACCTCAAGTAGTGATCCTTCTAGGCCCTTTACTTTCTTGTTCTTTCCAATTATCTTATTGAGGGATGAGATCAACTCTATTTGATCATCATCATCAACTTTAGCTCCTAATACTAAATCAATGGGTGACTTTGATGAACTTTTGGTTGTGACCTTCTATGGTGTGACTATTTGAATGTGCTGAGGTATAATCTATGTAGGCTTTACCTCTTTACCTTTACCTTGTTTCTCTTACACTGCTTGTATAGTGACTTATGTTTGTGTCTCCTCTAATGCCTTTATCTCCTCTTGCTTATCCTCTCCTTTTTATTCTTCCACATCTTCTTCCTCATGTTCTTTCTCATTCACCATCTCTCCCAAATTTCCAACATCCTCTCCTTGATCTTTAAAGGGATGTGTTGATCCCTAAAGTTTTGTTGTCTATTAGTGTCTTACACTTAGTCATTTTCTAGGAAATTTTGGTCCGTCATCACTGTGACTGAGTCATCATATATAGGCTAGTCATGTATTATGTACATTTATCGGGTAGTAGTCATTGTCAAGGAAAATAGTGGTCACCGAGTACTTTTGTATTAGCTGAGTCAGTTGTTGCCGAGTTATGTAAAGAAGACAATGTCAAACATCAAAATTTAAGGAACAATGAATGCCAAGTGAGACATCCAATGCTGAGCAAGCTAGAAGTGACATATGTTTTTGTTAGGAATAGTCCCAAGAGATAACTATGAGGGGGGGGGGGGGGTGAATCAGTTATCTACAAGTTTCAATTCTTTATCCAATTAAGTATACTTAAACATAAAGCATAAATACAATGAAAGAATACATGAACACAACACCAATATTTTGGTTATGGAGAAACCCAAATAGGTAAAAACCCTGGTGGGAATTGACACCCACTAATATTCTGCACTAGTGTATTATGATCCTTGTTAGAAGATCCTTAACCCTGTTAGGAGTTCCTTTACAATATATTTAGTAGAGTAGACCTGGTCAAGGCTCAGACCCTGTTAGGAGTCTTTTACAATTTTCCCTATTAGGGGAGAGGATGCACTGTCTGAGAGCTCAATGCTCAAAGGGGCGAAGGCTAAAACCTTCTGAATAATAGATGCACACTATATCTAGATCTGGGTAAGCTATGCTTTGGCCTGATATCTAGATCAGTTCCAATGTATAGCACAAATACTTTACTTGGTCACATAGACCTTCTTCTGATGGCTCAACACTTCGCACACTCTGCTATGCTCTTCTTAATCAACCATGAGCCACACTCAAGCAATCACAAGTGACTACCTATAAATATCTTTCCTCTAAATGATATAATCAAGTCAGCCTATTAGAAAAACCTTGAAATCTTATTAGAGAAACCATAAAAAACTTTGATAAACATTATGTCAGCTCTACTATGCACGCAACATAATCTGGGACCTATCTAATAAGATAATTGTAGACGCACGCTACACACTGTTGGCTCTACCAAAACAACTATATCTTTCTCCTCAAGCTGAATTACTTCATGCGCTCTTAACCAAACATCAATAAATCTTCTCTAAGCTTAACTCCAAGGGTTCATACCAAAAAGATAGGTGCAACTCTAGAGCCAATAAAATTTCTGTCGGCTCTTCTGAATAAACACAAGAAACTGCTACTAGTGAATAGTGACTGCATAACTTCACTTATAGTAAATATCAGACTATGCATCCATGACTAAAACATCAATGACATGTCTTCAACATCTATCCAAGTGTGCAAGACCCCATGATAACTATATGGACAACCATACACAGAACACTGCCTGTTACTCTGTCAAGAACACTACTGACACAAGCTACTATATAATTGTCTGTACTAATAGTTAACCTCTGCAACCATGATATCATTCTGATATCATGTCCATGTTACATATATTGAAATCTTACTACATAATACTTCTATGCATGCTACTTTCCATATGTTGTCATCAATGACAAACATACAGTCAGTATTGGCCTGCTGGGAAATCTCCAACAATCTCCCCCTTTGGCATTTATGGCAACATGTGTAATGAAAAACTACCACCAACCCAAATGAATATTTATTTTATCAAATTCTTCATTTCCTCTTCAAAACTCCCCCAAAGATGAATCCTCCATCTGCTGCAATATTTTTCAACATTCCCCATTTCCTCAACTGCACTACTGTCATAACTGAATATTGCTCCCCCTTAGTATATTACTCCTCCTTTTTTACTTCTATTTTTCATGAATCTATATATTACTCCCCCTTTGACATCAATGGTAAAGGGCACCATTCATTTTAAGCACCAATACTACACCTGAGGTAGAGTAGTCAACCTTCCATCAGTCCCTAAGGACTGATGCATTTCCTTCTTTCTTCTAAGCAGAATCAGGGAAGGGAATTACTCCCAACTTCTCCCTGAGATACTCAAAAGTATCCTTTGGCAAGGGCTTTGTGAATATGTCTACCAACTGATCTTTGGTACTCACATAGTCTAGCTTGACTTCTTTCTCTGCCACTTTCTCTCTTAGGAAGTGATACTTGATCTCAATGTGCTTTGTCTTTGCATGCATCACAGGGTTCTTTGACATATTGATAGTGCTAGTGTTATCAAAGTGAATAACAATAGGATAATCAATCTGAATTCAAAAATCCTTTATCATTTGTTTGATCCAAACAATTGTAGAAAAATTCAAGGCTACTGCAACATACTCTACTTCTGTTGTTGACTAAGAAATAAAATTTTGTTTATTGCTTGTCCAAGTGACAATTCTATCACTAAGAAACACTTCTCCACCTGATGTACTCTTTCTATCATCAACACATCCTACCCAATCTACATCAGTGTACACAAGAAGCTCAACATTTTATGAATTAGGATACCATAGACCATAATCTATAGTTCCCTGCAAGTATCTGAATATTATCTTTACTGCCATGAGGTGACTTTGCTTAGGTTCTGCTGCAAATCTTCCAACTATGCTAACTGCATTGGAAATATCAGGTCTAGTATGAGTAAGATATATGATTTTACCAATCATAAACTTGTACAATGTTGTATCCACTACTGGTGAGTCATCTTCTTTTTTAAGCTTGCATCCAGTGATCATAGGTGTTCCTACTAGCTTGCAATCATCCATCTTGAATTTCTTCAGTATCTCTTTCACATACTTGGACTGATTAATGAAAATTCCTTTTTCTATCTACTGCACATTTAGTCCCAAAAAGTATTTGATAGGACCAATCATACTCATCTCAAATTCACTCTGGATTTCTTTGGCAAATTCTGCACTTAGTTTGTCATTACCTCCAAAGATAATGTCATCAACAAATATAGCTACAAGTAGTAGACCTTCAGATGTCTCTCTAATGAATAGATTACAATCTACTACTGCTTTCTTGAATCCAATATTTGTTAGATATCCATCTAGTCTCTCATACCATGATGTAGGGGCTTGCTTAAGTCCATAGAGGGCCTTCTTTAGTCTACATACCATATCAAGTCTATTTGATAAGGTCAATCCTTCTAGCTGATCAATGTATACTTCTTCTTTCAAATCTCCATTCAGGAATGCCTACTTGACATCCATTTGATATACTTTGAAGTTTTTGACTGTAGCATAAGCTAGAAATAACTTAATAGCTTCTAATCTACTGACAGGTGCAAATGTGTCTGAATAGTCAATGCCTTCTCTTTGCGTATATCCCTTACATACTAACCTTGCTTTATTTCTTACTATTATACCATCTTCATTCATCTTGTTTCTGAATATCCACTTTTTTCTAATCACATCTTAACACTAGGTCTTGGGACCAGTTCCCAAGTGTCATTCTTAATAATCTGATCAAGTTCTTCTTTCATAGCATCATGCCAATCTAAATCATTACATACATCTTCAACACTTAAAGGTTCAATTTGAGATAGTAAACATACCGCTTCACTGCTAGCTAAGTTCTTTTCTTGTGATCTTGTTAAGACTTTTCCGCTCTGATCTCCACTGATGTCTTTCTTGGAATGATTTCTAAATGCAAACTTTGGAACTTTAGGTGATGCTGACTCATCAGCCTTAGGAGTACCTTCTTCACTTGTCTCAGGGTCATTGAATAACACATCAATACTGTCAAAAATTTCCTCAATAACTATCTCACTAGCAGAGGGTCCGGGTTCTTCTTCAATCATGGGAGAGTAATCATGATATCTTTCTTGAACCATAAACTTTTCATCAATCTTAACATGAGCACTTTCAATGATCTTTTTCAATCTTAAATTGAAACATCTATAAGCTTTACTTTTAGTAGAGTAACCAAGGAAAATACCTTCATCACTTCTTGCATCAAACTTTCCTACTACTTCATCCCTCTTGATGTAACACTTGCTTCCAAAGATTCTAAAGTATTTTACTGTGGAAACATTACCAAACCATAGCTCATATGGTGTTTTGTTAGTGTTATGCCTCAATTGAATTCTATTGATGGTGTAGACTGTTGTATTGACTGCATCTCTCCAATAGTGTGTGCAACTTTTCCTTCTATCATAATGGTGCACATTGTATCAAGGATGATCCTATTTCTTCTCTCTACAATTCCATTCTACTGATGGGTTCTAGGTGCACTTAACTATCTCTTTATCCCATGTTCTTCGTAGTACTCATAGAATCTATCAGAGGTGAATTCTCCTCCTCTATCCAATATCAAACATTTTATCTTTAGTCCAGATTCATTCTCAACCTTAGCTTTGAATATTTTAAACTTCTCAAATGCTTCTGACTTATCTTTCAAGAACACAACCCACATCATCCTAGTATAATCATCAACAAACAAAATGAAATACCTTTCAACATAGTATGATCTTGTTTGAGTTGGACCACATAGGTCTGTATGAATCAAATCCAACTTGCTCTCTACTGAATTTTTCTTACTCCTGAATAAATTTCTCACATGCTTTCCCATCACACATTTGCTGCATATAGTATCAACTAGTTTTTCTATGCTAGGTATATCTCTTACTACCTTTACATTGCTTATCTTTACTATGTTATCAAAATTTATATGACATAGTCTTCTATGCCACAACCAACTGTCATCAACTTTAGCAATAAAACAACTTGCTTCTGAATTGAGTTGGAAAACATTACCTCTTGTCTTTGAGCCTGATGCAATCATAACACCATCCTTGTTGTTAATAAGGCATTTGTCATATTTGAACTCCAACTGATAAACTTTTCCAAGTAACTGTCCAACACTAAGAAGGTTATGTTTCAATCCATCTACATAGAGAACATCATCAGTACTATTCTTTCCATCCAAGGTGATGGATCCTCTACCAACTATGGGTTTAGGAGTGTTATTTCCAAATCTAACCATGCCACCATTGTATTTGTCCAGATGAACAAATCTTTCTTTATCACCTATCATGTGATGTGAACAACCACTGTCTATAATCCAGTCTGTCCTTATATCGGCTTGTGAAATCAATGCTAGCTCTTGATTCTCTTTCTTATCTTTATGAACTATCTTATTATTCATTTTTTCTATAATAGTAATGAATCCAATTTTTTCTTCACCTAATTCATCATCTAAAACTCCATCTCCAGCATAGTGGCATTCTTTAGAGTACTTAGGCATGTAATCCTTTTTGAACTTTCTAGCTCTAGTAGGACACTTAGATGCAAAGTGACCAATCTTATTACATGAAAAGCACTTAAATGGTAACTGACCTTCACATTTTATTTTTCCTTTCTTTTCTCTTTTGGAAATCATAGAAATGAAATCATCTAATGTTTTCTCTTCATCATCATCATAAAAATTACTAGAAGTGTTTGCAGATTTCTTACCATGAATTGTTGCTTTGAAGGCTGTCTCACTCTTTGGTTCTATCTTCAATCTTGAAATCTCAAAAGATGAGATTTTGATGATCAAGGTCTCTCTCTTGAAATTATATGTAATTTTCATGGTCTCATCAAGGATGTTGATCTTGCTTTCATATTCTAGAGTGAGAGTAGTCATTAGCTTGTCCATAATGTCCTCCTCTGAAATCTCTCCACCATTGTTTCTAATTCTAGCAACTGCTTCATTAATCCTTTAATTGTAAGCTCTAATATTTTCTTTAGGAAGCATCTCTAATGCATTGTATCTTTTCTTCCATGTCTTTCTACATGCATCCTTTTCTTGTTTGTCTCCTTCAAATATGTCTTCTAGGTGCCTCCATATTTTGTGGGCTGTATCGACCTTTTTTATTTTTGAAAACTCACCATCAGATAGAGCACTGATAAGAGCTTCTTTGGATATTGCATTTTGATGAAATAATTCCTTTTTCCTATCATTAGCATCATCCTTTGTAAAGTATTCTAAGGTGGGAATCTTGGCTTCTTTGATAGTTACATCAAAAACTTCAAAAGCAATGCACTGCAAATGGGTCACCATCTTGTTCTTCCAATCAAGATAATTCTCTCCATCAAACTTAGGACTTTCTTTCTTGAAGTATGCCATCTGATCAACCTCAAGTTATTAAAATTTCTCTCCGAGGCACTTGGCTTTGATACCAATTTTTAGGAATAGTCCCAAGAGATAACTAAGAAGAGGGGGGGGGGGGGGTGAATCAGTTATCTACAAGTTTCAATTCTTTATCCTATTAAGTATACTTAAACATAAAGCATAAATACAATGAAAGAACACATGAACACAACACCAATTATTTTGGTTACGAGGAAACCCAAATAGGTAAAAACCCTGATGGGAATTGACATCTACTAATATTATGCACTAGTGTATTATGATCCTTGTTAGAAGATCCTTAACCCTATTAGGAGTTGCTTTACAATATATTTACTACAGTAGACCTGGTCAAGGGTCGGACCCTGTTAGGAGTCTTTTACAATTGTCCCTATTAGGGAAGAGGATGCACTGTCTAAGAGCTCACTACTCAAAGGAGCGAAGGCTACAACCTTCTGAATAATAGATACACAATATATCTGGATCTTGGTGAACTGCGCTTTGACCTACTATCTAGATCAGTTCTAATGTATAGCAAAAATACTTTACTTGGTCACATAGTGTATGCACCCTAAAATGGTCGCCTAGACTTTGGGCCCCATTTCTACAATTTACCAAATCCTTGAATCAATATTTTCAAATATCAACAATATCAATTATATCAATTTCCTTGATCAAATCATAATCAATTCAATATTTCCTAAGGTTTGAGCCTTATTTAATTTAAAAGAGAAAAAAAATATTAAAAAAATCTTATTTAATTAAGAGAACATGCTCCCTTTTAATTAATTAAAAATCTCTTTTAATTAAATAATAAAATCACTTTATCCTAAGCCTTTATTTAATTAAAAGGAATTTCCTCCCCTTTTATTTAAATAAAAAATCCCCACTTTTCCTCTTATCCTATGTTGCACAAATAAAGAATTATTCTTATTTTATAAAAAGAGAAAAAGAACTTTTTGTCTCATATGGACATAATGTCAACTCCTATTTTCCTATTGGAGGATATTTGTGCGCAAGGATCAAGCTTCTATTTTTCTCCACTGTTGATTAAGTCTTTTGCCTTTTAATCTCAATGGTCCATTTTCATCTCATTCTCTATAAAAGAAGAGCTCTCTTCCTCATTTTCATATCTTAAGTTTTCATGCTAATGTTATGCTACATGTTTTTTTAGGTCATTTGGAGCTCTTTGAAGACATTCTTGCATTCAAGCTTTGAAGACATTGTTGTTGCATTTCATTTAGCTTATTTTCTTACATCTTAGTTGCATTATCATGGCATATTAGCTTAGATTTCCTTTTATGCAATAGATTAACTTGCATTGTCATATAGATTTGCATTGCATTGCATGCATTTGGTTTCATTGGAGATATTGGCATTCTTGCCCTTGTTTTCATTGTGAATCTCTCATTGTGTGGTTGACTAGCAAGGTCATGAGTTTATAGCTCTAGCTGAGAGCAATTTTACAAATCTTGCAACTCCATGCATAGAGAGCTATGGATCAATTTGTGAGGGCTCATTATTGAGTTTTCTTGCATGTAAAGATTCATAGAAGTGTGGTCACATTTTCACCATACACATAGACCTTCTTCTGATGGCTCAACACTTCACACACTCTGCTCTGCTCTTCTTAATCAACCATGAACCACACTCAAGAAATCACAAATGACTACCTATAAATATCTTTCCTCTAAATGATATAATCAAGTCAGCCTATTAGAACCACCTTGAAATCATATTAGAGAAACCATAACAAACTTTGATAAACATTTTGTTAGCTCTACTATGCACGCACACTACACACTCTCAGCGCTACCAAAATAACTATATCTTTCTCCTCAAGCTGAATTACTTCATGCGCTCTTAACTAAACATCAATAACTCTTCTCTAAGCTTAACTATAAGGGTGCATACCCAAAATATAGGCACAACTCCAGAGCCAATAAAATTTCTGTCAGCTCTTCTGAATAAACACAGGAAACTGCTACTGGGGAATAGTGACTGCATAACTTCACTTATACTAAATATTAGACTATGCATCCATGACTAAAACATCACTGACATGTCTTCAACATCTATCCAAGTGCGCAAGGCTCCATGATAACTATACAAACAACCATCCACAGAATACTTCATGTTACTCTATCAGGAACAATGCTAACACAAGCTGCTATATAATTGTTTGTACTAACAGTTAACCTCTGTGCCCATGCTATCATGCTGATATCATGTCCATGCTACATATACTGAAAGCTTACTACATAAGACTTCCACACATGCTACTTTCCATATGTTGTCATCAATGACAAACATACAGTTAGTACTGGCCTGTTGGCAAATCTCCAACAATTTTTTTTATGGCACAAACACTTAGGTAAACTATTTTGGCTGACATATGTATTTTGTTTACTATTTTTTGAGGAAATCACAGAGGTGATTACGCTCCTATTTTGTAATCATTGATCCCTATGTATTACATGGAACCAATTAGAATAAGGGAAAGGTTAAGTGGAAAAAGGAATATTCTAGATTGTAGATCTTGAATCTTGGAGGAAGTTAGTTTTCTATATAAGATAAGATATAGACCCTAAAACATAGTATGAGAGGAAGGAAGAAGAATAGAGAGAATATCTTTAGATCAATGAAGTATTCTGATAGAGTTCAATGACTGAGTTGAACAAAGCTAAGTAGTGAAGAGAAAAACAAAGATATACTTGATAGTTGAGATCAGATATACTGGAAGGAGAAGATTTGTAATTAGCATCATAGTGCAGACCAAAGGATCATGTACTGAGACATTTTAACAGGTGTATCAATTTAACTCTTTTAACGGAGTGGTTTTAACAGACCTTAGTAAATCTCTTAACCAAGTGCTTACTTAGTTGTAAGTCTGAAATCTTTTTGCAAGGTAGATTGTATAAGTCTTAAAGCTCTTAACAGGGAAGACCCCTCATAGGGTAGATCATATTTTGTGATCAAATTTGTAGCCCTGACAGGAAAAATTTATACTGCAGTAGTGAAGATTTGTGGGTGTCATCCCCACCCCGGTTATACCTCTCAAGGGTTTCTGGGTAAACAAAATCATGGTGTTATGTGTATGTTCTTGAGTGGTGTTTAGCTTATTAGATCCTTTACATTGTTGAAGTTTATGTTAATGCTATGCAAGGTTTCATTATTGATAAAATGACTAAATTAGTGATATCTTATTCACGCCCCTCTAAGTATCACATTTTCCCAAAAGATTCCAACAATTGCTATCAGAGCTCATTCTCCTATAGAAGTCTAACCACTTGTGAGATAATGATCTTGAGATGGAGGTTTATAAGTTGGGAAAAATCATAGAGAATCAAAAGATTGACATTTATCTTGCATTACAACAAGTTGAAGCAACTAGAGGTGAACTGAAGAAATCCATAAGCAGGAGAAGAGAGATTGCTATTCAACAGAATGAAACACAGTATCAAGAAGAAGATGTTACTGGACTATTTGATAGTGGGAACTCTATAGAAAGTGAAAAAGCCATAAAAGAACTGGTGGAGAAAAACAATATACTGAATGAGGACATCAAAAATCTGAAGAGAGAACAAGAAATTCAATCTATGAGACTCTTTGAAGTAGTTGAATAGAAAAAGAAAATAGAAGAAGACAAGACAATGGTAGAAGAATACAAAAGAAAAATGTCAATGAGACTTGATGAAAATAAAAATGACATACAAAGGTTGACTAACAATAAACTAGACATGGTAAATCAACTACTACTAGTTAATCAAGATTTGGGCAGGAAAGATGTGGAACTCAACAATATGAGATCATAAAATAATCAACTGAGGAATGAATTGAGAGCTGAAAAGGAAGTTAATGAAAGGATGAACAAACCTAACGAAGTTGTAAGATACTTTCAAGATCTGTTAAGGTCACCTAGAATATCTAGTGAGACATCTGGACTTGGACTTAATGAGAAATCATCAGAGGAAGGAGAATCATCAAAGAGTGGAGAACAAAGAAGTGCAAAACCAAAAAAACAAAAAGCCCACATGCCATCACTGTGGAAAGCCATGACATATAGCATAAACATCTACAAAAGAAAACATGGTAATTCTGATCCTTAACCTAAATTTAAAGGACATTGTTTTAACTATAAGAAATATGGACATTAGGCACAAGAATGCAAGACAAAGGTGAGTAATCTACCTACCTCACTGAAATTTCAAGGTCATTGTTTCAATTTTTAGAAGTATGGACATAGAGAACTTGAATGCATATCAAAACCTAAATGGACATCAAATGAATAGACCAAGTCATCGAAGAAGGGTAACACATACAATTGGGATTACAACACTTGGTAGAGTTGTCATTACTATGGGAAATATGGGCACATTGGAGTAAATTATCTGAAGACAAATTTTAGAGGTAAATTGAAGAGATGGATGAATGGAAGTATGGTATGCTACAAATGCAACAAGATAGGTCATCTAAAGAAATATTGTAGATCACCCATACCAAGCAATGATCAAAACAAGAATGAAGAAATCATTAAACAAATGAGAAATCAGATGAACAAATCTTGGAAGAAGAAAGAAGAGGGAAGCACTAGTGAATCCAGTGCACCTGAGGTCACGCAATACAATGGATCAGGTGATCACACCACTTCTAACTAAGAAAAGAAGGTATTTATGGAGCTGAGTCCCACAATTTTTTCATCTTATATCAGTTCCTAACATATGTTGAGAAAATTCCATATCTGCATAGATTAAAATGCACTAGGACAGATTTGAGCAAAGTGAAATAATTCACATTTGATGTCGAGCATTAGTGTTTTAGTCTATAGTGACTGAGTCACCAATGTATGTCGAGTACCTGTGATATATGAGATGTGATGTACATTGAGCTGTAACCAAATGGTTGCATCGACTGAGCTTATGTTAGCTGAGCTTAACATGAGATTTTTGAGATAGTTGTATCTCACCTAGAAAGTGTACGGATCATTAAATAAGCCCTATTCCAACTGTTTGAAGTCTATAAAGTGGGAAGTTACCATTTATTTAATTTCACCAATGAATTGAAAATTTATAAGAGCAATTCAGAGTGCGAGTAACCAACATGATTAAGAAGTGGGATTATAGTAATCTTCACAACGTGCCATCGACAAAGCATCTGAAGAACACTTGTGCAAGGTACCTAATTGAGTGAAATTCTATCATATTTGAATATTTAAAATTATGAAATGGCATCATCATCATCAAATGAGATGAAGAAGAAAGGAAAGGAGTTTTTCAACATTCAATTAGTAAGGAATGAGGCCTGTAAGTCACAAAAATTTTAGGTCGTTCCAGGGAGAGCGATCATGGGAGATCTTAATGGAGCCATGTCATTGATTCTAAAGAATTTTTTAATGACTAATGATATCCGATCATGCTACATGTGTAAGATTGGAGAGATTGGAGACTATGAACTCAGGGAAGTATATGAGAGATTATGAAGAAATTGGGTGTTGAATCCAGAACACCAGAAGGTTGTTGAGCAAGGGTTAGTTCATGCCCTTGACTTTTTGCAAAATTTCAAAGTAGATTGGATTAAGATTGTACTAAGCAAAGTACATGACATGAAGATTTGGCTAGAGGATGGACCAATTCAAATCATGAAAGACATGATTCACTGGGTAACTAGATACCCTAAACCCCCTGGTAAGAAAACCATGAGATGTCAAAGCAAGGAGGAGATTCAGGAAAATACACAAGTAGTATGGAACAAGTGCAACATGACCATTTCTACTATCACTGATCCAAAGATTGAATTTGTAGTAAGGGTGATAGCACAAAAATTCTACCAGTCAAGTCGGTTGGATAGTGTCCCATGCATGGCAGTGGACCAAGCTTGGAAAATTGTTAAGAAGGATCACACCTATGACCTTGTTGAGCTCCAACTAACTCAACTTGTCGAGAACCTTACATCAATTCACAAAGAAAATAATTCAATGTGTAAGTTTGGTTCCCTACTTGTTTGTCTATTCTTCTTTATTTAGAAAATTTTTCCTACTGTTGGTGGAGTAGTATGGGACAAGGCTAGGCCAGTTACAATTTTGATAAATGATTTTATCAGTCAAATGGGAGATAATTTTGAGAGCATAATGGAAAATTACTTTGTAGAATTTAAGAAGAAAATGAGGAAGAGAAGTAGGATTCTTGTATCCCTAGTAGGGAAATAAAAATAGGACATATGTTTCCTAGTGGACACAAAACTCACATATGCTCAAGCTACAATACCAAGGGTATCATGGCTTATGCCATTACCTTATGAGGTAAATATTGATGAAACCATAATAGAAATCTCAACCTTACTAGCCGAGGAAGTTGACAAGAAGGTTACTTATTTTAGAACCTATGAGGAAGGAAAGGCTAAGATAACCATGGGACTAAAGTCTTCTACCATGGAGAGGAAGAGGAAATAGATAGTGAAAAACCTAGAAAAGATGATAGGAGAAAGAGAGGAAGATGCACCTCTAGAATTGACCTAAGGTCTAGGAGAAGACAAATCTGATGAATCTAGTGAAAGTGAAGAATAGGAGAAGGTAGTAGTGAATAAAGGAAAGAAGGAAGTAATTATCGAGCCTATGAGAAAGACAATACATAAACTAAAGCCTATCTGATCACCAGTTCTAAGCCCAAGAACTAGGGTATTCTCTACAACTGTAGCTTCTAAGACACAAAAGAAAACCCCTACATCAGAGAAGAGAAAAAATGTTCAACCTAAGGCTATACCGAGCCAATTAAGGAAGAAGCCAAGAAGAAAACTAATTTTGGCTAAGGATGATGAGGAAACAGAGAGTGGTGAGGAAACAAAGAAAAAGTCACTAGTACAGAGAAAAGCACTGACTGTGGATGAAATATGCCACAACATCAAGAGCTCTAATGGTCTAGTAGGTTTTAAATAGATAAAATTTTAAATATGAGTATAGAGGACAAGGAGAAAGTTGAAGAAGAAATACTTGAAATGATATGCACATTCAAGATGGTACCACTACAAATGGCTAACTTAATTCGAAATGAGCTATATCAAACACTAGCACAAAAATGGGATTACACCCTTAGAACATAAAAGGAAATCAGGGAAAGCACACTAGCCCAAGTGACACCAGATTTGTCCCCTATGTACATTAAGCAATATATTGAGTAGTATATGAATAGATTCATTCCTAAGCTCAGGGCATACTCCATCCTTCAATACAAGGTTGAAGATGTGGTAGAACAAAGTAAAAGTGTATGGAAGATCATTTTTGGTCTTATTATTGATAAAAGCACACAAAAGGAAGCTAGCACAACTAGGGGAGTTGAGCTAGATAATAAGGAAGATGTTAGTGAACCACATATTTAGGAGGAAGAAGCTCCAAAGGTAGATAAATGTGAAAAGATAGCTGAAGTAACAATATTTAACATCACTGAGGATACCCAAATGAAAACTTAGGTATTGATTGAGGAAGAAATACAAGCCAAAGCAAGAAAGGATACATCTTTTCTGAGTAGTAATCATGTATTATTACAAGTCATAGACTATCCATAAATTGAGGATACATCAACTACCAATCCACACAAAGTTACAGTTGACACGATAGTCGGTCGTAGCCCTACCGAGGAATAGGACAAGTCAGTATCTACATCTGCCATATTCAAATAATGTTTTGTAATTGGAGCCCTAAGTTTTGTAAATGTATATATGTATTAGAGTATATGTCAAATCAGGAAGTCTTATATGTACAAATGTAAATCTTTTTGTTTTGTAAGACCGAGTTAAGTTTTAGGGGGAGTATTTTATATATACTTTTGTTAGTACTTAAGTACTCTTGTAAATGTAATATAAATGTCATGACAAAGTGTTTTTGCCACTAATGTCAAAGAGGGATATTGTTGATCCCTAAATTTTTGTTGTCTATTAGTGTCTTATACTTAGTCATTTTCTAGGCAATGTTGGTTGGTCATCACTGTGCCGATTCATCATATATAGGTTGAGTCATGTATTATGTACATTTTCCAAGTAGTAGTCACTGCCAAGTAAAACAGTGGTCACTGACTACATTTTTATTAGCCAAGTCAGTTGTTACTGAGTTTTCGAGTTATGTAAAGAAGACAAGGCCAAGCATCAAAATTTAAGGAATAGTGAATGCCAAGTGCCAGAGACATCTAGTGTCGAGAAAGCCAGAATTGACATATGTGTTTGTTATGGCACAAACACTTAGGTAAACTATTTTGGCCGAAATATATATTTTGTTTACTATCTATTGAGGAAATCACAAAGGTGATTATGCTCCTAATTATAATCATTGATCCCTATGTATTACATGGAACCAATCAAAATTAGGGAAAGGCTAAGCAACAAAAAGGAATAATCTAGATCATAGATCTTGAATCTTGGAGGAAGTTAGTTGTCTATATAAGATGAGATCTGGACCCTAAAACGTAGTATGAGAGGAAGGAATAAGAATAGAGAGAATATATTCATATCAGTGAAGTATTCTAATAGAGTTCAGTGACTGAGTTGAACAGAGATAAGAAGTGAAGAGTAGAAAAAAGATATACTTGATAGTTGACATCAAATATACTAGAAGGAGCTCTATAATCACCATCACAGTGCAGACTGAAGGATCAAGTACTGAGACATTTTAATAGGTGTATCAGGTTATATCTTTTAACATAGTGGTTTTAACAGACCTTAGTAAATCTCTTAACCGTGTTCTTACTTAGTTGTAAATCTGAAATCCTTTTGCAAGGTAGATTATATAAGTCTTAAATCTCTTAACAGGGCAGACCCATCATAGGGTAGATCATATTTTGTGATAGAATTTGTAGCCCTAATAGGCAAACTTTATACTACAGTAGTGAAGATTTGTGGGTGTCATCCCCACCCCAGTTTTACCTCTCAAGGGTTTCTAGGTAACCAAAATCATGGTGTTATGTGTATTTTATTGAGTGATGTTTAGCTTATTAGATCTTTTACATTGTTGAAGTTTATGTTAATGCTATGCAAGTTTTCATTGTTGATAAAATCAATATATCAATGATATCTGATTCACCCCCCCACCCCCTCCTCTCAGTATCACATTTTCCCAATAGATTTCCAACAAGATCTTCTTCTCTGTTAATGGTGATGCTAGTGTAATCACCCAAAAATGGTCACCTAGACTATTAGCCCCTTTGCTAGCATTATTTGCTAAAATCATCAATTGATTATTCTTGATCAAATTCTAGTCCTATCATTTATTCGATCATATTCTATGGATTAACCATCTTATCCTAGGTCTTTATTTAATTAAAAGGAATTCCCTCCCCTTTTATTAAATAAAAAGCCCCCACTTACCTTTTATCCTAAGTTGCACAAATAAAGCATTATTCCTATTTAACAAATAAGAAGAAAAGGCCTTTTTGTCTCACATGAGGCACAAAAGTCAACACTTCACTCTCATTGGAGGAGACTTGTGCATAAGGATTGCTCCCAGTTTCAAGCTCCACCCTTGATCAAATCTTTTGCCTCTTAATCTCCATGGTCCATTCATCTTTAAAAGCAGAGCTCTTTTCTCATTCTAGGATCCACTTTTTATGCTAATGTTGTGTTGCAGGTTTTCTTGGTGACATTGGAGCTTTGGAGATCTTATTGCATTCTAGTCTCATTCTAGTCTTCATACTTGCAGTGTAGCTTAGTCATGTAGGAGCACCTACTCCAGATTCAACAAGAATTCCTATGGAACCTAGGATTTCACACTAAGGTCCTTAGAGGCCTCTAGTCATGCTTAGGATAAGGGTTAGACATTGGATCTCTTTGTAAGACCATAGTTCCAAGATTGGAATTTTATAAGCCCTTGGTCTAACTAATGGTCATTAATGATCCAACACCCTAGCCATAGGTATTTTCATACTTTTCTATGTTTGGATCCATTAGGGATCATCAAAATAAGGTTAGGACCAAGTTTGGTCTTTAGATTTGCAATTTTGCAAATTAGGCAAAAGTGCTCTAAAAGTCATGCAACTTTCGAGCAACTTTCTTAATTGTTGTCAAACATACTAAACATAACTCCCAAATGGCTAGTTGGTTCAAAAAAGTTGTGTAGCAATTGGGAGTGCCTACATAAGCCCTTATAGGTGGGTGGTAGGCTATGAAGATGTAATTTGGCAATTTATCAATAAAATATCAACCATTTCCCTGCAAATCATCAAGAACAATGCCCTGGTACGGATAGGTATAGACTGGTGTGCATGATTTTTTGAGTTTGGAAGTTTTTGTGTCCAATCCACTTTTAGATGTAGTTGGTTTTGTGATCTAACTCATCCTAGATCAAAAGTTATCAAAGTTTCTTGGTTGCTTGCCCGGATTGACGGTTTCCAGCAGGTTTCCGATAGGGTTTGACCTTTTGACCCAATTCCACCATGGGAATCTAATGCCCCTTGGTGGAATGCAACCTTTGTTTATTTACTTTCATAAAATTTAGGTTAAAGGTGGATTTCTATAGGGAGGTGTGTTTTCTGCAAAGCCCTAGGTGTACAGGCCCATATGTGCACCTACAAAGTGACTTTGGATAGTCATGTTAGAAGCCGGTTGGGGATTCATCAAGACCAAATATTTTGGATTTGGATCCCTTATACATGCCCTCAGAATATACCATCATTTATTTTGGCATTGGCTTTGAGGAAGAAGCACTTGTAGTGCAAACCAGACCTAATTAGGCCTATTAGACCTGTCCTAAATTTGGATAACTCAGTGACCTCCATTTGGTTCCAAGTCCTGGTGCTTGGATATGTTCCATAAGTCCCAAAAGGGTGTCAGGATCCTCAACTTGATTCATACTTTTTTCAAAAGGATTTTCATCTAGGTTCAAAACACTAGTTTGGAAAGGCTACAAGCCAAACCCCTAGTTTGTGAAGCAACTTAGCACTATGGGTTGCTCTTGAGTGAAAGAACCATTGGAACTATAAGAATAAGACCTAAATAGGCTAGATCAATGTTTTTAGGCTACCCCTAATCTTGGTATCCATTTCATGGGGTTTGATCACTCTTTTTTTGAAGAGATCTCTTGGTGAACTTGTGTGCTTGGGTGCTTAGGACCTTGGTAAGCCTAGTGATTAGGTTACCTTGCATAGTAGGGTTGTGATAACCTTCTCTAAGCCCTTTTTCTATACCTATGATAGGTATTTAACACTTTACCCCTTCACCTTGGGTGTTGAGGGATTGAAAACTTACCATTGCTCACTGTTTGAAGGCTTCCGCTTGCCACTGCTACATCAGAGAGTATGCTCTTCACCCTTGTGGTGAGCCAAAAATCTTGACCCTCAAAGGTTGATCCACTTCTTGTTTAGTTTAGAATCCTTTAGCAGGCCTACTCTTGAGAAATCAAGAGGAATGACCCAAGTGGGGACAAGCTAATATTTGGCTATTCCGACCCACTATAAACTCAAGGCTATCAAGGACACAAAACCTTGGTAGATGTAATACTTGTCTTCACTTAGTGTGAGTACTTGTGGGATTGTGACCATGAGAAAAATGCTAAGAAAGAATGCTTAAGGTACTCTTGTGGCTATGAGGTCCATTACTTGCCACAAGGTAAGGAGTCCCTTTGGGGAGCAAGAGGGGTATTGTGAATGGAAGCCCTTATTATGAACCTTAGATAGAAGCTACCCAATTTTTCCGCTCAACATCTTGGTGCAAGGATTGATCCTAGTGGACTAACCCAAATCACCCCAAGATTTTACACTTACCATCTATGTTCATTTGGTTGTGTCATTGACATTTCCATGACAAAGCCAATATCTATTGTGGGTAACCACTTTGTGTGAGGCAGTGGGACATCAAGTGTGGTCTAAGTTATTGAGTGTTGAGCCTTTGTCCTTCTAAGCTAGCAATTACTTGAATTGTCTTCATTATGATCTAGCTGTATAAATGTTCTTGAACATCAAACATCACGGTAGTGTTCATAGGATTTTCTATTTTGATATCCCAAGTGCATGTCTTGACAAGGTTTCTTTTAACCTTGTTCAAGTGCTTTATGACACATTTGATCCCTCACTTTTTCCAAACCTATTTGTTTCCTACTATTATTGCATTTTGAACTAAGAAATTGAACTTATCAAATTACAACTTTGATTGAATTACCTTCAAAACTAGGTTTTACACATTCACTGGTCAAACATCATGCGATACTGAACATTCATCGCATCAATTTATTGAGTATTATCATGCGATACTTCATTGTTGAACTTGTATCATATGAAAGTTATACATTCTGTCACATCAAGTGCCTGGTTACTATCACACTGCTTTGTCTAAAATTTCATCTAGCTAAATTGTATCATCCTGCTATCCTGTGAACTATCGCACAAAGTCATTTTTTTATCTTACTGCTATCTGCAATCTGGAGTTGTCAAATTTAAATCTTAGTTTCTCTTAGAGTTTTCTTTCCTGTTCTTACTAGAATCTAGTCTTTTATTTGCATGATTGAGTCTGTTCTAGACTGAGAAAGATGAGTTGAAACTATTGGGTTTGAGCCTATCAAATGCTACTTTTGATCACTTGTCACACTATGGTTACCTCTCTAGCTACTTGCTAATTGAGCTCGTTGCTCATATCTTGGCTTGAGTCAATTAATTGTTGTAAGTTCTTGAGCACCTTTGATAAGCCATCTCTATTGTTCTATCTCAACAAGTGATCTTTATTAGCTTTTCTTATCTCAAAATCTAAGAAACTTTGCCTTGTTCTATTAGTCAAACAACATTTCTTTTTCATGCCGGTTACAACTCGATTTTAGTTTGAGCAAGGGAGTCACCCTCCATTCAACTATACATAGTTACCCTCTCCTACAAGACACTCACAAGTGCCAGTTAGTGATGATAGTTCTAGCCCAAATAAGTCTGAGGATTCCAAGGCCACCCCGTCATATAAAGGAGGCTTCCTTTTTTTGCATTCAAGGACCCAAAAAGCATGGATAGTGTGTCACTTACCATGATGGAACAAGAGAAATATCACCATTTGCAAGAACACTTTGATGATAGAGACAACCAAGCACACCTAGATAAAGAGTATAATAAAAGCTTAATGGATGCTGCTAGGCACATGACTTGAAGAGGAATGTCTCATGATCAAGCTGAGACTAGTGGTTATGAAAATAGACCTCTTTTTGGTACTGGTGGTAATCATGGTAACAATATGCCACCCAGGTCCCCTCCAAGATGGACTTTTGTAGAACCTTCTTCACCTCCTAGATCTCCTCCCTCTCATCATGAGGAAGAGGGAAATGATGATATTTCTAGTGAAGAACTTATGAGGTTTGAACAAGATGAAGCTTCCCAACGTTTGATGCATAAAATATTAGAGCGTAATGGAGATCAATACTTTCAATACATGACTTCTAGAGGATACAAGATCCCTCCTAATTATGATGTCCATCATATTGTTCAAGAAAGAGTTCCAACTGAATTGGACATCCTTAGAGAGGAACTACAATGAATGAACCAATGTCTTGCTTGACTTGCAATAGAAAAGGAACCTCTGAACGTCTCTTTTGTAGAATGTATTTGTGCTCTTCCCTTTGATAGGAGTCTATACATGGTCCTGTTTCCTAGGGATATTGAGATTCCCAAATATGATAAGTATGATGGAAATGGTGATCCCCATGACCATGTGTGTCATTTTTACGCTCTTAGCATGGACTTCCTTCATGAAGACACATTTCTACTACGATTATTCCCTAGGAGTTTAAGAGGACAAGCTCTAGAATGGTTTGCAAAATTGACAACTCCTCTCAAGACCTTTGATGAGTTGGTTGGGTGTTTCACTCAACATTATTCATAAAACATTCAGCAGCCCATTACCATGATAGATCTAAGTGCTCTTAGGCAAAATCAAGGTGAACCATTCGCCACCTACTTGCAACGTTGGAGGTCATTATATTCTAGATATCCTTGACAACTACCTGAAAGGGAAAAGATCGACATCTTTGTCAACACCCTTGTGCCTGAATTATATTATGATCTAAGGAAACAACTATTTTCCTCTTTCAATGACATGATTGAAAGTGCATACCATATCAAAGATGTTTCCATAAGGAAAGGGGATATTGTCATCAACAAAGACACCAGAGGTAATGGAAAGGACAAAAACAAACCCTGGAACAAAAACAAATATGTTGTTAATGATGGGGTTGTAGATGTTCCTAAAGCTAAATAACCCACTTTCCACCTCTCCAATGCTATCTGTGCAACTAAACAACAAGAGGCTGCCAATACTCAAAGTGCACCTAAAACTCAATACGCGAACAAACCCAAGAAGACATATCAATGATGAGTCTACACCAAGTTGGCTGAACCTTATGATGTGATTCTTAAGACCTTGGTTTCCAACA
This sequence comes from Chamaecyparis obtusa, assembly GCA_027943335.1. Classification (NCBI taxonomy): domain Eukaryota; kingdom Viridiplantae; phylum Streptophyta; class Pinopsida; order Cupressales; family Cupressaceae; genus Chamaecyparis; species Chamaecyparis obtusa. The sequence continues at coordinate 869,916 of BSBK01001672.1, forward strand.
AGTATCTTACACTTCCTGACAATTCTCATCCCTTTAACCCACCAGTTAAACCTAATTGGTGGAGAGAGGATCACTTCTGCAATTATCATAGAAATAAGGGACACAACACAGATAATTGTTTCAAGCTCAAAGATGCTATTCAAGATCTTATCGATGGAGGCACGGTTCTCACAGATGGCTTGGTTAAGAATTTTGATTATAAGGCCTTCAAAACCCCTCTACCTGAGTACAAAAAGGGGGATTCCTCTCAAGCGAACAAGAAAAATCATGATGCCAAGATCAATTATACATATACTCATGATGCGCCCGTGATCAACATGTTAGAGCCCGTTGAGAGTGTTTTTATGATGAGATCTCAAGGTAATAATGATGTCAATCATGATATGCCTAAGCTGGTCTTGCAAACACTTGATGGTTCCTCTTCCTGAAGTGAGACACTGAACATTGTTACTAGGGGGCAAGCCAAAGTTGTCCTTAAAACTATCCATGATCCCAAACAAGCCTCCTCTTCTAAACAATCGGCTACTCCAACCATATCTAGCTATGACCTTGTTCACCAGTTGCAATGAACTCTAGCTCAAATATCCATTTTTGAGTTGCTTGAGCTATCCCTCTTGCACAAAGAGATCCTTGAAAAGGCTCTACACATGGTGAATGTCCCTAATAACATTGATCAAGATAAGGTTCTAGGCTATGGTCAATCATATCTCATCTCCTCACTATCTCTCATTCTCCATGGAGGATGACACATCCCTTAGTCACCCACACAATCTTGCTTTACATATTTAGGTCCAAGTCTACCATACTCGAGTCTGTCGAGTCCTGATAGACAATGGTGCAGGGTTGAATATTGTTTCCTTTCATGTTGTGCAACAATTGGGACTGCCTGAATTTTTTGTAGATCCTAGGCAAAAGATCACTATCAAAGCATACAATGAAGTGGAGAGGTCTTCAAAGGGTCTTATTGTGCTGCCTATCTGAGTGGGTCCAGTTGTGAAAGATATTGTGTTTCAATTATTAGACATCCCACTTGCATACAATATTGTTCTGGGTCATCCTTGGATCCATGACATGAAAGTTGTTCCTTCCACCTACCATCAGTATGTCAAATTCCCATACAATAGAGCTGAGATTGTGATTCCTGGGGAAAATGCTATTGTTATTAATACTCTCACTACTGCTGAAATGTTCATCCCGCACAATAAACCTTCTCATGATCCTAGTGCACCCCTTATTACTGCTGAGAAAAAATAAAAAATGATGAGTATTAGTATGGGTGAATACACACTGGATTCTATTGCTACTATGCCCACTTCTCCTAAGTCATATGGTAGACCTTTAGACAAGATGAAGCCTTTCACTTCTTCCATGATGGTTTTTCATACCTTTGTCCACTCGTCCATACCCTTAAAGGAAAAAAAATAAGAACAAGCTGTTAGAGATTGGATCTATAAAGAGGAGGAAGACAACATAACAGTTGCTACTCTCATCTCCCCTAGATGCTATGGTAAAGGCTATACATTTTTTCAGCAAATGGGCTATTAGGGTCAAGGACCTTTAAGTAATAATGTACATTCTCTAGTTGAACCTTTGAGTCATACCACTGGTTGACACTCTAAGGATACCACGGGTCTAGGATATGGTGCCGAAGATGATGATCCCCCTGAATGTTCCAGAAATGCTTCCATGATTAGTGACTCAAATACTGAGTGGATGAATCACCACTATACACTATGGCTCCAATGGGAGACAACCTTCATTCTACTTCACTCCTTTAGGGAGAAGAAGGCATACCTAATGATGACATAGCTAAAGCCTCTACATCTAGAGAGGATGTACCTAATGAATTTAACCCCAGAGATAGACAACGTAGAAATATCTTGCACCTACTAGAAAGAGAAGATCTCACAAATCATGGCACGGGTGCTTCTACTTCTAGGTGTCCTAAACCTTCTTGGTGCAAACATCCCAATAGAAGTTCAACAACAAATTCAAATGAGTATGAATGAGACACTCTCTTAGAAGGATCTTCCACAGTGGATATGGAAGTTGATTTGATTCATACTTATAGTACCCAATCTAGCGTAGTTGATGAGTCTCACATAGGGTCTGACGAGTTCATTCCACATATTTCTTTAGTGGACCACGCTGGTCCTTCTATGCCAAATCTAGATCTTGATACTTTTGGAGCTTACCCTATAGGCTTGACTTCTCTCATCACCAGAGATGATACCTATCGCATCAATACCCTTGAACATGTCACTTTGTTCCCTCTCATATGCTTAGTTCTCATATATTGGTCTACCCAAGATCAAAGACCTACATTGCCTTCCTTCCAAAATGACTATGAGATCACTTGTTACCTCAATGTCATTGAACATGTCACCTCTTCCACTAGTGAACCAGCAACAAATATGACAGAATCAGATATCAAGTACCTCAGTCATAAAATCAAAAGAAAAAATAAATGGTCGGATGGAAAAAACCACATTGTGGTGGTGTTCAAACCTCAAAATAGTAAAAATAAAGACATATCTAAGGGTGAAAACCTCTTCGAGGAACCCGAGGATGAGGTACTTGGTAATCTACCCAGCTACTTCTAGGAAAGATCTTTAGTTCTGATAGAACCTACACATCCAATTAACTTGGGGATAGAGGAGTCTCCTAAGATAATCCATGTGGCTTAGTGCCTCTCAGCAAAGGAGGAAGAACAATTCACCATATTTTTTTAGGAGAAAAAGATCAACTTTGCATGGACATATTCAAACATGCCTGGTTTGGACACTGAGCTTATTATGCATCACCTCTCTATCACTCCGGACGTAAAACCTGTCAAACAAAAACTCTGAAAGATTCATCCTCATGTGGCATTATTGGTTAAGGATGAACTTGAGAAACTTTTGAAAGCTAACTTCATCAAAGCTATTGACTACACTAAGTGGATTTCCAATATTGTTCAATTTCCAAACATGATAAGTCCATTCACGTATGCACTGACTTAAGAGATCTGAACAAGGCATGTCCTAAGGATGATTTTCCACTTCCCAACATCAACATGATAGTGGACATGATAGCGGGCTATGAAATGTATTCCCTCATGGATGGCTTCTCTAGATATAATAAGATCAAAATCACTCCTAAAGACCAAGAGAAGATAGCTTTCACATGCGCATGGGGTACCTTCTGTTGGAATGTCATGCCATTTGGTCTTAAAAATTCTAGTGCAACCTATTAGAGATCTATGACTTCCATATTCCATGATATGATGCATAAGAACATGGAAGACTATGTTGATGACACACTTGCTAAATCACAACTAAGAAGCACTCATTTATCTGATTTGAGTTTGATATTGGACCACATGGAATGATTTCAACTTAGATTGAATCCTAAGAAATGTGCTTTTGGTGTCACTTCTAGGAAGCTACTGGGCTATATCATATTAGCAAAAGGAATAGAGGTAGACCCAGAAAAGGTGCAAGCTATCATGGAGATGCAACCTCCTCGCAACATAAAGCAATTAAGGGGTCTCCAAGGCCGTCTCCAATCTATTAGGTGGTTCATTTCTCAATTAGACGATAGAGCTCAACCCTTCAATAAGAATTTGCATAAAAAGGCTACTTGCATATGGAATGAGGAGTGTCAAAAGAACTTGGACCAAATAAAAGATTACCTAGCAAAACCTCCTATTCTTATGCCACCTATCCAAGGGAAACCTTTGATACTCTACATATTTGCTACAACAAATTCTCTAGGAGCTCTCCTCGCACAGCAAGATGATATGGGTAAAGAATGAACTATCTATTACATCAGTTGCACCTTGGTTGCTTATGAGCTCAATTATACTAGCATCAAAAAATCTTGTCTAGTAGTAGTGTTTGCATCCCAAAAACTCAGACATTACATGCTCACACATACTACGCAACTGATCACCAAAATTTATCCTTTAAAGCACCTCTTGATTAAAGTTGTGCTTACCAGATGACTTGCTAAATGGATGTTGATTCTTTCAGAATTTGACATTCAATATGTCAAAAGGAAAGCCATTAAAGGACAAGAAATTGCAGATCAATTGGCCTAATTTCCCATGACTCATGATGGTCCTCTTCAGATAGACTTCCCAGATGCTTCGATCATGAATGTCACAGGGTGTACATGGAAAATGTTCTTCGATGGTTCTCATACATAGTGTTGGTACTCAAAAATACAGCATGAGTTTTTGAGCACCTTGTTAAAAATTTTCCTTTCTGACCCCATTAGGTGCTTTGATGCCTATTTTCCCAGGTCCCATGCATGTCATGTGTTCATTACCCTTTTTTATCATTAGAAGACATCTCAGATCATCACTTTCAATTTTCAAGTTGTTCCATGATGTCTTGTTTTGAGCACTTGTCCAAAATCTGCATTCGTCCCTGAGTGTCAAATTGTTGTACCAGGCCCTGTTTGCCTTTGAATATCTTGTACCCTGTTAGGTCTCATAGCCCACCACTTTGGGAGTGTTTTAAATGTATATCAAATGGCTTATGTTTCAAAGCTCAAGCCTTCCCAAATCCGTTTGATCAGTTTTTGGATCCCCCAAAGTTGGCTTTCCAGATTTGCCCTATTTCTCTAATCTGCCTAGTTTTCTGAGTGGCCATGTTTGACTGATTATAAATTTTGACCATTTGACCCAATTGAGAAAATTCTTTTTTCACTATACTCTAGTGGTCAATTAATTCCTATGTTTCAATTTTCAAGTCATGAAGAGTTCATTTGGTCAGTTTGCTAAGCCCATTCCGTTTGCAGTTTCTAATAATTTGATGCAGATCAGTTGCATACTTTAGTTAGAGGCCCTGTTCGGATGATTGTATCTTTTTCCCAAAGATTGATTGTAATGTACTAATAGTTGAATCATGTTGTAGACATGGGAATGAGTCATCATGCCAATTTTGAGCTCCCCATGTGCCTGTTTAGTCACTTTGCCAGAGCCATTCCATTTGCAGATTGTCAATATTCTCTGGGTGTGCATTGTTCAGATTTCCAGTCACATTTTTTTCTCATAACTCAAAAACTACGAATTGGGTCGGGTTGAATTTTACATATGTTTGAGACAACCATGTGTACATTTTACAAAAAAATTTATAGAAAAAATCACTTTGAAAATCAAAATTTATGGTCCTCTGAGTACTGGCAGCAATAAAAAATCAGCAATGCTTCATAAAGTTTAGTCCCACATTGCTCCCAATTTCAAAATTTGAAATGTTTATATGGAATGCTCCAAACATATGAAATAATTCAAAAGGTTGGAAGCTATGCTTGCCCAGGCTTGTGAATCCACCTTGGTTTTTGTGCCAGTGGGCCCAAAAAAATTTTTGCAGAAAGGGACACATGTCACTTAGTCTCCAAGTCTCACAAAAGAAAGAACTCGTTTAGAGACTTAGAGACTTAGTCTCCAAGTCTCTAGATAAGATTAGTCTCCAAGTCTCCAAGTCTCTAGATGAGTTAGTCTCCAAATCTCCAAATGAAGAAGTCTCAAAGTCTCCAAATCATTATGAGACTTAGAGACTTAGTCTCCAAATCTCTAGATGCGAATTCAGAGATCTAGAGACTTAAGGTAGTCTCCAAATCTCATAAAGAAATATAAAGAGAAGAAATGATTATGAGACTTGGAGACTAGTCTCCAAATCTCCATATGCGAATTCAGAGATCTAGAGACTACAGGCAGTCTCCAAATCTCATAAAGAAATATAAAGAGAAGAAATGATTATGAGACTTGGAGACTAGTTTCCAAATCTCCAGATGCGGATTCAGAGATCTAGAGACTAAAGGCAGTCTCCAAATCTCCTAAAAAAATATAAAGAGAAGAAATGATTATGAAACTTGGAGACTAGTCTCCAAATCTCCAGATGCGGATTCAGAGATCTAGAGACTAAAGTTAGTCTCCAAATCTTATAAAGAAATATAAAAAGAGGAAATGATCTAGAGATTTAGAGACTTAGTCTCCAAGTCTCCAGATGGCTATTCAGAGATCTAGAGACTAAAGGGATTTCTCCAAGTCTCTAAAAGAAACCATAGTCAAGGAAATAATTTAGAGACCTAGAGATTCATGTAGTCTCCAGATCTCCAGATGGACTAAGGTTAAAGGTGAGTTTGTCCGAGCATCTAATGAAATGGTGACAAGTGGCAAGTTCTGGTGGCATGTGCAGATTTTAAAGGTTATAAAAGATTTAAAAAATCATAAAGTTGAAACATTGGAGAAATTTTGAAATTTTTTAATAACAGAGCTGTTCACGGGAAAATGTCTGGGAGATTCATTTTTTATCAGAATATGGCAGTATAATATATTTTCAGAAATGCCAAAAGATAATGGATGCAATGATGGTAGTTAGAACTAGATCAGATGAAGTTGCTAAGAGCAGTAAAGGCTTTTAATCCACGACTAGATTTTGGAGAGATTTTTCTTCTTCCAAAATTGATTGATTTTGCAAATCTGGCAGAGGAATGAATCAGAATTGCATGGTGATAGGAAAAGAGGGTACAAAGGACTAAGTCATATTTCAAGGAAGAGCAAAGGACAAATTAATCAGATTTCCAGTAGATGAGCAGATTTTATGCAAAAAAGGACAAATTTATCAGATTTTGAAGATACCCGAGAAGATTAGATTTTCAGAGAAGAGAGAAGGCTATGAGATTAGATTGCAGAATGGACAAGTGTTGGTCAAGTATAGATTTTAGGGTTTCTTGTTCTTTTTATTCTCTTCTCTTCTCAGTTGTAAGGGTTCTTGGTTCCAGTTCCTGTGGTTGCTCTGTTGTGAGCAGGCCCCTAAATCATGAATATTGAATATCTTGCTATAGAGCAAATTTTCCAGTCCTGTGTCTAAATTCCAAAAATTTCAAGCTTTGTATGTATTGAGACAGGCTTATTCTCAACGAAATACACTGCAATTTCTATCTTAGCTTGTTGCTGTCTCCTTGCTCTATGTTCTACTCTTGTATGTTTTAATTTGTGAGGCATTTGAAAATATACCAGCTACCAGGTAGTCTATCTAATTATTTGTGAGTTTCTCTCAAGGAGAGGATTAAATTTTATAAATAGTTTAAGAGAGTAGACATATGTGTTAGGATTTGATGATAACACCATAGGATTGACATGATAGTTTGTAAGGCATCCTATCTAGATTACATGTAGTTTGTAAGACATTCTACTATATTTCCTTGAGATCTTCTTATGGATTTATATTCAGACTCTTCTGCCCAATGGAATAGGCACTGGTTGGCTGTTTGTGATGCAGTTATCTTTAAGTCATCAAACACAAAATAATCATTACCAGTTCTTTTCATTTTCCTTAGTTCATGCATATTGTGAAAGGACTGTATCCTAGTGATATAGTTCAGATTGTTGATGCCTTGGAGAGAGAATCAGAGGTTAACCTTCCTTGAGTTGAACTCATAAAAATAAGAACGATCTATGTCCTTATTTCCATTGTCAATGTTGTTACATTTATAGTTTCTATTGTCAAGCTCTGTATCAGGAGATTCTCAGCTATCTATAGAGTGATCTTTTGTTGAAGTGATCTGAAGCCTAAATAGCATGACAGTGAAGACCTAATCCACTAATCAAAAGCTTACTTGAAACATAGTAACCTATTCATAGGAAATACCTGCCTGAGTCCTGTGGAGCTTGAAGAAGAAGGGGGATCTTATCCAATCCTCATCAATTAGGCTTTTCTTGCAAACTTGGAGTCCCTTTTAACTGAGAATCTAGTATATAATTTTGCCAATTTTGACCCTACAAGAAAAATCCCTAACACATAGAATGGGGCTGGTGCTAGAATCTTATTTGTTACACCTCATGGATACACGATTCCTAAATTGTATAAGCTTCTCTTTCCATGCACCAATAATATAGCTAAATATGAAGCCCTTCTCAATGGTGTTAAGCTTTCCCTAGAATGGAGGATTACAGAATTGCATATCTTTGGAGATTCATAGATTGGCATAAACCAAGTAAGCGAGGATTACGAGACAAAGAATGACAAGTTGATTCCCTACAAGAAGATGATAGACTCACTCAGGAATTATTGCACATTTGTTACATTCCAACAAATTCCTAGAGCTGAGAACAAGGCTAGTGATGCCATGGCTACTTTGGCATCTATTCTACAATTGGAAGAACATGAGTCATGCTTTGAGTTCCTAGTGGAAGAGTTGCATCATCCCGCCTATGATTCCCTTGATGACCATGTAATTTACACTGTGGTCGGTCATGACTCATCCCGCTATGCTACTATATTTTCCTATCTCTAAGATCAAATTATTCCTAAAAATCTAACACACAATGAGAAGTGCCAACTCATTTGCATTGCCTCACATTTTACCCTCGTCTCTAGTGACTTGTATAGGAAGGGTCTAGATAGAACTCTCCTTAGGTGTCTATAATTAGAGGAGTCAAAAAAAGCTCTAGCTGAAGTCCATGATGGCATATGTGGTTCACACTCTAATGGTCTTGCATTAGCTCAGAAATTGCTTAGGGCTAGTTACTATTGGCCTACCATGCAAGCTGATGCTATTTGATATGCCAAGTCCTACAAGAAATATCAACTACATTGGAATCTCATTCATGCTCCTAGATGTGAGCTTATTCCCTCTGTTACATATTGACCATTTCAGCAATGGGCCTTTGACTTGGTAAGAAAGATTCATCCTAGTTCCTCAAGTGGGCATAAATTCATTATTACAGCTACTGAATATTTTACCAAATGGGTTGAAGTTGTCCCACTGTCTGCAGCTATGAGAAAACATGTTGCCTTGTTTATCCTAAAACACATCATTTGCCACTATGGTATTCCTTCTTCCATAGTCACATATAATGGAAACCAGTTCAAGAATAAAGGCCTGAAACAATTGTGCAAAAAATTCAAAATTAAACAACATTGGTCTTCTATTTACTACCCTCAAGGGAATGGCCAAGCTGAGGCCTTGAATAAAAAATTGTTGAAAATTCTTCATAGGACAGTGCACAAATAAGGAAAGGATTCACATCTGCAGATCAATCCTATGCTATGGGCTTATAGAACTTCTATCCGCACTCCTATAGGTGCCACACCTTTTTCCTTGGTCTATGGTTCTGAGGTTGTCTTACCATTAGAGGTCAAAATACCATCACTGAGAGTCTCTCTACATGGTTTGATTACCAACGAAGATCATAGGGCCATGAGAGTTCATGAGCTCACTACTTTAGAGGAATGTTGCAAGGCTGCCTTTGATCACATGCACACTTATCAGAAGAGGATGTCTGATGCCTATAATAAGAAGGTTCATCTTTGAGAGTTCCAAGTGGGTGAATTAGTCCTAAGGGAAAATCCTAAGAATCAGTAGAATAGAGAGTAGAAAGGAAAGTTCGAGCTGAATTGGTTAGGGCCTTACATCATCATGGCAATATTTGGGTCTTGGGCCTATCAGTTATCTACACTTAAGGGAGAAGAGCTTGATGAACCTATTAATTTTATACATCTAAAGAAGTTCTATGCCTAAGGTTCTTAAGCTCTTTGTATATATATTATTGATCCTGAAAAAAATCCAAAAAAATTCATATATGATGCTGAAAAAATCCTAAAAAGCCCATAAAGTCCTAAAAAAAGAGCATCCTAGTGAAAACCTAGCAATAGGCGCTTTGATGTCCCACCAAAAAAAATCAAAATATTCAAAATATTCAAAAAAATAGAAAAGTGCCTTGGTGAAAAACTAGAAACAGGTGCCTTGGTAGCAAAAATACAAAAAATTATAAAAAATCCCAAAAAAGCTGCCAAGTGGTGAAAACCTGAAAACAGGCGATGCTTGGGACCCTTACACCTATGTCTATCAATCTTGCATGGCACTCATTTGCTCCACTTCTTGCTTTGTCTCTCCTAGCTTGGAATTGACTCTTGTCTTAGTCTAGGGGGCATACGTTGTTTTAGCTTATCTTGGGTCTCTTTGTGCATCAAGGTTTTTTGGGCAACTTGGTTCAAATAGTGTTTCTCAACACTTTCCAACTGTGTTTTTCAACACTTCCCTAGCATCAAGTGTTTCTAAACACTTATCAGATATCCTATTGGTAGTCTACAATGATACAATATTTCTCACCGGTAGATGCGATACTCAAAGTTTGACTCTATGACCTACACACATGCACTTAAACACTTGACTCGCTGAGACTTGTTTGACTTTATTTCTTTGTGTGATATAAATATGATGATTTATTTTGATGAGTGTTCTCTCCCTAATATTTTTTGATGATGCATAGCTAGAGGACTGGGGGCATGAGGACATGTTTTATTTATTTTCTGCTTGTCGTTATATCTTGTTGATCCTAAGTGTCATGAGCATTTATGCTTGTTCCACTTGACACTGAGGATCTACAATGTATTATCCTTGACTATTTTCTACAAGTGGATGCTTATAGTCATCTTGACTTTCTTGTGTCTCAATGCGAGTATAATCTTGCTATACTAAACTTAGGGAACCTCACTACACTATTCATCTTGACCTACATGTCTTTGATGCTTAGGTTGGATTCTCACATACCTATCTGATACAGATCATATTCATATACCCATAGTTATACTAGTGTGTATTGTATGATCTTGCGATGTTGCCAATAAAGTTCGATGATGATTATTAGAGTCTAACGGCTTTGTAACCTTGCAAGTAAACCACTTTTCATAGTAGCTTGCATTCTTAGGTTCATGATAGCTTAGTTTTTCATCTTGCATATGGAGAGAGCTCTCCTTTCATCTTTCATGGACTTGTCAGTCAACTATGCTCACCTATCAATTTTTCTCGATCATGTCTTTTGCCTCTCGTCTCTCATATCACATCCTTTCTTGTAATCACAAGGGGTTAATCTTATCATCATATCTATAAAGATCATTTTTCAAAAAAATGAATCTATATCATAACATGAGAACTAAAGATACATCCATGAGAGAAACTATACATGAGCAGTTATAAGCATATATCATACATTTGAGTAATATAACAAGACAATAATACTGAAACATCCATCACAATGAGACAAGTACACATGATAGATCATAATCCAGTCATCTCATATATATAAATCATGATACAAGTACAATATGGGATCCAAAATTTGGATCAAGTCTCAAGATATGTCTGTACATCAAAAACCTAGACCTAGGACTGACTCTCTACATCATGTGGTGGAGGTGGTGGTGGAGGCAGTGGTCCCATCCTATCACCTGCCATGTCTGATCTCCCTAACCTATCAGAGTAGAGTGGTGCTCTCTGACCCTCAAGAACAACTACTATGTACAAACCATGGTAATATGCCACTAGTGCTGCCTCCCTCCAAATCTCTACAACATTATCTCATTCCACTCTCTCCTACCATGCTATCTCAGCTCATGCATCCATCAGCTACTGATCATGAATGGAAATGGTAGTCCTCAGCTACTATACCTTAGCCTCTAAGGCTTAAACCTTGGCATGAAGATCCTCTCTTCCCTTATCCACAGGCTGCTCCTACCCTACATCCACCCATCGATGAACTAGTCTCACCTCCTCCTCCTCTCCCTCCTCATCCTTTGATACCTATCTACATGATCATCTCCTGCCACCTAATCAGGACCCTTGCCCTACCACTACTCTCCTCCCTCCTCCCCCTCCTCTGTCACCCCCATTATCCCCATCCCCACCTACTACCTGTGAATGTGCATCTGGGACCATGAACCTAGGAAATGGGCATCTCTAGCACTCTGCTCTATATTCAGCATGTGGACCTACATCTTCCATATCAAGTAGGTAATCCCATGGCTCTTGCCACAATCCTTTTATCTCCTATGCTGCATGTTGGTAATCTATCATCAAAAGCCACCCCAGTCCCTCATCCTCCCTAACCCTGGTGTATGTGGTAGTCTCCACTACCACCCTCTGCTGACGGCCAAACTGCCTCCATGCTTGAGTGATTACAAAATGCTCAACGATCTCTGCATGTCGACCTAGTAGTGGTCTACTGCACAACATGTCTCTAAGCTCTCGATCCTTGTCACTCCACTACTCACACTACCTGTATGGGCTCCACTCAAATGTTTTTAGCTCATCTAGTAGTCTCTGATAATAAGTAATGTCTCTGTTGTGAGGCTGTGAGATGAATCCTATGTACCTATATGTATAGGGGTTCCTCTTTTGTCAAGGCTATACTCATGGTCACACAATGTCTATGTGCTCCCATGCCCATATCTAAGCTAGGATGGCCCTGCATGCCCAAGATTTGCTATCTCTATATAAAATCTCATGCAGCTCATGATACATGTCTACTAGGATGGCTGGGCCCCACGCCATCCATCTCGGGTGTGCCACCAAGTCTGCCACCAATCTCCCCCAACCTAGTGGGAACCCCCTTTGACTCTTGTCAGTAATCAAAGCCTGTTGTACTATTGAGCACATGATGCACGCCACCAGGTAATCCCAACCATACTCCTTTATCAAGTGGTCCTAGCTGAGGTATCTATCTAGGATGGTGACATCCTGAAAAAGGTCCTACATGTCTTGCCTCCCCTCTGTGGGAGTTTGATCATAGTATACTTGTGCCAACAAAAAATCATGTAAGTTTTCATCATATGAAAACATTACATTTATGAACATCTACACACATGATTATACTCACCGCATCTCCATGGCTGGGTACACATAGGATCTGGTAGATGTCCTCCAGTGTGATCGAGGCCTCTCCAGTCAAAAGATGGAAGGTGTTATGCTCAATGTGCCACCTCTCTGCCAATACCATCAGCAACCCATGGTTTTCCCGTATATGGGGCATGTCTAGTAGGTACCCAAACCCCATCCTGGTTAGATCTGCTCGGCCTAGATTATCTAGATCCCAGATGTAGTGTAGCCCAACCACTCTTAGTGCTCTAATAATGAGCACCGATAGAACCTCTTGCAAGCCATAACCTGCAAACCAAATGTCAGAACATATCATGATGGATGTCTAAAATCAGTACAAGTAATATCAAATGCAAAAATTATCTCTACACATGTTATATTGTTCAAATTAAAAGCATGCGATACTTCTTATTATACCGGTGCGACATTGTTTGTTGATATTGTATCATGTGATACTTTGTTACATAGTGGTGTGATACTTTTCCTTGGTATGATAGTTCGCACCATATCGCATGACATTTCATCCAGAATCATGTGATGCTTTCCCAAATGGTCATGCGATACTTTCTTGGCTTACAAAATATTGTACGATACAATATATAAAATGTGTGTGATACTTTAAAAGTATTGCATGATGTTTCGCACCATTATAATTTGAAAAATTAAAAAACATGTTTTAAATGCAAAAAAATCACTCAAACAGCTAGTTTTTTTGAAAACTTACCGGGGCACCATACTAAGGAGGCCGGTTGTGCAACCGACCATGCTCGAATCAATGTGTGTGGATGGGAATCACTACCTACTAAGCCATATTCTCTCTTAGATCTCTCAAAATTCTCAAATCTCAAATAAGACAAATGAATTTGAAAATGACCTTTTCACCCCTTATATAGCATTTTGACTTTTTGACCTAATTTTCACAACATCTCAGAATTTTGTGAAAACTGAACCCCTGGCTAATGTCGACATCCTAGATCCATTTTCAAGATCAAAATCAAAATCTAAGTTCATCTTGATAGTCAAAATAACATTTTAAAATTTCTCCTTCTTCTGCGCAGTTGGCTGACCGTTTGAGGCCCGATCCTTCGATCTTCACTAGGGCATCTTCATTTCTTCATCTCCATCTCTCGCACCATTCTAGTCTTTCATTAATTTTCTTCACTTCATCTCTCTTAGGTTTGATTAGGGCATATCTTCACTACCTTATGGTTATTCTATCATCTTTCATCTTTGATTATGACTTCTAGTGATTTGATCATGTTGCTCTCGCTTCTGCATTCCCTCTACCTAATTTTGATTTTGATCCCGAGGGGGTAGACACATCATACTCTATTAGCTATTCTCTAGAGCATATGCTTGACCATTCCATTTTCTCAGATTGATCTATTGATCTATTGTGCTTGACATGTTAGTTCTCATCTTGAGTTCTGATACTATCCATCTCTTCCCTAAGTGTTCAGTACTATCGCTACCATGCTAACCATGCAGAATTTTCTATCTCTTTGCACTTCATACTTTGGAGTTAGATCTCTATCTATTTCCTTCTTGTCTAATCTATTTCTTTGACGTAATGTGTTCCTAGATTGATCACACATTAGTCAAAGAGGGGCAAATGTAATCACCCAAAAATGGTCACCTAGACTATTAGCCCCTTTGTTAGCATTATTTGCTAAAATCATCAATTGCTTATTCTTGATCAAATCCTAGTCCTATCATTTATTTGATCATATTCTATGGATTAACCATCTTATCCTAGGTCTTTATTTAATTAAAAGAAATTCCCTCCCCTTTTATTAAATAAAAAGTCCCCACTTACCTTTTATCCTAAGTTGCACAAATAAAGCATTATTCCTATTTAACAAATAAGAAGAAAAGGCCTTTTTGTCTCACATGAGGCACAAAAGTCAACACTTCACTCTCATTGGAGGAGACTTGTGCACAAGGATTGCTCCCAATTTCAAGCTCCACCATTGATCAAATATTTTGCCTCTTAAGCTCCATGATCCATTCATCTTTAAAAGGAGAGCTCTTTTCTCATTCTAGGATCCACTTTTTATGCTAATGTTGTGCTACAGGTTTTCTTGGTGACATTGGAGCTTTGGAGAGCTTATTGCATTCTAGTCTCATTCTAGTCTTCATACTTGCATTGTAGCTTAGTCTTTTCATAACATTCTTAACTAGTTTCCTTTCATGCATTGTAGCTTAGCTCACATAGCTTAATTAGTAATGGCTTGTAACACTTTCATTTCCATAGCTTAGTTGCATTTTTCTTTCTAGCATAGTTGCATTTCATTCTCATTACAATTCTTGAAGATATTGGCATTCTTTCCCTTGTCTCTTCAAATCTCCCATTGCATGGTTTACTAGAAAGGTTACATGCTTGATAGCTCTAGCTGAGAGCCCTCTAAACACCCTTGCACTCCATGCCTAGGGAGCTCTAGGTCACTTTTCAAGTCTTTGAATTCATGGATGCTCTTGGAATTAATGGCTTAGAGAAGTGCACATTTTGAGTGTACATCTAATTCCTTCTACATGCATTGTTTCATCATCAATAAGTATGGTACATGGAGGAACTGGGGTTTCTTTCTAAAGTGGTGTCTCTTTCATTTATGAAACTACTTCTATTGTTTGAGTTTCCTGTTTAGATTAACTTAATTCTTCTCGGTGTACTGAAGTCATCACTTTCACAACTGCTTCCTCAGTTTCCTTGTTAACTTCCTCATAATTACTTCCAATAATTAGAATTGTTCATATTTTACTTCTCAAATGGGTGTTGAGACTCTTCATTATCTCTTTGAAATGTTCTTCATCTTTGATTACACATAGTTTTCTCACAAATATTTCTCTTATACATTTATCCTCTTCAATTTCTCTTTTGTTCCTATTAATCAGTCTCTCATAAAGATCAGTTGGTATCTTGTCTTTAATATTCTCAAATTTCTTGTCATCGAGGATAATGTTCTTGACAAATGCATTCTCAAGATTCAATTTCTCAAAATTATTGTACATATGATAGCATTTATCTAAATTTGTGAAATCTCCTTCATTAATGATCAAAGGATTTACTTTCTCAATATTGGGTTTCCATTGTTTCTTTTTGCTACTTCCTACCTCTTCTTCCCCTTGAGATTGAATTGGAACTTGGCCTCTCATTTTCTTGATGGGTCTAGATTCTTCTTCTTGTGTCCTTTTTCTTTCCACATGAGAAAAGATAGTCTTCTACCTTTTTTCTAGTCCACTAGCCATTTCTTTTACTCTTTTAGTTGGTTTAGCGGAGTCAGATATAGTATATTTTATTGTGGGTGATACTAGTGGCTTGTCCATTGATATACTCATCTCACTAGGCTCAGTGACATCCTCATAACTATTTTGAATATCTCAAATAGGGGTTGCCTTAGATGCCAAAGGTGGTATGATTAACACTTCTTTCTATCCAATATCTCTCATAGTTTTTGTTGCCTTCTTTGCAATGTTAAATTCATCTTCAATCATACTTGTTTCTTTTAATATATTCTCAACTTTTGTTTCAACCCATTTCTTATATGACTTCTACAACTATGATCATTGTGTTGTGCTAGAAATTTCTTCAGATGTTCCAAATCTAGGACTTTTGGAATCTAGTTTTCTTTTTAGAATTCTGCTTACATATCCTTCAATTGCCTCTTCGGACACTTCATAATCTAGAGGGTTTATGAATTCAGTTCTTGGTTCTACCACTTCAATATATATAAAGTGTGTATCAACCAAAAGGCATATCTCATTTTTGTATTTCTCAACTATTAAGGGTGGAATTATTGATCTTTTCTTCATCTCATTCTAAAAAGTTTTAATTACAAGTGTGGCACTTTCATTCACTTTATCAATTGGGTGTCTAAGATACACCTTGTTTATTCTCTTCATTGTGTTACTCTCATCATTCCAATAAGCTCCTATAGTGTAAGGAAATCTCCTTAAGAGGTGGGAAAACATATAGGTGATTAAGGATGAAAATATGAATTGGGAATTCTTTGTCTTCTTAATCTTCTCAACATTATCAATCAATTGGATCCTCAAAATTTCACTCATGGAAACATCAACCTTGTCAACACACATAAGATAAGTTTATTGTACCATATCTTCTACTATATCATCTTGTCTAGAGATGGCACATAACTGTTAGGAATGGGAACACTGAGAGGGGGGGTGGTGAATCAGTGTTCACTATATAATTACTTTTTCTTACCTATTGAAACTTAACTTGAATGCTTAAGTATTGAAATGAACATCAACATAAATAAGATACATAAACACAACACATAACACCAATATGGTTATGGGGAAACCCAAATAGGTAAAAACCCCGGTGGGAATTGACACCCACTAAGAACTGCACTAGTGTCTTGTGATCCTTGTTAGAAGATTTGCAACCCTGTTAGGAGTTGTTCTTTACAATGCTTTTAGTACAGTGACCTTGTCAAGGGTCAAACCCTATTAGTATTCTTTTACAATAATAGTGTTAGGGGTGGGGACACACTATCCTAGAGCTCACTGCTCAAGTGGTGAAGGCTACAACCTGCTGATCTCAAATACACACTATATATGCTGGATGAACTGGTCTTATGACACTACTTGTCTGATCAGTTCCTTTGATGTGTTGATGCTTTTACCTCTTGAAAAGCTCTAATACATTCTAAATTCTCTTTGCATACTTCTTCTCTTCTTCTCTTATCTCTATATCAACTTCCATACTTTAATACAAAGGTGCATCTAAAATTAATATGCGCTACCAAAACATTTAACTAGGTTGGCCTATAACAGATTACATACAACGCTTCCAAGTGAATTGGCTCAAGCATGTTTACAAAAAAATATGTTTACATGTCTACAACCTAATTACAATAGGTGCATAGCCTTTACAAAACATTATTATAACTGCTAATCAAATACTAACAGTCGGCTGGATACTATGTTTTGTTCTGGCATTCACTGTATGTACCACTTCAACTGACTGTATCTTTGTCATACTATCTCATCTGATCATGCACTCTTAGGCTTAGCATGAATACACACTTACAAGATTAACTTAAAGGGTGCATACCATAACTCGATCATACACACGTGCGTTGATGCTCTAACCTACTGGTGCTCTTCTATCTATCCAGTCTTCTATACTTAGCCATATTCTAACCTTATGATAATGTACGCTGACTCCAAAACTCTATATGACTTTGTTTCCATAATGAAAACACTATATCTAGTCATATACAATAGTATAGTCAACTTTACAACAATCTCCCCCTTTGTCATTAATGGCAACAAAGGAATATGGAAAAATTACTATCTGTACCCTTATACAAAATTCTCTAACTCATATCTCCCTTATACTATGTACTATATTTCTTCTTTACATCATATATACTACTCCATATTCTACATACAATACTCCCCCTTTGACATTAATGAAAAATGTGCTCAAAATTGTATTCACAAGTACTTATAGAGAAAATACATCCCAATAAGCAATCTGCAAGTTTTGGATCTCTTGTTTCCAAAATGTTATCAGTGCATTGACAGTTTGTAGATGGGCGCATAAGGCATATATCAGCTTCTCCATATTTTGAAAGTCTTTACTTGGACCTTGATCATATGTCACCATAATGGCATCGATCTCCTTGATGTTCTGATTAAGTACATCTAGAGAGGGCATAAGAGCATTCTTGAGTCATGTTTTCCTTGCCATTATCTTATACATCTCTTTCTCAGCCTTGTCTATCTTGTCCACTTGTCCTTGATATACATTATTACATATGTTAATGTCTAAAGTGGGATCTTCTACTGATTTTCTGACTTGATCTATCATGGCCTCTGCCTCCTCGATTTTCTTGTAAAGATCTGCACTTAATTTATCTTTGTTCATGCAGTCTGCAATGATCTTCCTTCCCTTGGCTAAGAACTCCTTCAAGGATGCTTGACCTACCTTCAATGAATTGAGGCTAATTGAAAAGTTTCCAACTAGTTCACTCAATCTTTTCTTCATATATTTCTCTTTTGCAACTTGGGATGCAGATTCTTCCAAGCTAGAAAAGTTTGTGTTGAAGCTTGTCAAAATGTTGCTAACATCATCAACTGAATGAACCTTTTGTACCTTGTTTTCTACTGGTAATAGATTATTCAAAATTTCTATTAACTCAACAAATAAAGGATTCCTCATCACGTGCTTCTCTTTTGCTTTTTCCATAGCTAGGACACTAATCGTAATCAGGTCTTCTTCTCCCCAAGAGTCCAAGATAGTGGTGTTTGGTGTCAAACTTGACAACAATGATGCTGAGGGTAAGGGAGTGATAGGAGTGTTGTCTATCACTTCTTGCTTTACTCTAATTGTCATTTCAATAGATGGTTCATCTATTGGCTCACTTCTTCTCACCTCTTCTTCTCCTTTCTTCTCTTCTACCTTTTCTTGCTCTTTTTCTATCTCCGTCTCTTCTTCTTCACCTGTTAGATCTTCTATTAGTACTTCTTGTAGCTTGGGTGAATTGTCACCGCATAGAATTTTAGCTTCTTGTGTGCTCACAAAGGCTTCCTCAAACTTATCCAAGTCTTTATCTATGGCTTCCATGGCTATCTCTACATTATCAATGAAGATTGTATCATCCTTTTGTGTCTCATTCATGGGCATAGACTTTACTACCTCTATAGGTGTTACCATTGCAGGTGTTCAATCTTGAGGACCTGTTACTGGTACATTGGTGGTCTCTACTACTTTGTCTTTCTCACTAGGTGCTTGAGTGATGGGTGCAGATGGAGGTTGCATGCACTACTCTAAGAATACCTTCTCAAAGGCCTTTTCTATCTCCTTTGTTATCAACTCATAGTCTTTGTTCATAATGTGTAGTGTTCTCATCTTTGTTCTTAGGTGAGGCTTCACCAAATTCAACATTAGTGTCTTTTCTTCAATAGAACATACTGGAAGATTGTCATCCAGTGTTTTTTCCCTGAATTTGAAGTCTTCTTTTATGGCTTGTCTCTTCAAAGTATCCATAATCTCCCATACCTTATCTGGGATAACTGTCTTCAGTTCAAGAACAGTCTTCTTGAATTTTATCATGTGTTTGATCAGCATCTCATGAATCTCAGACTTATCAATTTCATGATATCTATCATAGAACTTGGCTATCTAATCTATCCTTCCTTCTTCTACTACTCTGGCCCTTAACAATTGAAGACTAGGTAGGAATCCTACCTTCAGAGGTGGTTGCACATTTTTCACTCCGCTTCTTGTGGCTCTAGCTGAAGGGTGGCTTGTGGCAGTTTGTTTTCTCCTCTTAGGCATCTTAGGAGATCCATTTTTGGACTCAACATCAATTGTAATAGTGGGCATAGGACTGATATCATCAATTTTATCCTATTTATCCTTTGGATCATCAGTATTCTCAATCTTAACTTTCTTTAGTTTTGGATCATTAGTTTTGGCTTCCACTATGGATGCGCTCTCAATATTCAATGCTATCTTTTCTTCCCTTGCTTTGTCTAGGTCTACTTATGTTACTCCATGAATTCTGAGTATCTCAGATGTAATCTTAGAGGCTTTCCTCTTAGTTGTTACGCTGTTCACAACTACATCAACTTCCCTTGTCTTTTCTTCATAAGTACCCCACCTAAGTTCATTAGGGTCCTTAGGTGCTGAAAGTAGTACTTGTGCATATACTTCCAATATTGGTTCCTCAACTTCATATCTAAGTGGATGGATCCACTTTGTTCTAGGTTCAACTGCTTCCATACATGTTATATTAATTTCTACCATAAAGAAAATGTTGTCTTTGTATTTCTCTACAATTCTTTCTGGTATCATGTACCTCATCTGCATTTTGATCCTAAATGTCTTCAATTCTAACTCCATGAAATCCTTCAATGAGCTATTAGTGGATTCCTTAAAATATATTTGAGGCATTGTGGGCATACTTCTATCTAAATACAAATTTGAAACCTTTCCAAGTATATGGAAGTACATGTAGATAATCAAAGACCCAAACCTGAATATTTTGGTCTTATCATGCTTGATGGCTCTAATATTATCTATCAATTGTGCACACAAGATCTCGCACATATTGAACTCACCATTTTCTCTGAAAAGTCTTATTGCTACAAGAATAGTGGTCGCAGACACACTATTCACCCTATTGGTGTGCTGAAACCTATAACCTAATATCATAGACATCAATTTGATGTCTTTCTCCTCTATAGGCTCTATTGTCATTCCATGCCTATCACTTCTTGACTTACATTCCTGTTCTACTAGTTTTCTCACATCCTTGCCTACTGGAAGAATGAAGCCTATCCTTGAAAGGCCTCTCATTTCATGATTAAGGTCCCTTGTGATTCTTACTAGCACTTCACCTATCCAAAATAGGTCATCATGAATCCTACTAAGCAATATCTTGATCAAATAAACTCATAAAACTCATACGTCATAGCATATTTAACTATGGGATGGTTTTCCAGTTGTGTGAACTTATCTAGGAAGGTTTCATTTTTCTTTATCATAGTTTCAATGTGTGCTCTAATCCTATCAATTCCAACTAGTTCTTTCTTGTAGTAAATGTATGCACAGATGCCTTCAACATGCATGATGCCCATAGGGGTTCTTGAGAATGAACCTTCTAGGTCATCTCGGGTAGACTTAAAAGGGTGCCTCTTGAAAACATATATTTTCTTCTCCGCAACATCAAACACAACAAGTGTAGCCATAACTTACTTGTTTTATTGCTTCAAATCAATTTTCAAGAACTTTTGAATCATCACGATGGATTAGGGCTTCGCAACAGATCAATCACACTCTTTCGCTACTGAATCAAACTTCAATACTTCACAATCAACTGCTAGGGATTTTGTGATCTCCAATCACTCTAACTCAAATGCAATGAGTGATCTGCAAGTCTCTATGTACTTTAAAGTGAAAATTCCACCATTAATGCTTGCCGTGTAAACTAGAATTTCACTAAGAATTTTCAACTTCCATTTTGCAATCAATTAGGTAGTGTGCTCTTGCACATAGCCTCAAATAATCTCCAAAAGGTTAAATCCAAAGGCACATACTTTGAGGGTGAGTATACTAGCTGCACAGGGGTTTAGAGCTAAATTAGCTCCCCCTATGACCCTAATGGTCATTCATCTAGATGTAGAGGGTGCATCCACTGTGGATGCATCCAATACATACTCATCAACCTTATCCTTCTTTGTCTTTGACCAAACCAACCTCACATCTTCTGAGGCTTTCAAAAACTTGACTTCTCCTCTGGTATCCAATATTGATTCTTCTGGATTTTTAGGGCTTTCCTAACTTTGCATTCTTGATCTACAAAACATTGAGATGTGTCCAACCTTGTTACAAGAGTGACAAATAACTGGAGGCCTTAAATTCCTCGGTGCATGGATATGGGTTACCATTTTACAATGTCTAGCTAAGTGACCATTATAATTACATATCTGACATGTAATACTCTAAGAAATTGTTGTATTTGTTTGATTCTAATTTCTCTGATTATGTTGAGTCTTGTTCTTCTGACTTGTTCTACAATTCATAGCTCTATGAAAAAATTTATTGCATGAATAATAGTAACAAATGAAAGGTCTTACCTCTTTACAATTCCTTGCTATATGTCCATGCTTGTTACATGCATAACATGTTCATTCTACTGGCTTGTGCTCATCCTTAGATGGTTCAATATTATTTTTAGTCTAATTTCCAGTCTCCTTAGCATCTATGGTGTCTTTTGGTGCTTTCATCCTTGCTCACATGTTATCAATCTGATTTTTTACTTCATTGAATCCAATGTCATTGGTATCTCCTTTAAGCTTCTGAGCATATAAATGAGATTCTATCAGATCCTTGCTTGTGTGTAATTTATCAATGTGATCCTTTGCTTCAATCAATTCAGATTCTAACTTTTATTTGTTATTTCTTAGCTCCAAGATTTCCATGTTTTCTTGCCTCAATTCTTCATTTAGTTGAAGGTTCTCTTTGATCTGTTCATCATAAACTTTTTTATTATTAGTTAGCTTATCATCAAATTCTTCAATTTGATCTTTTAGAAATGTGTTCTCTTCATTTAGTTTCTTAACCATCTTCCCTAGATCACTATTTGAAAAATCTTTGAAATCTTTTCTTAGCTTCTTAATGAAAACTTGTGCACCACTCATTTTCAATTTCAGTTCTTCAACTTCTTTCTCAGATCTATCAAGGTCTTTAAGAGCTTCCATAAGATTCTTCTTCAAATTATTTTATCCTTCTAAACCCATTGATCTCCTCAAGTGGTTAAAATTTTCTTCAAAGGAACGGAGCTTTGATACCAATTATTAGGAATGGGAACACTGAGAGGGGGGGGTGAATCAGTGTTCACTATATAATTACTTTTTCTTAACTCTTGAAACTTAACTTGAATGCTTAAGTACTGAAATGAACATCAACATAAATAAGATACATAAACACAACACATAACACCAATATGGTTATAGGGAAACCCAAATAGGTAAAAACCCCGATGGGAATTGACACCCACTAAAAACTGCACCAGTGTCTTGTAATCCTTGTTAGAAGATCTGCAACCCTGTTAGGACTTGTTCTTTACAATGCTTTTAGTACAGTGACCTTGTCAAGGGTCATACCCTATTAGGAGTATTTTACAATAACCCTATTAGGGGTGGGTACACACTATCCTAGAGCTCACTTCTCAAGTGGTGAAGGCTACAACCTTCTGATCTGAGATACCCACTATATATGTTGGATGAACTGGTGTTGTGACACTGCTTGTTTGATCAATTTCATTGATGTGTTGATGATTTGACCTCTTGCAAAGCTCTTCACATATATTCTAACTACTCTTCACATAATTCTTCTCTTCTTATCTTATCTCTATATCAACTTCCATACTTTAATACAAAGGTGCATCTAATACTAATATGTGCTACCAAAATAATTAACTAGGTCAGCCTATAACCGATTAGATACAATGCTTCTAAGTGAATTGGCTCAAGCGTGTTTACAAAAAATTATGTTTACATGTCTAAAACCTAATTAAAATAGGTGCATAGCCTTTACAAAACATTATTATAACCGCTAATCAAAATACTAATAGTCAGCTGCATACTTTGTTCTGTTATGGCATTCATCATCTGTATCACTTCAATTGACTATATCTTTGTCATACTGTCTCATCTGATCATGTGCTCTTAGACTTAGCATGAATACACACTTACAATCTTAACTTCAAGGGTGCATACCATAACTCAGTCATATGTACATACAGTGATGCTCTGACCTACTGGTCCTCTACTATCTGTCTAGTCTTTTATACTTAGCCATATTTTGACCTTATGATAATGTGCGTAGACTCCAAAACTCTATATGACTTTGTTGCCATAATGACAACACTATATCTAGTCATATACAATAGTATAGCCAACTTTCCAACAATAAATTGGTAGTTATTATCTTACACACATACCTAACATCATCTTTCTCAATCTTACTTATTACAATACCACTACCATTATATGAAGACTTAGTGTTATATACAACTATTTTCTTCACATTCTTCTCATTTAGAGGAATTGCACCTTTTTTAGATAAACTCATTACTTCATGTATCAAATCAGCTATGAATTCTATCACTCTATCATCCAACCAAAAATTTCCATCATGAATTCTTCTTAAGATGATCTTAGTCCATTCATCATTCTAAAATTCATAGTGAAACATATACTTGATAATGTCTAGTTGATCTTAATAGTCATACCCTTTATTATAGTTCATGTCCTAGTTGTATATTATGTCATATTTCTCAGACATACTACTACCTCTTGTGGTCTCAAATTTTCACTTTAGGTATCCTCTTACATCTTCCAAATGTAATACACCATCTGGTATAGTCGATAATGCTAAGCTAGGGTCTTCCTTAGAGGGTTCTATCAGTTCCCTTCTCACCTTAGGTCTAGGTGTGTCCTTAATGTTATGAAATAGGGATATATCCATGACTACACTAAAAAGTAACTACTCTAATAGTAAATACTTATTAAAATACCTTGGAATCATGATTTAGGGCTTCCGCGTAGATCTAGCAAAAATCTGTCTCCAAATTTTTCAATCTACAATGGCTAGCTCTCTAAAACTCTTTTAAACTATTGAATGATCAAATGTTATCCATTAAACCACTTTTATCTATCAAATCCTTCAAGACATTGTCATTGCATTAATTGCATAAGCGTATTCATGTCAAAAATTTGCTCCTAGTTAATTGCAAACTTCTTTCACTTCGTGTGCTTGCATACATGCTCATAATTACATGCGCTATTA
Organism: Chamaecyparis obtusa; assembly: GCA_027943335.1. Classification (NCBI taxonomy): domain Eukaryota; kingdom Viridiplantae; phylum Streptophyta; class Pinopsida; order Cupressales; family Cupressaceae; genus Chamaecyparis; species Chamaecyparis obtusa. The sequence continues at coordinate 894,892 of BSBK01001672.1, forward strand.
ACCATAGCTTCCTTACATAATTTTCTATCATATATTAACTTTGTAAGGCTTGATTCAAATTCTGCTAAACTCTATTATGTTCTAGTGCTTAATCTAATGTGAAATTATTTGAATTTTGATGCTTAATTAGTTTGAGATGGGTTAAGAATTGATTCCAAGTTACTCTCAAATGCTTCACCTAATTGACTTCCTAATATTATGGATGCACATGCTTGATCTATAGCTTTGACAAATATAACTTCTTCCATGTTACTGTTGTTTCCCTTTTGACTATTGTTGATATCCATATTTCTTCTAGTATAGTTCACATTTCTTCTAGGATTAGGATTCCTCATGTTGTTCATTCTACATTTTCTCACTGTGTAACTCATGTTATTACATATTTGACAAACTATGACATTGTTTCTATATCTCAGTCATGACTGACTAATCTGTGATATGCAATTTCTGGCAATATGTCTAAAATTATTGCATCTACAATACAAAACTCCATTTCTTATATTATTTGTTGCTCCATTAGGTCTTTTATATACAAGGTTAGTATTTCTAAACATTCTACTATTATCTTTATTATTAGATCTAGGTTTCTTACAATCAATAACTCTATGACCAAAACCATGACAATTATAATAATAAACAGAGATAGGTTTGAATGGCTTACATATACAATCTCTTTTCATGTGTCCAAATGAATTGCATGTAAAACATATACCTTTGAATTCATTTTGCATTTCTTTAGGTGATTCATATTGCATAGGTTGTTTAGGTACATCTTTAGATTGGTTAGACTCAGCTTTGTTTTATTTTTCTTCTTCTTTGTCTCAGGTTGTTGAATTTTTGGATCTGGTTCTTTACATTCTTCAATCTTCTTTGAGAATTTTTTCTTCAAAATCTACAAGACCAATTTTATCATAAGAGTGTTTCTAATAAGAGATCTATTCATCAATATTTTCACTATTAGAATATAGTTTCTCAAGATGTTGTTTGGATTGAGTTACTTCTCCTTTCACAATTGTATTGTACTTTTCAAGTTCAACATACTGCAACTTTGTAGTCTCAAATTTAGATGTTACTTTGGTAAGTTTAGATCTTAGATTTATATTTTCAGACTTCAAATCTTATTCAATTTTCTATTTTCAGCTTAAAAGCTTAACTTTAGATCTACAATCCTTAGCTCATGCTTTAGGATCTCATTTTCCATTTTCAGTTTTGAAACTTCATCACCATACTTGATCTGATTTATAGGTTCTTTTTTTTATTTAATATCTTCTATCTTGTCTTTTAGTTTCTCAATGTAGTCTTTTGCACTATCATATTTATTCTTTAGAGTATATCTTTCTTCCGTAAGAATATCAATCTGCTCAAGAGCTTCTTCTAGGTTTTTCTGTAATTGATCCATATCCATAAAGATCTTACTCAAGCTATTAGGCCCTCTTAGAGTAACTATTCTCTGATACCAATTTTTAGAAATAGGAAATACAGAGAAGGGGGGGTGAATCAGTATTTCACAAACTTTTAATTTTTCCCACTTAAGGATATATGTAATTAAATTGTAACATGCATAAGAAACTAAACTGAATTAACTAAATACTAAACACAACCATAAAATAAAGGAACTCATAACACCATGTTTGTTCTCAAAGAAACCATGGCCAAGGGAAAAACCCAGTGGGGATGGTACTCATAAATGATCCACTAATCAAAAGTATATGGTTAAAGATATTGACCCTGTTAGGAGTCTATTACATTTGTATAGTGTCTTAGTCCTTGTTAGAGGACTTTAGGCCTTATTAGAAGCCTCAACTCTGTTAGGAGTTGGTATTAAAAAATGTGAATGTATGCAAAATGATCCCACTGCCCAAACATGCAATATACAATAATAATATTTAATAAAAAAGATAGAATACAAAAACTTTTTACTACTACTGAATATCTTCAATATTCTGATCTAGCTTGTAGGCTCTTCACAAAAAATGCTATCAGTTTGCACTGATCTGATCATATATCAGATTTCACATAATACAACATCAATACATCAATACAAAATCCTTTTACAACTTTTCATTATTCTCATACATAACTTTGCATTAGATAATGTTCTCCTTTACACTATCTTAAGTATAGCTTATCAGTCAGCTTCCATGTTATCAAATCATAAAATTAACTATTGTTGTCTTAGGTTTAACATCTAGGATGTCATCCCTAATTAGTTAAGTCATTATTTTAATAAAAAAAACAATCCCTTAACTCAAAATAATCATTTACTGATCGTTGCTCTATTCTGGTCAGCTCAAAACTATTTCTGTAAAACATTATTATCTTTGTCTGTACATGGCATATAGTCTTGCACTCTTAGATGTAGCTTCATCATACCTTATATAATCTATGTTCAAGTGTGCATGTATTGAAATTACTTTGGTGATCCTCACTGATCAAAATAGTCTCTGTGTAGATAGATAAACATTGTTATACTTAGACAATTTTATTAAGTTCTCATCGAGAACTTCATCCTTGGATCATGTTGTCTTACTACTGAATATATGTTTCCATAATAAAAATACCATGATATCCTACTCAACCAAATTTCCAACAGTAATATACATACTTCCTTATCTCCATGCCAAGTATAGTGTTTTATTACACGTGACCTACTGCAAAAACTACATTTTGTGGGCTTACTAGATACTCTAGATTTGGGTTTTGATAGTTACACAAAAACTTAGGTAACTATGTCAATATTTGATTAAAAAATAATTGCCACAAAATCCAAAATTTTGTGGATTCAATTCTCTAACACACCATATAATGGGTCTTCAAATCAACCTCATTGGACTGAGAATAAACACTGAAAACAACATATTTAACTATCAAAACATATAAAAATGTAGGAAACCTTCACTTTATTAATAAAAAAACTTCATGCATCAACTCTATATGGAATTTTTGGGCCTTTACCACATATATAGATTCATACCAACTTATGAAACCAACAAAAACCCTTGTAACTGTGTGTGTGAATTGTGGTAGCTGTTATCCTGCAACACAACACTTCAATAACTCATTATATCAATTGTAAGCACAAGAAAATCAATCAAGAAACTATAACAATTGAAATCAAATTATTTCTCTCTAACTAACACAAGTATGGAAAGAACCTAAGATTTCTCTCGAAATTAGATCCTAAACAGTGACAATACATGTTAGAATGAGAGATTCAAATCAGTAATGCATCTAAACTATCAAATTTACTCAAATTAATCATGAAAACCTTTAATTCATTAACTCTTAAGCAATTGAAAGATTATCTAATTAGCTAGGAAATCAAATGAGAAACATGCAAGTATGAATTCAAATTAACTATTATGTTTTGAGGTTTTGAAAATTCTCTTTTATAGAATCTTGATATTTTGAACACTCGGGATGCTTCCATGAGGAGTGGCTGAGATGATTCCAAGCTTGATCCATGTGATGAGCTCTCATTGGTTTAAAATGTCTTTATTGTCCCCTTGAGAGGTGACATGTCATTTTGGGAGTGTTTTATTCATTTCTTTTAAGTAATTACTCTAGCCATGCATTTAATGGGTTTCATTTAATTAATTAGGCCTAGAGGTAATCAAAAGTGATTTTTGCTCAATTATTGATAATAACTACTTGAATTATGAAATTTTATTGATTTTATCAAATTTAATGAATTATGTTAATAATCAAGGATCAAATTAACACAATTAGGAATTTATCCCGAATTAGGGAAAATAGGGACTTAGGTTCTATTAGCCCAATTTTAGGTGATTACATTTTCCACTCTTTGAATTTCTTTGCGAACAACACAGGGATTCAAAGAAAATCTTATTTAAGACATGATTTAGTGGAACTAAAATATTCAAGGAGATTTAGAGATCAGTGAGAACTACTCTAAACTCAAGTGATTTAGAAAGCAGTGAGGACCACTCTGCTTTTAAGGAGATTTAGAAAGTAGTAAAGAGAACTTCTCTAAATTTGAGAACTCTGAACTTGATCGAACGAAATCCTACATGATTCAAAATTTATCAATTCTGAACTTGATTGAAGAAGAATTGACCATACCGATTTCGAGCTTGATTGAATGAAAATTGATAAGAAATTTAGATAAAATTGATTTGTAGTAACTGAACATGCTGACAAATAACCAATTTCATTTGAAGCAATGAAATTGATCAATGTCGTAAAGATCTAACAACATCACTTGATTGAAGATAACTGTCATGCCCTTGGTGCTGAAGAATTTTATTGGAAATTTTGAATTTTAGTATGATTATGCCCCCTCAAGACCAAAATTGAAATAAATTCAGATGAAATCAGTGTTTTCAAGCATTTAGGAAAAATTATGGTGATTGAAATGGATCTGAATCAAGCGAAAATTGTTTAGGAAGTGTTAATAGGCATTTAGGATCAATTTTAGTGTTAAAGGAACATTTTTTGACCAAGTTTGACCAAGAAAATGTGAAGGTTGACCAAGTTTGACTGGTATTTAAGCAATATCCTAATTTGAAAATTTGATGCATGAGTGAGAAAATCACTTTTCATAGCTTCCAACAAGATTTTGTGTGCATTAATTAAGCTCTGTGCAGCTTTCGTAAAGTGCATTTGACTGATCTTTGACTTTTGTTGACCATTGATTTTAGTGATAATCATTAATGAACTAGTTTTCCATGTTTGCAGTATCCTCTCTGCTCATTTTCCCCCTGTTTGACTACAATTTGACCATAGTTAACTTCTGCATTTTAAAGATTGACTTTTCTTTGTAACTTCATTTTAACTGCATTTAAGTGATATAGATCACCTATTTTGATTTTGGTCCCGATATGGAGCCTCTATGACATCTTGTCAGGAATGTGCCCTAGGTCACTAGGGTCCCTGGGAGGCTTATATAAATAGGTCCAAAAGGGTCATTTTACTATTCATTTTCACTTTCACCAAAGTTATTTTCTGAGCTTTGAGAGACGAAATGGTGTTCTCAACTGAGCATCATCAATTCGAGCTTTCTCGATGCCATGACCAACCACCTCATTATGCAGCATGTGTGAGTACCCTATAATGCTTCCATTCAAATTTGAAAATTTTAATTTCCTACCTTTTTATGTTTTTTATAGCCAATTTCATTTAGGATCACATCTCGTATGCAGGATTGCACCTGGTCAAATCCATGTCGTGTCTAGTTTTTCACCAAATTCTGGATCGCATCTTGTGTTTCCTAGATCGCACCCCATCGGGTTGCATCCAGTCATTTTTGTCCAATTTCTTAGTTTTTAAACCAGATTTTTGCATCTAGTAAGAACAAGGTCGCATTCAGATTCCAGATCGCTTCCTAGATTTCCTGAGTCGCATCCAGTATTTCTTGGAATGTATGTGGTTAGGGTGTCACATCCCAATTTTATTGGATCGCATCTAGGAACTAGAATTTCATATGGTTTGTCTTGATTTTTTAGTCAATTTCACTTGTCTGTTTGAACTTTTTAGGCAATTTCCTATCAATTTTTTTGTCTAATATTGACATAGTATCCCTATTTTCTATTGTGCAAACACACTTTAGCATTGTATCTTTTCACTCTCCTCGACCTACACAGATCTTGGAGCTGCATGATCATCTCACATCCACTGAGATGCATTTTATTGCTCGATGTGGCCTTTGGAGCTTGGCCAATTTATCTGACATTCAGGTAAATCATGGGTTGTTGACAACCCTAGCTGAGTGATGGCACTCAAAGCATAACACCTTCCACCTGCCCACTGGTGAGATGACTATGATGCCATAGGATATATGGTAGATTCTACATGTTCTAGTTATGGGAGCATGGGTTGAGTATGGGGTGGATGCTCGTCATTTATTTCATGATGACACCATTGCATGACAATACATTAGTTGGGACCACATGGTGGCCAACTATGAGTGGCTTCCTATATACCTGGCAAGACTGATTCAAGGTTTGATAATTCCTAACCATGGGTAGCATGCCTTCATGTGTGGATGGTCATGGGTTATAGACGATATGATTCAGTTGCCTCGCTGATTTTCTTTGGGGAGATGCATCCTTGCTCACATGTATCGTGAGCTTCATGAGATCATGTACCAGCACTCATAGACCATGACCATTGGCATTTTAGTTCTACAGATCTAGGCTTGGGAGCACATCTCGGTCACATGGCCAATTGTTGAGAGGCAGTGAGATGTTGAGTTTCCTTATATCTACATGTATTCTGATATGTTATAGCAGCCCTATCTAGGCAAGCTGGACTACTGGCGGATGGTATTGGATGACATCACTGATATCATATGGAGGCCTTATCTTGATTGTAAGGAGTGGCCTTCTGATATTTTCCATATGCCTTACTTTTTTCAGTCCAGATATCTTATTGGCAGGACACATTTTATTATTGAGAGATTCTTAGTAGGACGGGTCCTGAGATAGTTTGGCTGAGTATAGGGGATGCCATAGGAGATGACTATTTATGCTAGGATCTATGATGAGGAGGTACAATGGGGATCCCACCTGATCTATGAGAAAACTCTTCATGAGATCTCACAGATGGCTCCAGTAGCATGGGATTATTTTCCAGAGATCACGTATGGAGGCATTACTAATGGGTACCATACCTATTACTCACAGCATCCATTTCCCACATTCACTTCTCCTGACAAGATCACTACTCACCTAGAGGATGCTCTTGACTATGATCCAACTAATGAGGGTGGTGGCCAAGGCCAAGCTTTCAAAGGTGGAGACAAGGGTAGGAGTTGGGATAGAGGGTGAGATGGTGGAAGATATGGTTCCTATGGAGGAGGAGATGAAGGAGGCAGAGGAGATGGAGGAGGTGGAGGAGGTGGAGGAGGTGATAGTGGTAGGTGATGGGCATCTAGTGGGGATGTCGAATAGCATATTCAATATAGGATATTGAGAGTCCATGCCCCACAAAGGGATACAAGTTCACTTCTTCATAGGGATCAACATGCTCAGCAACAATGAGTAGGGGGTAGCAGGGGTGGTGATTAGCGGGTACCTAGGGATCCCCCAGCAGATGATGATGGAGATCCTCTATCGCAATGTGAGTAGGATAAGGCAGCCTTGTGTCTAGAGGTGGCTACATTGTGGGCATGCCTTGCTGAGAGGGACTCATAGTTGGTAGAGATCAAAGAAGAGTGTGATAGACATTCTCACACAGTCACCCACCAGGGAAAGAGGACCACTTAATATAATTCTTTGTACTGCACTTTCATTTCTGCTACACAGAGAGCACCATTGTATTCATTCATAGCTCAGTAGTCAGATGGTGCCATGCCTCCACCTATCCTAGGCAAAGCAGATGCACCCCCTCCTAATCCTCCATGAGAGGATGAGGGTGCCAGCCAAATTTCATAGATTGTACATTGCTCATATTTTGTATTACAGAATCTTATTGTATCATTGAAATATCTTGTACTCTGTACCATTTTATATTGATGTATACTATGATACTCTTTATGTTGATATGTTGATACTTTATCTTGTTGATACTTTGATATATTACTTCATTTATACTTTGATAGACTTTATTCACTATCACTATGATGTTTATGATATACTTTCTCATATCCTGATGATGTATTGATGTTTTATGATTCTAATGGTCATATGATATCCTCTCATGCTTTTTTATTTTTACACGTGCGTTATAATATCTGATATATGCCTCATGCTTTGGATATTGATGTTATGTTTATACTTGGTCATGATTAGATTAGATGGTGATGATATGATGACATCATGATATTATCTCACTGACATATATGCATATGTTTTTGTATTTTCAATGCTTTATGTATGTATGGATACAAATTTATGCAATGCTTTATGATAATGTATGCAGACCGTATTTTATGTATGTTGATGGATGGATGAGATGTAATGTGATGCAATGTATGGATATCTCACTTTTATTTACGTATGGATGATTATGGATGCATTATGCAGGCATACTTATGATATGAGATGATTTATGAACGTAAATGGATATCAGTGATAAATAATCGGTCATTTCATTTGAGTTCTTTATGATTATATGATGTACTTGGTCAAACTTGGAAAATGGTTATGTTTTAAGAATTTTCAATTTATATGCATGCTTAGTTAATTGAATTCACACATTCATACTAATGCAATTTAAAATGAATGCAATTTTAAAATGAACTTCAATGCAACTAAAAGATGAAATGCATCTAAATTAACCTAATGCAAATTAATATGACATGCAACGAAAATGAACCTTAATGCAATTAACAATGAAATGCACCTAGACTTAAGACACCTAGGACAGTCACTGTTCATTCAAAGTGGATCTATTATCATCACAGAGCATTTATAATTGGGACCTTGTAGGCTAGTACAATTTTCACTGATAGATTTTGAAATCATAAAAATATGAATACTTCCCTTTCATTCGTCATGTCGAAAGTTAACCTAAACATTAAAGCATATAGGATAGAATGTTCTGTCAGCTACTTCCCGTTTGATATAAATCCTTTTGTTTTCAAATGCAAAATGTATATATACTCACAATGACCTTTCATTTTTATATTCATATCCTTGGGTATTTTCTCAATTTATTATGCACCTTATTAGGAAGTAGTTTTTCATTATAGTTTAAAACAGGCAAGGAAATAAATCCAACCTCACTAAAGCTTTCATAGGAAATAGGTCGAGGTATATGTGGCATTCCAATCATGATGGAAGCACTTATCATCGACACCCATTCCCTATGATCACCTTAGATCATCAGATTTATTACCACAAACAAAAGACAAAGAAAATATTATGCTCCCAGTTCTTGTTTCTCTAGTCCAGTTTAGATGTCATTGAGTCACTCAAGAAAACATAACAATAAAAAATTGATAATAACAAAATTTCATCATTCCTTTATTATAATGAATGTATTTTCTTTAAGAATAGACAATTGTGATTATAGTGTTTAAGAACACTGTTGATTAATTTGAAAACACACGAATAGAAATTATTATCAATCATCGATTTCTATTTTATCAATAGGTGTCTCACTTGTTTAGTATTTAGAAACACCCTTATTTTCATGACATAGTGTTTAGGAACACTTTTTAGGTCTGAGTATTAAGAAATACTATTTGTTGGTGGCATTAAGAAATACCTTTGTTTTCATAGTTTATTATCTATTGTGGACTAGGGGCTAAATGACACCCTAGAAGAAAGTCCTAACAGAGACTTAGCAACATGCGTGACTTTGATCATTTCCCCCTAGGAAAATAGTTTACCTAGGACTTTTAGTGTAGATAGATTCCATCCTTAGGAAGATACAATTTTTTGATAGTAAGCTTTTAGGATTTGGCTTGTCATGAAAGTGATTGGAAGATATGTACAAATTGAAATTTACATCGGCCAAGCATTCAAGCATTGTCTTGATAGATAGAGCATTAATTACAAGTAGCACCTGATTACCAGGTTTTCACCACTTGGCCAAACTTTTCTATTTTTTCTATCATGGTGCATGTTTACCAGGTTTTCACCAAGACACTTTCTCTTTTCCAATTTTTTTGTACTTTTTATTTTTCTATTTTCTAGGACTCACCAAGGTGCCTTTTCACTGAGATGGTCATTTTTTTAAGGACTTTTTCTATTATTTATTTTTTTTTAGGATCAATATTTGTTGTTTTTGTACTTTTTTTAGGAACTATTTTCACTGTACAGGTGCTACCTCAATAATGTCAAGCATAAAACCTTTTCAGATGTAGAGTTTTGATTGGATCTAGTAAAAAATCTCACTCAAGCGTAGCCAATTGAGAGGCTCCTAATCCAAATGATGTGATGACAAAGGGACCTAGCCAGTTGGGTTCAAATTTTCCCTTTTGTTCTTAATTCTGCTGATTTTTAGGATTCTCTCTCAAAACTAGATCTCCTACCTAAAAACTTCTTGGTTTTACTTTCTTGTTGTATCCTCTTGAAATTCTCTTTTGATAGACTTTGAGATAGTTAAATTCTTGTTGTTTGTGCTCATCTAGAAATTTTAGATCTTGTAGTCTAGAGATTTTATAGTCCTCATCAGTGACTAGATGTTTCAATGATACCCTTAGTGATGGAATCTCTACTTCAATAGGTAATACTACCTCTGATCCATAAACTAGTGCAAAAGGAGTTGCACCAGTTGGTGTTCTGATACTAGTTCAGTAAACCCATAATGCTGAATTTATTTGTAAGTGTTAGTCTCTTCATGATTTACTCATTGTCTATTACCTTGAGCATAATAGATTAATGAACAGTGCTGAGTGATTTTGAACTAAAGACACGGGTCATCCATGTCTTTTTTTTAATTGACCCCCATTGTCAGTCATAATCGAAAAGGGTATTCCATATCAATAGATGATATAGTTCAAGATGAATAGTGAAAAAAAATTTCCAGTTGCATTAGACACTGGCACAACTTCCACCCATTTTGTGAAATACTCAGTTGCAGTAATGATGTATTTGTGCCCATTTGATGAATTTGGGTAGATCTGTCCAACTAGATCAAAGGCCTATTATTGGAATAGCCAGTGTGTTATGAAAGGAATTAGCTCCCTTTCTAGAGCATGTATCAAATTTCCATGAATCTAGCATTTCTTACATGTTTTCAAAAAATGGATAGCATATTTTTCCATTGTGGTCCAATAATATCCAACCCTTAAAAGTTTCTTGGCTAATGAGAAACCATTTGAGTGTGACCCACACAAACTTTCATGAACTTCCTTTAATGCACAATTAGAATCTTCATTTTCTAAACACCTAAGAAGCGTACCATCTAGACCACATCTATACAAGTCATTAGTGATGATTATATAACATGATGTCACTTTTATAAGGCATCTCTTTTTGTTTCTGGAATAGCCTTCAGGGATTTTTTGGTCTTTTAGGTAAGAGTAGATATGGGAATATCTAGATAAAAATTGAGTTTCAAGGGCACAAACAATCTGGGATTCAAGTGAGTCATAGGCTAGGAATAGGAGTTCTTCCACTAGGAAGTCATAGCGAAATTGATGTTCTTCAAGTTGTAACATTTATTCTAAAGTAGCCATCACATCTGCTCCTATGTTTCCTGATCTTGGAATTTGCTCAAATGTGATGAAGAAAAAGTATTTCTTCAAGTCATCCACCATTCTTTTGTAAGGAATTAACTTATCATCTTTTGTCTGACATTGACCATTCACCTGATTGATAATGAGTTGTGAATTTCCATAGATGTGTAATCCAATTATTTTCCACTCTATTGTAATTTTGAGTCCATTTACTAGAACTTCATACTGTGCTATGTTGTTTTTACATGGAAAGATCATCTTGTATGCTTTTGGAATTTTATATCCTTGTGGTGTAATGAATAATAATCCAGCTCCTGATCCTTGTTGCATGAAGGAGCCATCAAAATACATTTTCCATGGGTGTTTTCTGAAGTGCATAATAGCTTCATCAGGAAATCCAACATGTAATGGTGTATTATTTGTTAATCATGTTTCTACAAGTTGATCGGCTGCCACTTGTCCTTTAATGTCTTTTTTGTCAACATATTCAATGCCAAATTCACGTAGAATTAGGACCCACTTTTCTAGTCTCCCTGTCAACATTGCTTTACTCAAAAGGTATTTGAGTGGATCAATCTTAGCTACTAGCTTCACCTTATGTGCCAACATGTAATGCCTGAGCTTTTGGGATGCAAATACCACTGCTAAGAATGTTTTTTCAATCATGGAATAGTTTAATTCATATGTGACTAAACTTCTGCCGATATAGTATATAGCTCTCTCCCTTTTAGCATCATCTTCTTGCACAAGAAATAATCCTAATGAAGTATCTATTGCTGATATGTATAACAATAAAGGTTTTCCATATATTGGAGCCATTAGGATTGGAGGATTCATCAAATATTTCTTAACTTGTGCAAAATTTGCCTCACATTGCTCATCCCAAGTGAATGTAGTTCCTTTGTGCATCAGCTTTGTAAAAGGTTGTGCCTTATCCGCCAACTAAGATATAAATCATCTTATGGATTGTAGCTTATTTTGGAGCATCCTCATTTGACTCATATTTCTAGGTGGTTGCATTTTAAGAATAACTTTTACCTTTGTTGGATCCACCTTGATTCCTTTTGCTGAGACTATGAATCCTAGTAACTTTCTAGATGATACCCCAAATGCACATTTCTTGGGATTAATCCTTAATTGAAACTGTTCCATTCTATCAAAGATTTTTCTTAGATCTTTTGTATGTGTTTTCCTTATCTTTGATTTTGCCAATGTATCATCAACATAGTCTTCCATGTTTCTATGCATCATGTCATGAAATATTGTAGTCATTTCTCTTTGATAGGTTGCACCTACATTTTTTTAGACCAAATGACATCACATTCCAACAGTATGTTTCCCATGCGCATGTGAATGTGATATTTTCTTGATCTTTAGGAGTAATTTTAATTTGATTATATCTAGAAAATCCATCCATCAATGAGTACATCTCATAGATTGCCACCAAATCTACAATCATGCCTATGTTGGGAAGTGGAAAGTCATCCTTTGGAAAAGCCTCTTTTAGATCTTTGAAGTCTGTGCAAACTCTTATGGATTTTTTTGCTTTAGAAACATGAACTATATTTGAAATCCATTCTGCATAATCAATGGCTCTGACGCAGTATACGTAAGGAGGATCCAATTAAGGACAGTCCAAACAAGTAGCCAAACACTACAATGCGAAATAACACAACAAGATAATGTTTTCAATTGAATTTTCATTAACATACCCAACTGTAAGGCCCTCCAGGTTAGGGCCAAATACAATCACAAAGTATTTTTGTTACCTTTCAACTAATCTAGCTCTAAAACAAATCAGCAACTGATGGAAACCCTAAGGTAGATCTAAATTTGAGCTCACAAGCCTCCAAGAAATCTCCTTGTCTCCAAGCAAACAACGACTAGCTCTACTATTACAACTATCAAATAACAATTTGATCTTCAAGATCTGATAGGATCCAAGTCTATTAGATCTACTAACTAACTTCCCATCTAGTATCCTTCCTAAACATCTACCCAAACACCCCTTAAATACATTTCCTAAACCACAAGTCAGTTGGAAGAAATAATTAACTCCTAAGCCAAGTTGGCTTCTACTACAAACAAATATTAAATGCAACAATAGTCAACTCTCAAATAGCCTTACAATTATTTGATTCTCCATGTCAACCTCTAGATCTACATAGGAGAATACAACAAAAGATACCAACAATAAATGCACCAAGTTGGCCAACCAAAACTCCAAGAACTCCAGTCGGTAAACCAGAATGACTGAGCACTAGAGAAACAACCAAGCACTAGTGAACCAACCGACCATGCCAAGCATCACTGAGAAACACAAGCATCACCAAGAAATCATGTCGACCGAGCACCATAGGCACTACCAAGTACAAGTTCCACCAAGCACAAGAGGTTTCACCGAGTTCCTTTAGCAACTAAGCTCCCTTCAATAACTGAGACCATCAGTTAAAGCTACAACTGAGTAACACATGACCAAAACAACACACCACCATGTATATTTTCTAATGACCTAAGAATGCCCCTACGTTAGACACCCCAAGTTCAAAAATATGTTCTCATAGGTTGGAAGAACATCTTCCGGGATTCAGCACATAAAAATTGAACTAGTTCTTCACACACAATCCCTTTAACTCTTCACCTTGCACACTCTTCCACTTTTTCATCCTCTATCTTTTCAAATCTTTCCTTGATAAAAAATAGGTATTTTCTCCATACTGATCAATTATCCTTTTAGGATTTGACAACTCAACTCGGCTACCAATACTCAGGCTCCTCCTATCAAGTGTTGTATCCAACAAAGGCATCAAGGAAAACTATCATCCTTCTCAATAGTAAACACATTCTTTACACAATCATACATAGCTCTACAATCATACTACGAGGGTCTACCAAGAAATATATGACAACTATTCATCTCCACAATACCACACAACACTAGATCCTTATACTGGCCAATCTGAAAATCAACAAAGCATTGTTTCCTCACTTCCAGGGCATGAGTATCTTGCAACCAGCCAATCCTATAAGGATAAGGATGTCTCATTCTCTTCAAACCAAATTTTTGAACTAGATCCTTAGCAACAAGGTTGTTAGTACTACCACTAACCATAATAACATCACAAAGTTTACCTCTAGACTTGCACAGAGTTTTGAACAAGTTACTCCTCTAACAAGGCTCCACCTTTGCACTGAGAAATGATCTTCAAACCAGAAAGTTCTCAAATTCAGGTTCACTCTGATTATTCTCATTTACCACAGCATTCCTTCGATCACCAAACTTCTTCTATGTACACTCAAAAGATCAATGTCCTTCTTTACCACAATTATAACAAGTACCCTTAAAGATAATCCTACCCGTCTTCTTCTTCAGTTCCATAGGTTTCAATTCATCTTCTGTAGTCGGTTCATCCTTCACCAAATGCTCAATCTTCTCCTTCCCTTGGGGATTACTATGTTGTTTCCTTTTCAAATTATCTTCTGCCTTCAGAGCATACTGATAAGAATCTTCAATAGAATCAATCTTCAACATACCAATCTCATCCTAAATATTGAATCTCAAACCATTCACATACCGAGCTACCTTTTCCTTACCAAGTTCTCTGTGTCTAGACTGAATAGTAAGTTTTTAGAACTCCTTAGTATAGTCTTCAATAGTCAAATATTTTTGCTTTAGATTCTACAACTTCTTAAACAAGTCAAGCTCATAGTCGGGAGATATGAACTTATCTTTCAATTTAATCACCATCAACCTCCACCAATTGATCTTCATTTCACCTTCATCTTCTCTATCTCTTTGTAATTCCTTCCACCAGAGAGTAGCATGTCCTTTCAACGTAGTATGTACCAACATCACTCTAAGAGGATCTTCAATTTCTTCAAGTTCAAAGAAGTCTTCTAGTTCACCAATCCAATCAATCAAATTCTCAAGTTTCAAAGTACTAGATAAGTTTGAAACTTCCATACAGTAACTAGTACTTAACCAAGCTCCAGATCTCTACAACCGACCAGTTTTGTCTTCACTAGACCTATCCCTCCGATCAACTCTATCATCACCACTAGATCTAGTAGTTTAAAAGTCTTCAACAGCTTCCTCATAACCATCCTCAGTACTAATATTTTGAGGTACACTAGTCATAGCCCTCATGATCTCAGTGATCATGTATTTCTTTTTAGCTCCATCTCTGATCTAAAATCAAATTTCACTTTCTCTATAATCCTAGATTCCATAGTATCACAAAGATCCACAATCACCCTAGGGTCAAGTCTTCTCAAAGGAATCTTCAAAGATAAGAAACCCTCTCCAAAAAAACCCTATACCAACCACCTTGTGACAACCTC
The DNA here is from genome assembly GCA_027943335.1 of Chamaecyparis obtusa. Classification (NCBI taxonomy): domain Eukaryota; kingdom Viridiplantae; phylum Streptophyta; class Pinopsida; order Cupressales; family Cupressaceae; genus Chamaecyparis; species Chamaecyparis obtusa. The sequence goes on from BSBK01001672.1 coordinate 910,322, forward strand.
CATGTTGTATGCAAGTCAGATCAACCTACCACCTTGCATGAACAACTAGGTCGCGATTTTACAAGTTTAGTAACACAGGTCTGCAACTCAGATCACACACAATTCCTTTGCCAACTTTCTCCCAACAAGATAAACTTTACTTTGATACCATCTTACATAGTATAAGTAGGAGGATCCAATTAAGGATAGTCCAAACAAGCATCCAAACACCACAATGTAGAATAACAAAACAAGAAAATGTTTTCAACTGAATTTTCATTAACATGCCCAATTGTAAGGCCTAGAGGTTAGGGCCAAATACAATAAAAAATTATTTCTACTACCTTTCAACTAGTCCATCTCTAAAACAAATCAGCAACTGATGGAAACCCTAAGGCAGATCTAAACTTGAGCTCGCAAGCCTCCAAGAAATTTCCTTGTCTCCAAGAAAACAACCACTAGCTCTATTATTACAACTATCAAATAATAATGCAATCTTCAAGATCTCATAGGATCCAAGTCTATCAAAGCTACTAACTAACTTCCCATGCAATCTCCTTCCTAAACATCTACCCAAACACCCCTTAAATACATTTCCTCAACCACAAGTCGGTTGGAAGAAATAATTAACTCCTAAGCCAAGTTGGATTCTACTACAAAAAAATATTAAATGCAACAACAATCGGCTATCAAATAGCCTTACAATTATGTAATTCTTCATGTTCACCTCTAGATCTACATAGGAGAATACAGTAAAAGATACCAACAATAAATGCACCAAGTCGGCCAACCAAAACTCTAAGAACTCCAGTCGGTAAACTAGGGGCTGAGCACTAGAGAAACAACCGAGCACTAGTAAACCAACTGACCATGCCAAGCATCACCAAGAAATACAGGCATCTCCAAGAAAGAATGCCGACTGAGCACCATAGGCACCACTGAGTACAAGTTTCACCAAGCACAAGAGGTTTTACTAGGTTTCTTTAGTGACCAAGCTCCCTTCAATAAATGAGACTATCGGTTAAAGCTGCAACCGAGTAACACAGGACCAAAAAAACACACCACCATGCAAATTTGTAGATGACCCAAGAATTCCCCTGCATCAAGCTCTAATGAATCCAACTTTTAACAGTTTTTCTAGTTATGCATTGACTAGTAATGCTACATGTGGATTCATTTTTCTTAGTTTTTGCTTTACTGATTTCACATCAAAAGAAATGGAAAAGTGATGCATGATCAAGTTTTTATACAATCTAGGCATATCTAAATAAGACCAAGAAAATTTGATCTTCTTTTGTTTCAAGAAATTGGTGAATTAAATCTTTTCCTCTTTTGTCAATGATTGAGAAATGTGGACTAGTTGAGGAGCTTTTGTTGTTCCCAAATTAATGGGTTGTGTTGGTTCAATCAGCACTGAAGACCTTTCCTAAAAATGATCTAGGAGGATATCAAGAATCCCATATTTTGGTGCCTCTAGGAGGTTTTCATCATCATATGCATCTTTTTCTTTTTCTCTTTTTGAATCTGATACTGCCACTAAGTGGTTTTCACCATCAAAATTCTTGTTCTTTTTGTTTTTTTATTTTGAGACTGAGAAAATTGATATCCTCCTCATTCATGGTTTCACTCTTTACACTGGTGGAAGAAAGGAAAGGCTCACAAGAATTTAGATAATAGGCTAGGAAATAGTCTTTGTCAAAAGATAACAGGCTTGTGGTTGTAGGCTCATTCTAGTCTATCAGTTTAGGATGTATTAAGGACAAAGATTCAGTGGGTTCAAGAGAGAGCACCATTTTATTATCAATGTGATTAACTTGCAAGATGTTTTCCATTTTTTTTTCTTCTAAATAGATGTTAGGATTATTAGAGTCACTATCATTATTATTAGAGTTCATGTTAATGTTATGTAAGTCTAACTCTAGTGACCTAGCATTATAACTCTCTCCTTGTTCAATTAAGACTCTAGGAGCATATTTATGTATCACATCCACCTCTATATCCATCATAGCATTAGAAATGATATACCATTCATATTCATGTGAGTCTATTGGAAAATGGTCAATGCTCCCCTCGGTATTCATGTCATGGCTTAACCACCTTTTGTGTCTTCTATAAGTCTAGTGGTTGTATCGAGCATTAATAAGTCAATCTTTTGGTGAAATGGAAACTACTACTTGTAACAAGAGGTATCAGAGCTTGGTCATAGGTTCAAATCCCCTCAGGATATGCTGAGGGGGAGATTGTTGGAAAAATGGTGAGTGCTCCTCTCTGGATTCATGACATGACTTAACCGCCTTCTACGTCTTCTATAAGTCTAGTGGTTGTATCAGGCATTAACAAGTCGATCTTTTGGTGCAATGACAACTACTACTTGTAATAGAGTCTACCTGACTATAATATGAAACCCCCAAGAAGTGGGCAATAGTCATCGGTATTTCAGCTTCTCCATTAGCATTGTTCTCTTCTTGCAATAGTTCTTGTGAAGTTATCATATCTGGTTCTTCATCAAAGTGAGGTGTGTCAAAAATAGGGATTCCTTGTATTGGTCCTCCTTCTGATTCTTCTGCTGGTCCTTCTTTTGGTTCTTATTCATGTTCAAGATTAGTGCCAATTTCTGATAATGGGTCTCCTTGCAAGAGCAACAACCTTTCATAGGAAATAGGTTGTCCTTCCACTTCTTCTTCGTCATCTAAGTCTCCTGCTATATCAAATACAAGACCATTTTCTACTATAGGATGAGATATTGCTTCCTTGAAGCCTTATCCAGTTTTGTCCTTTGGGTTTCTGAAATCCATATGTATCGGTTCCATAAGTCCTTGTTTTCTTTGTCCCAATGGTCCTTTTCCTTTGTAACCCATTTTTTTCATGATCTCATATCCCTTTCCATATTTGTTTGTGGCTATCTCAAAATGCTTGATATTTCCATCTTCCTCATTCTCCTTATAAAGCCATTGCAAGACATCTTTTTCTTTGTTTTCTTCTTCAAGGGACACCTTTGCTTTGACCATTCCTGTTCCTTCATGTATTGTTAGAGCACTACCATTAGGTGTAAATGTAGATGAAGGTTGTCCTTGAGACCTAGGAGATATGGGGAGATCTGTTAGAGACATTGCAGGATCTATCTTGTATTCCCCCATACTTGTTTCTTGAATGTTGACCTTTTTAGCAAAGCTTCAAAAAACCATTTCCTTGGATGTCTTCATCTTATTGGAACTTTCTTTATTGTGTGGAACCATGCTTTCTATTTTTTTAAGACTATTACAAGGATATGTTATGTCAACTATAATAGTCACCTCCACTCCATTATGAGGAAATTTTATGAGTTAGTGGTAAGTAGAAGACACAACTTGCATTGAATGTATCCATGGCCTTCCAAGAAGAATGTTATATGTGAGTGGTAGATCAAGGACTTGGCATATCAAATCTCTTTCCACTAGTCCTACTCTAATAGGTAAGACAACCAATCCTTTGGAGGATCTCTCTTCTTCATCATAAGATTTGATTATTATCTTCCTTCTGGGATCAATTGCATGTTCAAAAAATCCTAGTTGTTTTACCAGATTGTGGGTGCAAATGTTCAAACCAATGCCTCCATCTATCAAGACACACTTAACATGGTGTTTATGAATAAGAACCTCTAGATGGAATGGTTGATTATGTGGCTGGTTCAGTGACTTATCATCTTCCTCAGAGAAATATAGGTAATGTGGGGAATTCAGGTGACCAACCATAGTCTGGAATTTTTCCACATCTAGGTCCTTTGGTAGATTAGTATTAAGAAAGGCTTGATCAAGGACTTCCCTATGACTAGGAGAAATTTTTAACAGCTCTAGAATATAGATTTGAGCTAGCATGTATAACAATTGATCTACTAGATTAAACTTTGGAGGTAATGCCAATTGTTTAGATGTTGTTGTTGTAGCTAGTGGATTTGATGTTGAATCTCCTTTGAGAGTGAGCTTAGCTTGGTTTCTTGTTATAGCATTAGAAGATTCTATTTTTTTTTGGACCCCTTTTAGAGTGATCACATGGATGGAGGGTTTGCATGGTTCCATCATATGAATTATATTATTGTTATTGGTATATGTGTAATTAATCTTATTACTCTTGGAAGATTCTCATTTCTCATAGTTAGGAAATGTAGTTTGGAATGCTTTGTGATCATTGTTGGTATGATGTCCATCTACCTTAACTTTTCCTTCTTTAATTAAGTCTTGGATAACATGTCTTAATTTCATGCAATTGTTAGTCTTGTGTCCTTTATTGTGATGAAAATCATAGTAATAATATCATTCCACCACCTTGGTTTTACTTCTAGTTCCCAAGGTTTGGAGTCAGGAATTGTGATGATTTTATTGTCCAATAGTGACTTCAAGACCACCTCTAATGTATCTCCCAATGGCATAAATGTTCTCTTAGGTCTTGCTGACCAAGGCTCTGTTCGAGTAGTAGATTTGTTGAAAGTCTTGTTAGCTGTTGGTGTCACTATCAAATTCGAAGTCTTTCTCACTTGGAGACTCGTCGTAAGATTAAATAATTCCAGTTTTGGTTTAGTGTTAGGAGTATCTACAACTCCATCATTGACCACATTCTTGTTCTTGTTCACATATTTGTACTTGTCTTTGGAGGGATAATATTTCTCTTTATTTTATTTGTTGATAGTGATCTCTCCTTTCTATGAGGTCCTACCCCGACCCATC